>OX439037.1:35072226-35672226 GCA_949317995.1 Acholoe squamosa | reverse complement strand
ACCACGTAGTCCAACCCTTAATTGTCCAGTTGTTTTTTTTTCGATGTGCATTTTGGAATACCACAAGGGTCAGTTCTAGGGCCCTGTAGATATGTTTATACGCTTTATCTATGACGCTTGTCTGTGAATTAAATATGTAAAATTACCATTTATGCATGCAAATAATGTTGGTCTAGTAGTGGAGCAAATATTTTTAGGCAAACTCGGAATTCTCCAATAAACCTTTTTCTCTGCTGATTGTTCATTTATGGGGACTGGGTCCAGCTGAATGTGTTTATATCACCCCTTGGGAGAAATGAGATATTCAAGATGGCCACCAAAACCCCCAAAAGAAATCTAGAAAAGTGCATATCCCAGCTTCTAATCATCTTAAAGACACAAATCAAAGTGCCAAAAGGACCTATCTGAGGTCCAGGAATCCAATCATATAATTTAGAGTTATGTGTCTGGCAGCCATTTGAAATCAATAATGAGTCTTCACCTTATCAATTGAAACAGGCGAAGTCCAGTGTTTGAGATGCCTAGTAAAACATTATCATAAGTTCTTGAAAGTAGTCAAGAATATTACTCAGGATGCTAGAGAGACCATCAAAATCCATCTCGCCATGAGGTACATGGCACCCTGGAGAGTGGGGTTGACCTTAATGAATTACCGATAAATCCCCTATTTCCAGGCATATATATTCTATAGATCTACTGATATAGTTCCAATAATGACTGTCACAAAATATACCAAGGATTTCTGATTTAGATTACTATACAGGGGCATAGGACAAGGGCGACAACCCCCCCCCCCTTACAATCAGACGGCCCCCTATACATGTATAAGCATACTTTTGTAAGAAAGTATGGTTGGTTCCACAAACCGAGTCCCTTGAGCCCCCCCCCCCCTCAAGAAAATTAGTCACTATACATGTATAGCATTAAAGACTTAGCACAAAGAAAATTTTGGATTCTTTCCCTCATAGGCTATGAGTTCGCAGTGATTTTCCTCTGATTCCATGTGTTTTTCTTTCAGGTGAAAAAGCAAAGGGTTAGGCCTACACATAAAAGTTGATAATTGCTGAATTGGCTAATCACACATTTCTATGAAACCCTCCATATTGTTGCAATGACCTCAACGCAATAATCCCTTTGGGCTCTTTATCCTTTGCAATTCTATATGTGGGCCGTAGCATTGTAAGCATACATAATGGATATTACATAGACCTGACAATGTACCGTTACTAAGTGCGTGGGTGCACATTCCATGTACTCTTTCATTTAACAGACTGTCCAATCGGTGCTATTGAAAGCCTCATGGTCAAGTAGTACCTAAATGCATAATAGAATGGTCCAACATCCGAATATGCTATCCAACGACCATGTATCATAGAAGCCATTTTATTGGCAATTCCGGAACTTCTAGATGCATTTCGCAGTTGACCGAAGTCAGCAAAATTTTGAAAGCCCAAAGTTTGAAGGCAGTCCCGTAAGTGGTCAGTACCATAAACCCTGCATATAAGCTGCTTCCTGACTTATGGAGAATGCCCTAAGCCTCACCAGAGGGCTGATTTGGTTGGAATTCCTTTCTGTAGTCTATATGTAAAACCCCGCGTATGCCCTATAAGACGCACCCTGGCTTTATGTATACTGTATAAGCTGCAGTAAACCTCTGAAATGGTCTATAAGCCGTGGCTTATACGCGCGGTTTTATAACTGAATTAGTATCTAAAACATGGCTTTAATCAACAACCTATGATTAATTCCAAATCATGTGAGTGCTATGACGTTACAACTGTCTGAGCGTCCTTTGAAATTATGATCAATCATAGTCATCTGGACATATGGCAGATCCATCATCTTGGCCATGATTGATATGTGCAGTAAGTAGATGCTTGTGTTGTAATGCTATGATATTTAATATATCCAATGTCTTGTATATACCAGTAGTATTTAGCCACGTATTTCACCTCACCACAATAACCACTCCCGTCTTCTCTGCTGTGCACATGTCTGAATGTCACTTGCTGAATATGCCACTATCGTTAACAACCCCTGCGACTTTAAAATTGCCAAGTAGGCTTTGATCCCAGGGTATTGCAATGTACCCTGTGCCACAGGCCCCAGATAGGTTGAATCCCACAATGCAATTATGGCTGAAATGTTCTGCAATTTAGTCATCCGTTGCAATTTGAGGCTCTGTCTTTATATTGCAAGACCTATATCGGCTACAGGGAGCTTTAATGGCAAGGAATCCCTTGTAGATTTGCACTGGAGTTTGGATCTTTATATTTAGATATTTTCCCTTGCTTAAGTGAAAAGTTTCTGCAATTTATAGAATTCGCTTGCAATTTACAGAAATGTGGATAAAGTCATTGACAAATAGGGATGTGTGTTCACTTCAACTTGCAACCCAAGTCCCACTATGCAATCTAAACTTGCCTCATACCCTGCAATTCGTATGCAAAATGTCTGCATAAATTATGCACAGACTTCACTTTTGGTCTCATTCTGTACTGTGCTTATCTACAACAGCTAGCAAATTCAATATCAAGGAGAATTGCATTGCAATTTGACGCAGCTCTTAGATCTACATTGCAAGGGTGAGGGGTCAATTTAATTGCAACAGTCAGATTTGTAAAATGCAATGGCATGTTAGGAGCCTTGCAATTTACAGTAAAGGCAAGTCCCCCTATCTGCAAGAGTTCCTAAATTGCAAGAACTTTCCAGGGTTAGATTGCATCGTGGGATTCGACCTGATGGGGTTTTGTAGAGTATTCGTAACTCTGCAAAATGTATGGCACTGTTGGTGGTATCCCAAAGTAGCAGGATAGTAATTTCCACTGCCGTAAATCATCACGCATAGGATGCCCCTCGCGTATTTATAAGACACCTTGACTTTGCTTAAAATTTTTAAAATGACATAACTTTTGTTCTACTTGATGAGTTTTCAGAATTCAAAGATCTACTGGCATCTTAGGGCCTACCTGACGAAACGTTGGAGAGGTTATACTCACTCACTCACTCTCTCTCTCTCTCTCTCTCTCTCTCTCTCTCTCTCTCTCTCTCTCTCTCTCTTTCTCGTGTAATTGAACTCAAGATTAAAGACGCAGTCACTATCATTAAAGCTAAAGCAGTACATGTATTTTATACTTGATGTTTATCATGCGAAAGCAACATATACATACTCGGCCAGTGTTACATATGAACGATACTACAGATAAAAGGATTGATCAACAACTGTGTGTTTAAGCTAGATCTACAAGACTCGGCTGATTGTCAGATTGTCTGAATTAAATGAAATAAGATGGTGACGAGGGAGGGAAGTATTTAACTGGGTCAGAAAAGAGAGTCGTGGGCGGTAATTGAGGTTACTGTGTGTGTCTACTACCACTGAGTGAGTAGTTTTTCCTCCTGTGTTGATTGGGGTCTATTGTTCCCTATAGGGATTTACCAATGGCTCTTCCACCATCACATTTTCATATGTCTTTTTGCAATGATTTCGACAAATAACAAATTGGGTACTTGCTGGCTGCTTTCATTAGTAATCTTCAGGCTATATCTCAATTTAAGCAGTGCCTCCCCCTAACGTGCCGACTATCATGATCATACAATACGGCTCGATAAACAGTTGTTTCTCACCTTTGCCACTAGGTGCTAACAGTCCATCCCCCATGGTGGGTGGCCCCTAGCTGGCACAGTTTTTGACAGTTTTCTCTTACAGCCTGGACAATGTGTCTAGGGTGTATGAGGGTGCCAAAGGCCAAGCTTTTGAAGTAGATGTATTGAGCAGCAACTGTCACAAACATGCAGCCTATACAATTACACTCACTCTACTACTAAAGATGTATACACTAGCACTACCCTTACCTTTAGTCTATTTTTTGTATGTGTAAAATACATACATAGACTAATATTATAACATGGTTGTCGAGTTTAGGCACTGATTTCAGTTCCTAAAATGGATAATATGAGTTCTGATATCTCTGGATATAAGAATCCAAAATGACAGCAGAGCGGACATACCTTGACAACGAGTTGACACGAAAGTAAATCCTCCATTTTTGAAGCTTCTGTACGAAATGTGACGACATGCTTTGGACATAACATAGTTGAAACCTTATTCTACCTCCCTGTCAACTAGATTCCTTGATATTAAGGCTGTATTTAATATAAAAGAATAGTAAACTTTCGAAGCAAGCGACTGGCCATGCCTCTTCGCCATTGCGTTTGTCAACATGACCTCTTGGGCCATCTGGTGTATAGCCTATCAACTAGCCATGGGCATTAACTTAATAGAAGAGGAACCATAGCGAACCCGTATAAAGCAATGCTACTACTACCCTTTCTGTATGTTCCCACTGCGAGTAAGTTAACACCTGTGAAAGTGGCACAGCCTGGTGTATAGTGATTGAACTAGCTGTCTGCTCGGACCAAGATGGCGGAGGGCCGTCTCGTCGACTCGCAACAGAAAACAATGGATTCTATCAATTTTAAAGGTAAATACTTAGAATTAATGGTGGAAACCATGTTATATATGCAATATGTAATGATCAGACTTGAAATCATGCCTTTCAGGGCATTTGATCAAGTCTAATCATTATATATTACATTCATAGAGTGTATTGCAAGCAATTTAACTACATGTACTTGCTCTCCCACAACGTACTACATGTACCTATGGACCGACCTACATCACCCTAGAGGCTGTTGCTAGTCATTCTAATAAAACACATTGCCAGGGAGGTGACCCTAAGTTTGAAGTGTTTTGGATATCCAGTGCTCAATGATGATATAGCACCATTGTGGGGGGGGGGGTGCCCGAGTCAAAGCACCGGAAGTACTATAAGCATCTAGTGGCAAACTCTTGCACCATCTGTTCATCTAGGCGTATAGAAAGAAGATGATTAAGACCCCTCTAGGAAAACATTTACAGATAGCTACAGTTAGTTGACACAGGGTTAGTATTAAGAGAATCAGTTGTAAAGGACGTGTTTCCTTTTGTCCAAAAAGTCTAAAGATTGTTACTTGATTGCGTTTAATAGGAGCAAAAACATGTTTTCAATCTAGGAAAGTAACAACTTTTGATTTACGATAAGAGAAAAACTTTCTTTTTGAGTGCACATTTTGCCATTTTTAAGGTTTTAAAGGAACACATAGAAACTCCATATACCCCCAAATCTGTCACTATCATTTCTTTTTTTAAACAGGGTTTCCTGCCAAATTCCCTAATGAGAAATATAATTATCCGGGTCCGGTTGACATGCCTTGGGCAACTAAGTTTGAATTGATGATTCTACTGTATTATGAAGATGGGGAGAGTAATACAGTATGTTTAGTCTCCTTTCAACTGTGGAGGCCAAGGGTAGGGGCTAGCACCTGGAGGCACCTGGAGGCTAGCAGCACATTTCCTGGGTTTAAAATATTAGAAAATGAGGAAAAATTAGATTTTCTATTATATCTATCCCAGATAGCGCCACCTGATCAAAGTGGGCCGCCCATTTTCAGCCACACCAAAAACCTATGTTGACCCTGAAATTGTAGATTTTCCCCAGATGGCGCCATGTGATCAAAGTGGGTAGCCCACTTTTAGCCACACCAAAAACCCATATTGAACCCAATGCAGTCAACCCACTCTGACACTGATCTGTGCCCATATTGGTTAGCCCAGTGTGGCCCACACAACTCACTGAGGACAGAAACTGTCAGCAGCCCATCGGTTAGCCCATTGCGGCCCACATTGGAAGCTACACCAAATATAGTATTGGCCACAGCAGGGCCACACAACATTTGCTACCTGGGCTGCTCTCATGAGTTGTTCGCATGTCTACCCTTTGAATACAAAGCCCCTTACTGAATTCCAGGGGATCATTTTCCTGTCTTGTAACAACAAGGTTATGCTTTTGGGTTTGAAGATGCTCCTTCCGCACAACAAACTCACTCACAATTAGCTAAATTAACTGCATTTTATTGTGAGAGGATGTGAGCATCACCTTTTGAGGTGGGAGGTCCATACCACATGTCAATTGATGCCTCCTGCTTGGCTGGTCATGGTTGAGCAGGTTCAGTGACAATGCGTTGATTGGGCCATTTATGGGGTGCCATGGTTCAATAAAACTTCTATTTCAATGCCAGTGGTGTAAGGATATACAATTATTATAGACCCTGGTCAAATACTCTCCCCTGGTGTTCTGTAAATTGTTTCGATATTAAATGTGCAAGATCAAACTATAACTGGCTGCCTATCCAGTCAAGTCTCGATTTATTGGTCTTGAAAAAATCGGGCGATTCACTGATCGGCCAGTGAGCCGGGAATACACTTTAATTGCTCCTATTCTGTACACGATTTATCGGCAATTCATGCTTCCGGTAGTGGTCGTTGATTTTAGGTACAGACTGTATATTTAGTGCTAAATTACATAACGATAATCCGGCCAGCTTGGCATCCACCAACACCCCGCCCCTTCTACCAGCTCCTGCACCCCACTGTGCTGTCATTTCTGCCCTGAGTCAAAGTTTGCCATGGATGAAAGCCCCAAATGAAAGCTTTGGCATTTCACACCTTAGTGCAAGAACATGCATTGATACAATAAGGTGCTAGCTTAATCCTTTAAGGGACGCTGATGCATTAATTCCTTTGTTATCAATGGCCCATGCAGCTGACCCCTCCCCTTTCAGCCTGACTGCTTTTTCATCGTAGCCTATAGTAATTTACAAAGAATTCTGAATTTCTGTGTGCATCTTCATAATTTTTCACACACTCTGACTTACAACCCTGATTTGATTGTGCTTGCATCACACTTTAATTTATATACGTGCTCATACACATGCATTGTTCCGGCAGCTCCCTGTCTAGCCCTCTGCAAGACCAACCATCGTTCTACCCCCCCCCCACCTCCCCTCACCATGTTTCAAAGAACCGTTTGCTTCAGGAACCGTCCAGTTATTAGCTCTCTGACGGAACCGACCGGAAATCCGAGACATATATTGCAGATAATTGTGATAATCGATCATAAGTAATTTACCTTTGTCATTTAATTGCCAGTGGAATATGAACATGTTATCTTGACCATTGATTTGACTGTGACCTTCTGACCTACAACGAAGTAAATTGTTAGGAAATACTTTTACATTTAACCCTCTCCCCCTCCACAAGCCCCTTTAGGGCCCTGGCGGTGGAGAGTGTGGGTAATCCAGGGGCAAGAACATTAAAACATAGTATTACTCATGACATTGGCCATCAATGGTTAAGAAGTGACTTTGACCTTGACCTTGTGACCTTTGGGACTGAACTTAAATATTGCTTTGATTTAGGTATCAACCATTGTTTTTCTAAATGTCTTCATTTTCCTGATAGCCATTTTGGAAAATCGCGTTTTACATGTAGACATGCTAAAGGCAAGGAGCTTGTAGGAACAAGATTACTCTTTCTGAGGAAGGTCCTAAAGGCTAAAACAATTACAGCACACTTTGAACGTTGATTTGGGTCGTTGATATCAACATGTTTAAACATCAACAATAAATTTTTATGTGAAATGTCAAGTATCGGCTTTGCCGGTTCGGGATCCCCCAGATGGCGCCTAATACCTGCCATTGAGGACCTAAAATGAAAATCACCACGTAAACTGGAAATGTCGTAGCCAAATATATAATTCAATGAGATAACACCACTCATGATCATATAATTGGCAATTGAGACCTAGGCCAAGGAACTGGCCAATTATATACCACATATCTGTACATAACCAATGATGTTGGTACCGGTAAACAACAAATATAAGAGCAGAACTGCAGAAATGTTATCCATTAAAAAGTCTTTGTGCACCATGTAGAAGGTGCCCATGCTTTAGCTCTCATCTCTGCACCCTTGGCGTCCAAGTCTGATTAATTGCTCAGGTTCTGTAACACAAACAGAAGGGAATAGCTGGTTGGTCCATCGATGAAATCCTAGATAAATAGTCTGATTATTGATACTCAGTGGATAAGTGGCCTTTAAATGACAATTCCCTTTGACCACCTCCCATAATTTTGGGCCATACGGGGTGTCATTAGCGCGGCGACTAGTGAGTACTACTCGTGAGATGAGTAGACTAGTGTATGGTCCACAGTCGCCACGGTGTAAGGGATAGGGAGGCCTTGCAATCTATTTTTGTTTGTGGCTCCTCTGCTATGGACTATTCCTGCTCACTATTCTAATGTAATAACAACAGTGTGTGTACTTTACTTATCAGTGAAGGAATTTTCAGAATATATCTCATACTTTTGATTTTATTCGCAGATAAGACATTTCATCATTTGGAGCCCTATGGCAGATTAGCATTAGAGCATTTTAAGATTCAGAAATGCATCCCTGTAGCCTTTGTTTTAGAATTGTTCGTTTTGAAACTACTATATATATGTAGTACAGGTTTTATCTCAGTGGGTTATGGTACAATTGGATCATATTTTCTGTATTTGAACAAAGTATTCACTGTCAAAGATCTCTATGGAGAAATCAGTGCTAAAGTGTGTGTTGCCATATGTGCATTTTTGTAAATCAGAGGAGGTTGAAGTGTAAGGCCACCTTGTGGAACTGCTACATTCTTTTCTGTGTAAAATTTTTAGTTTACATTGAAATAATGCTTTCTCAGAATATGTATCGACTATTGGTGATGAAAGATTAATTTGATTACTCCTTTCATTATATAAACGATTTTGTGGAACACTGAAAAAATGTATGTACTTACACTGTGCTCCCCCTCTACAGAGAGGTGGAGTGATCTGGCCGGTTTGCTGACCACTGGCCCGTGACGAGGTACAGACTATTACAAGTGATTGGCAGTTGGGTGTGTGTGTGGGGGGGGGGGGGGCAGGGAGGCAGAGCAGGCTCCTGGCAATCTGAGAAAGTGTACACTCATAATGACACACCTGTTGACTATGGCATTGAACATTGAATAAGACAGGTCCCTGTGGCAGCTGAGTGAGGTGCATGCAGAATGGACAGTCTACAGACTATTAGTACTTAGCTGCAGTGGGTAGTTCAGGTTGAATTTGTGCTATATACTACCAAAAGCCCAGATGATAGTATGCCCTATCTGTCTCACCAACTGAAACTAGACACAAGATTACAAGTCGCCGCGCCATGTCTCACAGAACTATTCTCTACTATTGTATTAAAATCTACAACACTATGGTTTTATTACCTTTCAAAAACTGTTTGAAATCATGTTGATATTCCTTCTAGAAGTCAAATGGTGGTGGTCTAAGCTAAACATATGGGTATAAAATCCCGAAATCCTGATTGTCCGTATCCATCATGATAAGGGAGATACAGCTTTGATAACATAGCATTCATATTCTCAAAATGATGATTTGATCAAACTTGAAGCATGCATGTTTCAGGAACTCCTTTATCAATTGAGATGAAATAAAGTGCATATTGTAGCTATTTTTTATATTTCCAACCAAATTAATGAAAGATCACTATTTTGAGCAGTTTGGTTGCCATGGTAACCAGTGTTTTCATTAGAAATGGACCAAATACACAGACAAATTTTCCTGTCATCTTTTTTGCCATGAAAATATCTTTAAAGTAAGTTTTCATTGAAAAAATATATTATTTTATATTTTTATGATTTTTTTTAGATTAAATCTTGCCTTAATTTAGGTTAAACTTCTTGTATTTTCCCTAATGTCCACTGCACCACTGCTCCCCAACCACTGCATCAGTAGTAAAGCATGCTGTGTTCTTACATCAATTATACAGGATTTACCATTGAAATGCGCTGCAAAGTTCCACCACCATAATAGGTCTTTTTGAAATGCCTTTTCAACTTTCTGTACCCGCGACCTGGGGTGAACTTTATGAGATGCTCAATTACCCGATCTGAAAATGTCCTCCTGACCCGAACAAGGGTGAAGCAATGACATAAAATGCCGCACAGACACTGAAGCTGCCGTTTTGTCATCTGCCTACGACCATTGAAAAAAATCAAGCTCTTTCTGAAAGTTTGCTTATTTCCCATCGGCGTAACTCCATATTTTAGTGTCCACTTCTACTCCTAGGTTAAAATTGTTTTTCCAACATAAAAATTTAATTTAAAATTTTTTTTCACCAAACCAAATTAAAACGTTTGCAAACGTTAAAAAAACGTTTTTTGCCGACCTGCACTTGACTAGGACTCACGATCTTACTGCAAACTATATATCCGTAATTCTACTAAAAATAAATGGAGCTGCTCTTGTCACAAAACTCGGAAAATTGTCTACCATATAGAATGCTCCAGAATCGTCCAACCACTGAAGGCCTTGATGTTGTCTGTCCTTGGGCGTATTAAAACACTGGGGTAGGCAGCCAATATGGCTGTCACCCCAATGTAACTTTAAGGGTTAAGGGCCCTACAAACGTCATCGATTGATTGATAGCTGAAATGTTGGAATGTAGTGTTCATAAAATTATCTATTGAACTCGCAAGGGGTTTGCTCGCGTCCGTGATGGTTTGGAAACCCCAGATGACTTAGGCACCATCCCCACTGCATGAACACATAGTCAGGTAGCTGAGGCCCAGAAAGTGGCTAGAAATAATTTGAGCTAAACATTTTGAGTAGAAGTTGGAAGCAAGTTTCATGGGTTAGATACATCCCTTGGCCTTCAGAAAAGTTCTGCTTCTGGGCTGGGATCCACCTTGGGTGGTGGCCATCTTGGATTTCAATTCCAAACATAAAAAAAAACACCTTTTGGACAATATCTCTAATTCTACGACAGTTACCATCATCATAATAATTGTAACACCCTTCTTCCTGAAGGGTAGGGGTTTATTTATTCAATTCCAATTGTTTTGGATCAATCTGATCGCATAATTCAAGATGGCCGCCACTTAAATCTCAATTTTCATTTATTTTCTGATAGGGCCACATAAGAAAACAAACCTAAATGCAATCTAAATTGATTCCAATGTGCTACATTATCTTTCTGAAAACTTCAGAAATGTCTTAGGAAACAGAAAAGTGCCATTGGGGTAGTGAGTCATCAATTTGAAGGGAGTAAAAAGTGTGTCATTAGAGCTTTATTGTGTAATCAGTGAAATAGGAGAATGCATCTACAAAAGCCATGGTTATCAGAGTATAAGCACAAAATTTGGACTCCTCCTCATGTATAAAACTTGTGAACTTGAAAATTCAAGATGGCTGCCAAACTTATAGTGAAATGGCAATATATCAACATAAAACTCATTGTTATAATGAAACAACTTAAAGATTTTGTACTGAAACCTTACAGAGGATCCCAGAGACCCGTTAAATAAAGAATGGTTATGGTACCATAGGTACCATATTGTTAAATAAAAAGGATACCGTAAAAAGGCATATTGTTAAATAAAAAGGGTACTGTAAAAAGGGTACCGTAAGTCCCTCGTAAGTTCACCTCTCGTAAATATGGCCTTGACTTGTAACCTCTTGTAAAGTCAGATTTACAAGAGGTTATTATTCAACAATCAGTGTAAGGGTATTGTAGAAGGGAAATTGATCATTTAGAAGGGGTACCATAATTTTTTTGCAAGAAGATGGGTCTTGTATAATAAAAATGACAAAGAGGGAATATGAAGTATGTACAAGAGGCATGAAGATATTTCTATGTCCAGAAATCAAATATAAACCTTAATATAAATCATAATATTCAACATTTACTTACACAATTTGGTGAATACAATAACCATTCAATACCCAACATACCTCCACTGTCTTTTCTGTTTTACATGTTGTTGTTTTTAAATTGTGTTTTCCATTTTTGGATGACATAAATGTCCTTTATTTAACATGTTTTAGCCTCTCGTAAGTTCAATTAGTGGGTACTGTATTTTTTTTTATTTAACCATTGCATAAAAAGGGTCTAGTAAACAATACCTTCTTTATTTGACAATAGGTAAAGAGCTGCCATAGCATATTGTAACTTACCTCTCATAACTGCAAGTTACCTCTCAGTTAGCCGGATGTGGCCCACACATCTTACTGCGGACACAAACTTTCGGGAGCCCAACAGTGATAGTTCAGTTGGCCGTTCAGTTTGCCCTAGTAGAGCAACCCAGCCATGCCTGGAAACCTACCATTTGCCAAACCTAAAACCATGAATGGTACTCTGCCCACTTAGAACCATCTTAACTGAACCAAAACTGAATTAGCCCAGAGCAGGCTTGCTACATGTAGGCCGAGAGATCTGCCTGCTTACAGGCAGAGAGCAACGTGTATTCCTGGCTATAGTGACATAAACACCTGGCTGTTCTGAACTAAGTACTCACTGTCAGTTTCTAGAAATTGTCCCTCATACTCACAAACATGTAAGTTTTCATGTACAGCAACATGTAATGAGCAAAACACAAGATATATCCAATAAATCTGACATGTTTATGGTGAGCCTACACTATCACTCCTTCAATGGCTTCCATTTCAGCCTGCTGGAGTAAGGGAGGGGGATTTGAAAATCACCTGGATTATCAATTATTACATGCATTTCAAGTGTTTTGTGTATTGTGAATATATGGATACACATTGGGGAAAGTGTTGGTGTAAGTATTGGACCTGACAGAAAGTACTTCTAGGAGAACTGGTCACTCTGCCAGATTGGCTGACTAGATAGACTACCAACAGACACCTTTGGTCTCTAAGGGTCAGGACCCTTGGAGGTCTACGGAGTAGCTACATGAGCAATGAATAGGGACGGGCAGATCAAGTTTAGGATGGCTCTGGCTACTTTTATGCAGATAACTGATGTGCCAAAAAAAACACAATTTTAGACCGAATTTCCATAGGTTTTAGTGCTATATGATTTAATAACACTTCAAATGGGCAATTATTGATATTAGTGTTCCTAATTTCTAGGGTAGGTTCCCAAATACATTGTTATTTTGCATAATAAATTTCATGATCATTTGAGCAGTTCAATTTTTTAGACCTTGTGACCCCAATTCATTGCAATTGACCATATATGCTATTCTGATGGCAGGCACTCATCGTTCTCATGATATGAAGCATAGAATATCATTTTAATTCGAACATAAAGAATTTAGTAGAAAATTCTAGTGTGACAAAATCAATAGCAATGATTATGTATGGATATGCTGCTGCACCCAGTCAACAAAAATGTTACAAGCCGTTTCCCTATGGCTCCTCATCATGGCTAAACATTTGAAAACTTTTTTCTGTTAACGAGCGGTTTTCGTTGAGTTGATGTAGTAGTAGTAGTAAGGAATTTTATTGATCAAAAAGATACACACATACTAGTGCTATTTTCATGATGATCAATGTGAAATGAATTGTCTTTCTAATAACAATATATGAAAAATTACCATGATTGTTATTCAATGGACATTCTTAGTGAAAAATACACTTATTCACACCATAAAATAAACAAAAAAATATAACAGTACATTTCTGGATCCAATCATATACAACAGTTCATGCCAATTGGTAAGACTTATGGCCAAATAACTCAGCTTTTGGTGCTTCTGCCTTTTACCGGTTGAGCGGATGAAATCACCACACCCATTTAAATACTTTCAAATAATAATATAACATATGGTCTAGTGGTTGGTTGATGAATCACCAGCCTTCCACCTAGACCAGTTAATACAGATAAATTACATGAGAAACCCAGGACTAATTCCATAGGGTCCAATATTTCAACGCTTCACATGTCAATACATTTTTTCATTTAATACCATCTCTGAATTTACTTATGTCACAAGCCTTCTGTTACTGGGCTGTCAGGGTCTGCCAGAGAAGGTTGCCCCTATACAGTGGACTGCTCCTGAACAGTCCATAGTGGGGCATATCCACCCTAAGACGGACGCCATCATTACCCCTCAGTACCCTCGGTGGTTGAGCAATGTTTTCATCATTGCAGGAAAGGCGGTACATAGCACACAGGAGATGCTCATTACGCCTGTGAAGCAGTTTCTGACAATTACATACTTCATGAAGCCTGTTCCTGCTAATATCTCTAGGGTCTTTGATTTTCAGGCATGTACGCAGGCAGTGATTTTGGATTGTTTGCAATGCCTTTACATTATCAACAAGTGATCCATCTACAACCAGGTCATCGTAGTCTAGTATGGGCAGGATCATTTGTTTGTACAGCCGTAGGGCCAGGTCTTTATTCATATATTTTCGAAGGTTTCTGAGATGCTTCAACCTGCCTCGTGCATTGGTGGCAACCTTCCTGCAGTGATCAGAGAAAACAAGAAACCTATCCACCATGACTCCTAAGTAGTTGAATGCGTGTACCCGTTCTAGGACCTCCCCACCAAGCCTGACATCACAGCCAGCGAGGTCAGGTATAATTCTGAGTGCACCCATAAGACCTTTGTTTTCTCAGCATTGACAGTTAATTTGAAGGTATTACACCATCTTGCAATTCTATTCAAGTCATCTTGTTGTTTATTGACCACTTTCCGCTGCTTTAGCGGAAGTGGTCATATTACAACTGCATCGGCCCATAGACTTTGCCTAGAGCTCTACCCTCCACTGTAAATCAATGTACCAATCGCACCCCGGTTCCATACCTCAACTGGTCTATAGCCCCCTCCCCCCCCCCGTGGTGTAGATTTGCTCGGCGGGCAAAACAGCCGATGACAGCTTGAACTCATAGAGCCAGCAGCGCGGCAGCCCGGTCGATGTAGATTCGCTTGGCGGGCAAAACGCCGACCGTGTGCCGATGACAGCTTGAACTCATAGAGGTGGGTGTGGGGGGGCTGCCTCAGCAGCGTAGCAGCCAAAGACGCCGACCCACCGGGGGTGAGGGGAGGGGGCTATAGGCGCTCGGCGGGTTCAAACCGACCGTGTGCCGATGACAGCTTGAACTCATAGAGCCAGCACCGCAGCAGCCTGGTCGCTGTAGATTTGCTCGGCGGGCAAAACGCAGACCGTGTGCCGATGACAGCTTGAACTCATAGAGCCAGCACCGCGGCAGCCCGGTCGCTGTAGATTTGCTCGGCGGGCAAAACGCCGACCGTGTGCCCATGACAGCTTGAACTCATAGAGCCAGCAGCGCGGCAGCCCGGTCGGTGTACGCCGACCGTGTGCCGATGACAGCTTGAACTCATAGAGGTGGGTGTGGGGGGGCGGACTGCCTCAGCGGCGTAGCAGCCAAAGACGCCGACCCACCAGGGGGGGAAGGGGGTGAGGGGAGGGGGCGACCAG
This sequence comes from Acholoe squamosa, assembly GCA_949317995.1. Taxonomy (NCBI): domain Eukaryota; kingdom Metazoa; phylum Annelida; class Polychaeta; order Phyllodocida; family Polynoidae; genus Acholoe; species Acholoe squamosa. The sequence continues at coordinate 35,657,073 of OX439037.1, read as the reverse complement.
TTTAGCCGCCAGAAGCCACGTGTTCGCTGGTACTGCTGTAGCACCAGCGAAAGTGTTGTTTGTTTACCATGTGACGATGTGATGGTGTTTTTAGCCCAAATGTGTTGTTATTTGAAAGAAATCTTGCTTTATTGTCGCAGTACATACGGATTATTGTCACAACTCATCCTTGTTTGCCATATGGTGCCAAGAAATTGCAGGAAATTGTTAGATTTGAACAAAGCATGACACTGCGTGCTGCGCGGCCTCGTTGGTGGTCCGAGAACAGGTCTGTATCATTCTTTCATGAATACCCTCAAAACATCGCTGTAGAGGCCAAAAATGCTGGGGAAAGGCCAAAATAGCCTGAAGCCAGAGAGACATCGTTGGGCGATAATAGGGTTCCGAGAGAAAAACGATTTTTCAGAAGAGTCCATAGCTGTTTGAATGGAAAGTTATGGCCATTTTTGTGATGTCATAGCTTTAAAACATCGATAACTTTGTTCCCATTGTGCAGATCCGAAAATAAAGACCGCCATGACGTTCGCCAGCTCGAGCTACCCTTTATCTATAGGTCACACTATGGGAAACTCCTATTATTAAGGGAGATACAATTTATTTTGTAAAACTGCCAGTTCTTGGACCTCTCTGCCAGTACCTGGACTGGCGTCTGTCCCCGCGTCCCAAAAAAGCCTATATTTTGATCCATTCCTTCCTCAAACCTGCCCTTTTTTGCCGGTGACACTTAAAACAGATAGGTTTTGGCTGGAGGTAGGGCGCAGGTGGACCGGCTCAGGCCGAAAAAGGCTGCTAGTTAAAAAAATTATTTCGCTTATTCTTTTCCGAAACTAATTTTTTAGGGGGGCATGTTCTTTAGGGGGACGCAACACCCCAGATTGATACCAAACATTCCATATCCGCACATATTATTTGCATAATTAGCATAATTATCCAGTATCTTGGTGCTTTTCCATATATATAGATGTGTGTCATTGCTGAATGGATGTCTTTCTATTTCTCCATTCTCTGGTGTTTGATTGAAAATGTTGACGGCATTCTGTGTTTTAATTTGTGTTTTAATCTGTGTTTTTACGGTACATGTATTAAGTTTAAGGCTATAACAGGTTAGTATTAGTGCTATGGTATGATAGTAATTACTCATTATTTGTCAGCGGTTAATCAATATATGTTGGTAATTAATCACCATTTGTTAGCAATTAGTCGAAATATGCCGGTATTTACTCATAATTTGTCAGCAATTAGTCAATATACGCAGGACTTAGTCACTCTATATCAGCAATTATCAATACATGTCAGTATTTACTCACAATCTGTCAGCAAATAGTCAATATATTACAGAGAAATAGCCATTGATTTAATTGTGCATCTTGCCTTGACTGGTATTTGTCAACATATGTCAGTATCTATGGACTATTTGTAAGGAATTATTCAATATATGTCAGTATTTACTCACTATTTGTCAGCAATCAGCCAAATCAGTCAGTACTTGGTCATTATATAACAGCAATTAGTCCATATATGTCAGTATTTAGTCACTAGATATCAGAAATTAGTCAACACATGTCAGTATTTACATACAACTTGTCAGCAATTAGTCAATATGTGTCAGTATTTACTCACTTTTTGTCAGCAAACAGTCAATATATGCCAGTTCTTAGTCATTATATAACAACAATAAGTCAATTTATGTCAGTAATTACTCACAATATGTCAGTATTTACTTGCATTTTGTCAGCAATAAGTCAATGAATGTCAGTACTTTGTCGCTATTTGTCAGCAATTAGTCAATATATGTCAGTAGTTATGCACAATTTGGCAGCAATTAATTAAAATATGTCAGTACCTATGCACTATTTGTCAGCAATTAGTCGATATGTCAGTGGGCTTCCCTAGCTCACTTAAAAGGGTCTATTTCCTCTCTTTCCTTTCCCCTCGGATGTGTGTGGTGCAAATAAATGCTCGGGCACTGACACATTCCTCAAAAATTGTGTAATGTAGTTCTCGCCATGAATATGACCTCAGCTGTCGAAATGGTGATAACCATCTATTACTCACTCACTCACTCTCGATATGTCAGTAATTGCTCATAATTTGTCAGAAATTAGTCAATATACATCAGCAATTACTCACTCTTTGTCAGAAATTAGTCAATATACATCAGTAATTACTCACTATTTGTTAGCAATTAGTCAATATAATGTCAGTAATTACTCACTATTTGTCAGCAATTAGTCAATATATCAGTAGTTATGCACAATTTGGCAGCAATTAATTAAAATATGTCAGTACCTATGCACTATTTGTCAGCAATTAGTCGATATGTCAGTGGGCTTCCCTAGCTCACTTAAAAGGGTCTATTTCTCTTCTTTCCTTTCCCCTCGGATGTGTGTGGTGCACATATATGCTCGGGCACTGACACATTCCTCAAAAATTGTGCAATGTAGTTCTCACCATGAATATGACCTCAGCTGTCGAAATGGTGATAAACATCTATTACTCACTCACTCACTCTCGATATGTCAGTAATTGCTCATAATTTGTCAGAAATTAGTCAATATACATCAGTAATTACTCACTCTTTGTCAGAAATTAGTCAATATACATCAGTAATTACTCACTATTTGTTAGCAATTAGTCAATATAATGTCAGTAATTACTCACTATTTGTCAGCAATTAGTCAATATATGTCAGTACTTACTCAATATTTGTCATCAGTTAGTCAATGTATGTCAGTACTTAGATATCATGTCAAGATTCGAAGCAATTTTTTTTTTCGGTGGGGGTTCATAATTCGGTGGGCTTCCCTAGCTCACTTAAAAGGATCTATTTCTCCTCTTTCCTTTCCCCTCGGATGTGTGTGGTGCACATATATGCTCGGGCACTGACACAATCCTCAAAAATTGTGTAATGTAGTTCTCGCCATGAATATGACCTCAGCTGTCGAAATGGCGATAAACATCTATTACTCACTCACTCTCAATATGTCAGTAATTGCTCATAATTTGTCAGAAATTAGTCAATATACATCAGTAATTACTCACTCTTTGTCAGAAATTAGTCAATATACATCAGTAATTACTCACTATTTGTCAGCAATTAGTCAATCTAATGTCAGTAATTACTCACTATTTGTCAGCAACTCACTGAGTAAGTACTGACATATATTGACTAATTGCTGACAATAGTGAGTAATTACTGACATTGTATTGACTAATTGCTAACAAATAGTGAGTAATAACTGATGTATATTGACTAATTTCTGACAAAGAGTGAGTAATATGCATGTAAAAGTCTAGAAATGGAATCGGCATGGTGGAAAACCTTAAAATTGATATATTACACTTTGAAATCTATTGGTAAACAGCAGAGAAAATGTGGGTTGATTCATTGGTGCATCATGCCCGATTGGCATGATGCACTCTATCTCTGAATCCATCAGGAATATGGATCTAAAATTTAAAAAAATGGAAGTGGCATGGTTGAAAATCTTGAAATCGATATATTACACGTCCAAATCTGCTAATAAACTACAGAATAATGGGCATTGATTCATTTGTGCATCATGCTTTGCCTGGCATGATGCACTGTAACTCAACAAGTATCGGGAACATGGGTCTATAAGTTGAAAAAATAGAATCAGTATGCATAAAAACATTAAAATCGATATATTACTCTTTGAAATCTGTCAATAAACAGCTGAGAAATAGGCATTGATTCATTGGTGCATCATGCCCAGAAACTCCTAAACCCCTCATGAAAGTGGTCTTGCAGCTTTGCTGCACCCTCTCGACCCCTAGCATCCTCGTTACTAATTTCAATGGGATCCACCCCAAAAGTAACAATTGCTAGGTCATCCGCATACATATAGTACTCCGAGTTTTCGATTACCAGGGATATACTATTGATATAGTAGTGTTGATAAGATTTTACATGTCACCCGTCAAGTAATAAGGTAAATGCACCCATTTTGGACGCTCCTGACTAAGCAATAGGTGACCAATTTTGGTTTAAGGAATTTAAACACTGTATATTCTAACCTATGTCTATGCGTCATCTTTGCAAACATAGTATATGGTCCTTCTTAGTCAGCACACTGACGTTGATTCAACATTGAATCAATGTTTGCAATGTCTGCACACCAACAATTGATTCCAGGTTGAAATATGAGTGAATTTGAAAGTTCACACAATATAATCAAGTCAACTGTGATTCAACATCTAACAATCAGTGCTGATTCAACGTTTCGATCTCTATTTTGATTAAGTGTTGTTTCATCATTGTTTCAACATTGATAGTTCCGAGGTTATTCTGATGAAAATTGCCAGACTGCAGGACCAGATTTCCCGCTGTCATCTTGGAGCCTTGGGGCATATTTTGGTTCTTAATGGTTGCAAATGGCAAGCAAATAGCATTGCTTCTTGTTAAGGTTTAAAGAAATATGATTGAAATAGTGAGTTAATTCCTGTTTTTCATTATTCATTTCTTGATGATATCAATCTTGAGGTATTCGGTCCTGCCAAAATCAATCTGGGTCTGCAAATGATGAAATTTGCAGGACCTAGTGGCATGTGAGGGGAAAATTCTCTCGTATCCAGACTGTTTCAAGGTTAGCAGAATCCCAGAAGGATGAATGAATATAAATACATCGATTTGAATAATGTCTTACCGTCCATTATATCACATTTGGTAAGGAATATGATATGATGGATTGAGGGAGGGAGAGAGAAAGGGAAAGACACACACAGAGGGAGAGAAAGAGGCCATGTCAACTTTCCTTCTCATCCATTGGCATAGATGATATGATATCTTTATATGTCCACATGATTCAATCCTGCAGGTGCCTGGCTTTATGTATCTGCTCGATTCAGGGCCGTTTACCCTAGTGACATTTTGTTGAGTAATTACTTGACTCCCCCACCATCAACAGAGTCTTACCTATATCCCTCATAAATGTCAAATCCCAATCCCACATTGTCGGAAGATCCCTTGGTTTGACCTATGCTAGACATTGTGCATGCTATTAATAATAGATATTATATTTAGTAGGGGACAGCTGTCTGTCTGTAGGCCTTAAATTACTTTTAAATTGAACTTGAATTGAATCGCATGACATGGAGGATAAGTGCTAAATTCAATTATACCATCGTATCAATATCTGACCCGCAAAAGTAAAAAGGTATATGAGAAAGTGAAAACAACAGTTAGTGTTTATAGACAGTGTCAGGCAATGTAGGGAAAAACATTCAAAGTCTAAAGTAGGGGGATACATCGAAAATTAATCGGTAGTCTCACATATTATGCAAATAATGAATCTGATAGAAAAGACTTGTACTACTGCAATGTAAAAAAAAAACAGAATGATGATATCTCCAATAGGGAATTATTAAGAGCTGTTCAAAGTTGAAAGTTGAAAAGGTGAGAGATATTATTCGCCACTGCTCCATGAATAGACTATGGGGGCAGTGGTACCTGTTTAGGGTAATTCGCCCCTGACTCGACCACTGGGCATGTTGGTACCTTTAATAATAAGTCGACCATCCTGCCTTATTTCAAGTTATTTTTACAATAAATCAGTATTGTTGGCGTCAAGTACAGGATATTCGTATTGCAAAGTCAACTCGGGGCTGTGACTATTTGTGTGCAAATATGTGTAGAAATATCCTGCCCCTTTCATTTCACTCAGATTTCAATAGGTTCCTGCAGACTTGGCATTATTTGAGGACATGTAATTTTCTCCTACTGCAAATACAGGTGCCATATTTGTCAGTCAAAAGTTAAGTTTTTTTTTGTAAAAAAAAAATTACATCTCCAGTCAAAAGTTAAAATACAAAAGACAGATCTTAATTAAGTTTTTCCACACTTTGACCAAAACGTTAACTTTCTAAAATATCATTTGAAAAATAAATCTTGGCATCAGGCACAATTGAAGTCTGTCTGTGAGTCAAGAGTTAAGAAAAAGTTTGGCGGAAAAGAGTAAACTTAATATCAACTTTTGACCGAGAAAATTATCTTTTTCAGTCCAAGGTCAAAGAGGAAAGTCAGTTTTCTTACTTTCTTTCTAGGGTATCAGTGCCTGACGGACACTTTGTCTGACATGGAATCATCCCAAGCAAAAAAGGTTGACCTAACTATTTGTCCATCTGGAATGGTTAGCATAGTTATTCACACTCTTGTTCATAATTCAGAGCACCCCCTCCGTAGAGAGCCCTTCTATAGTCAGCAAAGCACCGAATCATACTACCAAAAGTTTAGGCTAAATTATCAATCAAGGCCTTAAACGAAAACGTTTCTCGTCACCGCGCACGTACCCAAAATTATCAATTGCATCCAAACCACCAAGCTTTACCCTATGTTATTTTCATTCAATAATAAATAGTTTCATCTAATGGTAATATAGGCAAACATTCAAATCTAAAATACGTTGAACTATTAGAAGGGAAAATAGCTCACAATTGTAACAATACAACGCTTATTTGTGTATTGACTCTAGTTAGCAATTGGTACTTGTACATTGTACATGTTGTATTTTAGAAGCTCGAGTCGTGTCCTTCTTTGTAGATAAAGGTCGAATCCCACATGGCGAAAAATCCCTTTAATACTTCTGCGATTTTGAATCTGTTGCATTTATGGGACCTTCCCCAAATTGACAAGGGTTATAAGTACAACAGGGTGTATAGAACACAAGGGCACTGTTATGTTTTATTGTAAAGCATATGCGATATATCATCCTGGTTAATAGGTATATCTGTGTCTGACATGTTTGATATCCTAAAAGCATTTTTCGCCATGTGGGATTCGACCTTTAGGTTATGGGGATCCAGCGTCTACTTACGACAGCAGGCGGCATTTTTGCGCCTTCCAGATTCTAAAACTCTACAAAGGCATTTCAGCAGTGAAGCAGTATTTAGGTACTTCATGCTATAGTGAACAAGTAACCAATGGATAACTGATGACGAGTGGGGGTTATCGACGAATAATGACACGAGGCCGTAGGCCGAGTGTTATTATCGTCGATAACCCCCACGAGTCATCAGTTATCCATTGTCTACTTATTTTATACCACGAAACCAATAAATAATCAATATTATACCAATAAATTCAAGTTGAAAACAAAAATTATTCCCCCTTCCCGGGACTCGAAGCCAGCCATGACAGTGTGTGTACACAGGTACATACACCTCGGCGCCCGGCAGCGGACAGCGGCAGCGCACACGGCGAAAAAAGATTTCAATGCGTCTCGCTGTTATGTTTGTGTATAATACATCTCCTCGTCCGGCAGCAGACAGCAGCAGCGCACACGGCGAAAAAAGATTTCAATGCTTCTCGTGGTTATGTTTGTGTATAATACACCTCTGCGCCCGGCAGCGGACGGCGACAGCGCACACGGCGAAAAAAGATACTCCTAGACCGGGACGCGAACCGCGGACCTCCGACGGCTGAGCGCAAAGCGCTAACCGCTAGGCCACCGCGTCTCCTCCTCCTCACGCGTCTCGCGGTTATGTTTGTGTATAATACACCTCCTCGCCCGGCAGCGGACAGCGACAGCGCACACGGCTTCGTATCATAGCAAGACCTGGTTCTAACCGAGCGTATCTCGTCAGTCCCTGTGGCGCAATGCATAGGGGGTTGGACTAGGGATCTTAGGCTGCAGGTTCGAGCCCTGCCCTGGTCAAGTCTATCATGGGTTTTAACATATGACATGTTATCTATGTAAGGCGTGCGGTTATCCTGGATAACCGCACGCCTTACATGGATAACCGCACGCCTTACATTGATAACCGCACGCCTTCCAAAATTGATGTTACAGCCTATAGGGTGTGCAATATCGACAGATATGTGGATGGGAATAGACCCCAAAAAGCACTGTGTAAGCCAGAAATCGTGGTATAATATACTATAAGTGAGCGATGCCCTCCGTGGTCCGTGGCCGTGTAGCTGCCGCCTTGTGACGGTTACCATGTAGCGTCTCTGATGGATGGCAGACGACAAACGTCCTCCCACACACGGTCTTGGTGGCTTTAATGTTCAGCGACTACAATGAATGATCATCGCTGTGCGTGGCTCACCATCATTTCCACTGTTGGTAATATCGAGATATCATAAAAGTTCAGTTGTTCTTTGAGAGAACAATTCCACAACGTTGCAGGAGACCACTGGACATTGCGATTTGAGAGACTACCCCTCTCCCTCCCGTGCACCCTCCTCAGACAGAGCTCATATAATTATAGTGACCGCAAAACCTCTCGTATGAGCCGCACGACCTTATTGATAGACCCAGCGTTAACTTTGGGGAAAACGCTAAAAGCCAGGACATGAGAATTCCAAGTCTTGTACTGTTCTAAAATCCCGTCTTCATATTAGTAGCACGTGTTTATTAGGTTAAAAATGTTATTTTTGGGGGGTTGTGAGCGTTGCACATGTTTCTGAACGTTTTCTTTGCGAACATTTAAACGTCTTACCAGCCAAAGAACCTTGATTCTAGAAAGAATATGAAAGTGAATCTTCAAGTAAATAAGAGCCCAGTATGCCTGATTTCTGTTAAGGGGCCATCTACAAATGGCGTCATAAAGGAATTAATTTTCCATATACCTTCAGCATTGCAAAATTGCGGAAAAACATAACCAGGGGGGTGGGGGTCAAAAATTGTCAAATTTTGCATGACGTCATTTATGGATGACCCCGAAGAGTAGTTGACTACCGTATTTTTCGCTGGGTTCAGAAAGATAATCTTCAAGCAGCCTTTATTTTTCCAGACACATGCACAATGTACATGCACTAGTAGTCACTAATAGTCAACATATATATATATATATATATATATATATATATATATATATATATATATATATATATATATATATATATATGAACACTTGATCAGAAGAACATGGCTACTCGGATTAGCCTTTAACAAAGCCAGACGTTCATAACATGGAATATGAAACATCCTCATACTCTGCATCAGAGAGGTCTCCCTCCTGCTCTTACAATAGCAGATTTGCTAGAAAGTATTACTGAATTTTTTTATTCAATGAAAATTCTACCAAATGAAGTCATGATAAGAATAGGCTTGTCCTTCTCTTAAAAGGTATGAACTGTGTAGTTTTTGTGTGTTTACCTCATGTAATTTCATGAAAAACTGTTGAAAGTTTCCAACTGAAAAAAGGGATTAAAGTCGACGATTGCAAGGGTGTTCGAAGATCTTAAGGTCAGGGTTTGGGAAAACAGTCTGGTGACCGAATGGGCGAATCCAATGAGAGACTGCGCCAATCAAGGTCGAATCCCACATGGCGATTTAGGGCTCAAATATCTCTGCGATTTTGTCCCTTGCGATTTTGGGGTCTTCCTGGGCTCTTAGATTGCAAGGATTGTTCAACTTATACCGAATCCAACAGTGAATCAAGACCAATTAAGCAGTTATCCTTGTGATATAGGGGCTCAGGAAGACCCCAAGAGGGCAAGGGACAAAATCGCAGAGATATTTCAGCCATTAATCGCCATGTGGGATTCGACCTTCAGTGTTGCATTTCTCGACTGCAGAGGTCACTTATGAGATATCTTATGACAACGTTACAGCCTCCATATGGAAAATTATAGATGTACGGATTTTTCAGAAAGTAATTACATTTCGTACAACGTTATTTACTATGCTACAGGGAACTTACACATCTTTGGAGAACTTTCCCCATACCCTTACATTGTTCTATCTCGCGTAGATGAGAGAATCACTAAAGGTCGAATCCCACATGGCGAAAAATGGCTGAAATATCTCTGCGATTTTGAATCGGTTGCGATTTTGGGGCCCACCCAAATTCGCAAGGTTATAACTACAGTGGGGTGTATAGAACACAAGCACTTCTTTGCGATTTTAGGCCAGAGAATACATAATACAAACATCAACAAAGGCAAAATACTCCCAAGATACAGGAATAAATGCAACAGTGCCCTTGTGTTCTATACACCCCACTGTAGCTATATCCTTGCGAATTTGGGGTTGGCCCCAAAATCGCAACAGATTCAAAATCGCAGAGATATTTCAGACATTTTCGCCATGTGGGATTCGACCTTTACGGAAAAAAAGCTTATTGTATAATGGAATTTCTTATGGACCCCATGACGCACTACATATGCCTCGACACGAAATGCGCTCCAGGGGAGGAAAATAGTGCCTGTGGTAAATTTTAGATCTGTTTCTTAAGGGAATGGTCATTATTTATCAACAGGGGGTGGTAGGTTTGAAGGAGGGGGGCGTAAAAATTTCAGACCCCTTCTGAGGGGTAATGATTGAGAACTTAGCCCGACTATATTAACACGGTGCAGACTTGCCTAAGCCTGCCTATTGGTATATTGCCCTAAAGGAATGTTAAAACTCCTAACACTGAAACATATTCATTGAATCATACAAGTTTTGTATTGGATTTTGTGAAATGATGCATGTAATGCCATCATTCTATACTGTTGTTTGATTGATTTTTATTGGCAGAGATTCACATATACGTGGGGCTCTATTCGCCAACTAGTCATACAAAGAGATATTACGTTCGACTGGCATAAACAACTCTACATAGCATCACTTGATAACAAGAGAGTCCAGGAATTAATGAACATAATCAATATTACCAGCAAAGGCGACATATGAGTTTGGGTTTTGGACAGCAGTATCCAGTTTGTCCCATAGAATTTTGCCTCGATTTAAGAGGCTTTTGGTATAGATGTCTCTTTTTACTCTAGGCACATTTAGTTGCACCATCTCGGCACTGTATAGCACTCCCCTGGGGACATTCACACTGTCAGGATTCCTTGACCATTTGTAGATGAGACATAGCAGTTGTCCCTTGTCAGTGTCACCTTTGATACATTGTTATGTCGATGTAAGTCATTAACATTAGGAAGGCGTTCGATACTTTGGACCACTCAGTGCTGTTGTCTAAGTTGGCGGTATGATTTTAGTGCCGACACATGTACATGGATTAAGAGCTATCTGACCGACAGGACCCAAGTGACCAAAGCTGATGGCATAACATCATCAAGCAGTGCAGTAACAAGGGGGACCCCACAGGGGTCCGTCTTAGTGTCCCCTCTTGTTCAACCTGTACATGAATGAAGTCACAAATCACATTCATCATGGCAAATTCTATATCTATCACTGCCTAGGAACCTGTTACGGTAATTCGAATTACTGTAGCGAAATGATCTGGACCATGACCATGGCACCAGATTGAAAAAGCCCTAATTTAGGATTTTGCTGAAATGGATTTCAGAGAAACCATCAGATACACAGGTGCGTTAGGGGTAAGCTAACTATTGGCAGAAAAAAGCTGGTGAAAAGCGCTATAAATTCTGTGACATCAGCTTCGGAAGATTTGCACTTAACATAAAAATTACGGTAATTCAAATGCTGGTATTATGGTAAATCAAATGTATATCATCTCTGTTTTCCTTAATTATACAGCTTTAAAATAAGATGTTGCACTTTTAAATTCCTTGTTCCTGTTCAAGTGATCCATAGGATATGTTTCCAGTCTACTGATCAGATCCACAGGCTGTGAAGGACTAAAGAACCATCAAAATGCACATATATTATGGTAATTCCTCCCCTCGGTAACGTATCACGGTAATTCAACATAATCATCTGCACGGATATACACTAACATTTTGGGCATTCAGCCGGGCAAGCTGGCTAGTATGAAGCAGTCTGATTTTAAATATATTTTACTGGTCCAATGTACAATTCAAATAACCATAGAAAAAGACATTGGCCCAGAGATAAAACTACTAATCATTGGTCACTGGGCAGGTGCTCTCTATGATACAAATCAAAGCTAGGACAGCAGGTAGACAAGGAGGGGGCAGATGAAGTTCTCAGTCAGTCGTCAGTCGGTTTTGTGTACCATTTATGTTCATAAGTCATGATATAGATACAGGTCCCACATGCTATGTGACAGGCTGGTGAATCTGTCCAGATACTTGAAGGTGTGTACTGTTTTTTATACTTAAAGGATTGATCTGTTCCCCAGATTTGTAAGAAGCCTCTTGATATAAGGGATTTTCTGTCTCTAAAGACATGAGAGTACTGCTTTTAGCAACATGTTTATGTCTCTGGTGTTGTAGCATTGTTGGTATTCTAGGTGCCAAGGAAGCAGGTCCAAATACTTCCCTGTAAACCAATTATGTTCTTAAGTCAGATTAAGTACAGGTACCATATACTATGTGGCAAGTCAGGGAATCTTTCCAGATACCTAAATGATTGTGCTTTATTTGTTGTAACAAGCCTTGTACTGCCTATAACAGCAAGTTTATGTTTGTGGTGTTTAAGGCATATGTTTGGTTCTCTAGGGTCTTATAGGAAAACAGGCATACATAAATACCTCACATCAAAACCTTTTTACAAGTCTATGAAGAATAGATACATCTTCATAGGTCCCACCTGTGAATTTGCTATACCTCTTTATTTTTGGATGCAGGCAGTTCCTCCTTATGAAAGGATTCATCTGTCTCTAAGAACTGTGTATGAAGTTACAGGAAATGTGTTCCAGATTTGTAACATACCTTGTGATTTAAGGATTGGTCTGTCTCTAGAGACATGAGACTACTGCTGTTAACAAAACATTGATGTCTTTAGAGACATGACAATACTGGGTATAACGACATGTTTATGTCTCTGGTGTTTGAAACATTAACCTGTGTAGTGGTCTTGGTTCTTATGGCAGTAGGCTAGTAATAGGGACTTAGAGGTAGAAGAACCTCTCTGCTGATTAGTCACAGCTATATGACAAGACATGGTTGGAGGTCCAGTATCAGTTGTGTTTTTACACGATAGAGCCTTTAGAAATACTCAGATTCATGCACTTTCTTATTGTAAAAGTAGTCATGTGTCTCTTCGGAGACTGTCGGTCACACTTAAGATAGAAGGAATTATCTGTCTCTAGAAGAAGGAAGTCAATGGGGGATAGATATATAGCAGGCCTTGTTCAAGAGGGATTCTGAAAGTCTCTAGAAAGTACCAAATGGCTTCTTTTAGAAGGATATTTTTGTCTTTAGTACATTTTTAACAGGTTCAAAACATTAATAAATATAACTTACAAGAAAATAAATTCTTGGAGTGTTATGTGAGAACAATTAGAAAGGATTAACAATTGAGAACAAGAGTTGGTTTGTCTGGAATCCCCCTGTGTATGATAAGTGACCTATCTCTATGAGTGGGTTTAAAAAAAGTTGTCTGTCTCCAAACACCCATACATCAGTAGCATTCCAGTTTTTGGTAACTTGCTTATTGAGAGACGGGAGACATGTTTCCAGGGTTCTAAAAGAAGCTCTTTTCAGCTGAAAATTTGTTCTTCAAAAAGGAGATGACATGATAATAGGGTGCATGCTCTATCTACTTTTAAGGCACTAGGAAGTAAGTTTGTTATAGAGGTTTGTTTGTGCTTTTGTGCTATACTGTCAGTGTAAAGGTCACTGCCTTGAGCCACCAGGCTATTCTTCAGGCAGTGTGGATAAGGGCCCTAGGTAGGCTGGTAGGGCTATGACTGTCAGTTAGGGGCCACTTCACTAGCAATCAACTTGAGAAGACTTACTAGTTACAGGTCAATGGGACAAGGTAGTGAACAATTGTTATAGTAAGGGCATAATGCATGGCTGGACTAGCTCCTTTTATCCCAAATAATCAGACCAGCCCTGAACTATTGCACATAGCTTTTTGTCTGATGGGGGCCCAGTGTGGGCAGCTAACAAGCTACAAACATACCAGAACCACTGGCTACGGCAGCAGATGACATCACAGACCCAAGAGATATTGATGTAGACCTTCTACATGAGAGACTCAAAGTGTCAAATCTACAAACAACAAGAAAACAGCAACTGCCCAGACTGATGTACAAGAGGTCCAAAACAACAAATATGATCATGGAACCCACAAAAGGGTGGAAACATAAAAAGAACAAACATGAAACACCCCCGCTCAAAGACTGATATCTACGACGGAAGCCTCTGCCATCGTGGTATCCAATTGTGGAATGGACTTGACCCTGACATACAGAGAGCTGAAACCTATGATCAATTTCAGAGCAAATTTAAGAACAATCACTAGCTAGGACCACTACTGCATCGGGACGACCAGTATTTAGACTCTTGAGAATAGTGAATTATGGATCATATAATCTTTATAAAGTACTAATTTATGTATCTGTGGCGGATTTGAAAAGCGCCCCATGGTGTGATCTTCTAGCCAAATAAAAATCCAATTCAATTCAACATTTGCATCTCTGGGGTCATACGTTTAGTAACCATGGCTCAACGATGGAAGATATGTGTTTTTAGTAATAATGTTGCCATGGGAACCACACTTTGTCCATCACTAGTAATACAACAAAATACATTAAAAAATTGGACACACTCCTCTTTAGCAAAATATGCCCCAATGTAGGTTATCATAAAGATATTGATACTATTTGACATTTGACTATTTGGGAGAACTTTTATTCTACTTTTGGATTTTCCTGCAATTTGGCTTGGCCAAAATGTAAAGAGTATTACTATTAGGGCCAAAGACTAATGGTTTGGATTCTGTAGAGTTATCATGCATGGCTGTGAGGATACAAAAAAAATATATATAAGTTTCAATTGTTTTTATCCTTTCAATAGGATGCACATTATGTTACAAGTTGTTCCATGTGGTCAACTCATCAATGGGGTGCACATTATGTCACTAGTCACCAAGGGGCATACTATAAACAGACGACCTGGTCTATGTTCTCTTCAAGAGTGGAAGAGTAAAACCTACCAGAAGCTTGATTGTACAATTACATAGGAAAGCTGGATTTAGCAGTAGTCTCTGTTAAGTTAACTCTAATTTTATTCTTGGTATTTACTCACGAGTTGTTTGAAATGACCATAGCTGCAAGGAAACTTGAAGTACGGAGGCCGTATGCTGGCCATAAGGATTCACCTTAGCCGAGAAATGCAACCCTGCAAATTATATACATTTATACCTCATTATTCAATTAACTGTTCCATGACAAAAAAAAAACGCTCTACACGTTATAACATTCCTCCATTACCCCCGGGCGTTACCCACGCTCTCAACAACTGCATCTTACCTAATTCTCACGTAGGAGGTTACCATGGAACAACATAGATCTCTGTGAATTTACATGACTATAGGCTAGCCCGCATTTAGGACAATTACTCTGTCTGCCGATGGGAATATCTGAACAAAAAGAGGAATTTGCCTCTTTGGCTCTTGTACAGCCTAGTCCAAGTTTGGAGTCACAGGCAGATGCCCCCCTCGCTCCCTCCCCCCTCACAGAGCTGTTGCATTTGGCTGCCGATTCTATTGGATCATAGCCAATCTCGAAATCAGAACATACTGCACGGGTGCCTGCTATCCCTTGCTTCCGGTGCGGAGCGGAAGTGGAGACTGTTAACAGGATGTCTGTATAACTAAGGTTGTAGAGCATGCGCGTTGCACATCAATCGTGGGGACAGGTTACTTTGGAGGACTACGGGAATGGGGTGGGATGGACAGTGCGTTGGCGGAAGGATCATGAGGAGCCGGACAGCCAACGCAACTAAATCTAGGATAGCGATAAGCATCTGGTGTGTGTCCCCTGTCGCGGAAATAAACCAGGGGCATTTCACCAGTCGGCAAAACCAATCTATATGTCTACTAAAAATGAACTGTTTATCTGCTGGACACCATCCCCGGATTGTGTTTGCGTGGGTGTTAATTTGTCCAATACCTATTATCTTTCGCGTGGAAGCCATACAGCCATTCTTTCGCGAGGAAGCCATAGAGACATTTAAGTCCATTAAACAAAGGTCCAAACAGTTTTTTTTTGTCTCTTGAATACAGGGTTTTGTATTTTGTATAGGTTAACACATATAATACACTAGATGTGGATCTTGGGATAAGTGGAATGCCGGGCGAACGGCACAATAATAAAAGATAAAAAGGTGATACTAATGGGAAATGACTAATGGAAACTAATTGCTACAGGTAGGGTGGCTTGCAGGCCCGTACTACGGAGCCCTGGAAAGGACATCCGTTTTCTACATTGTTCTTTCTTAAGTTCATTTCCGCAGGTTTTATTTTCGTTTTCGCAAGATTATATTTTCGTTTTCGCCAGTTTTATTTTCGTTTTTGCAAACTTTAACTTCATTTTCGCAACTTATACTTTTGGTTGCACAACTTAATAGCTTTTTTGTGCATGGTCAATCAATTGTGGATGTTATGTTGTGGAAACAAAGATATAAGTTGCGGAAATGAAAAATAAAATTTGCGGAAACGATATATAACTTGAGGGAACGAAATAAAAAGTTGCGGAAACGAAAATTAAAGTTGCGGAAACGAAAATACTACTTGCGGAAACAAAAATACTTCTTGCGGAAACAAAAATACTTCTTGCAGAAACAAACTCTAGAAATAAATGTGTAGAAAACAGATGTCCTTTCCAGGGCTCCGTAGTCCGCTCTTTAGGACTGATTTTCCCCATCACTTCTGGAGAACCATATATGGCCTTTCTTAGTGGTGCCAGGGAACTAAATATTATGGCTCTATGTTTTAATGTAGCATGACAAGCCATATCTGGTGTTCACAACCTTCGTTGAAGAAACAGGAAGCTCAAACTGATCAGAGTTCATCTTTACATTTATATCAAGGTGTTTGAGTGGAAAATCAATTGATATTCATAAATATCCTTCAAAATTAACTCTTATTTACCCATCGTCATCGCGAAATGCTGACCGCAGCCATCTTGGATGTTTACATTTCAAAAGGGCTGCGCATGCACAATGGACCTATGACGTCATCGTGCGGATTTGGCGCTGGTTATTTAACGCAAGGGGTTCAATAAGGGAGGCTAGTGCATTGTCAATGGGGCGTCGATATTCACCTTGACATAAATTTTGGTATTTAATGATTATTTATTGGTAATTTTAAGCTTGATTTTCAATATTTTTCAATAACCATGGATAGAATAAAAATTTTGATGATACAAAGTGAACATCTTTCTTTACTTCATCCAGGAGACTCAAATCATTCTTAATATATCTCATTACATGGAGGAAACTGTTTAAGTTGAGACTTTTGAAGGATTTTTATAAATGTTGTAAATTAGGTAGAATTCTTTTATTTTCACCTGCAACCTGGGCCAAGCTAAAAAAGATGATAAAAGCTGATTAACCAGGCTTTTTGGAAGAGGCAGGTAGGTCTTAGTAGAGTGTAGTCAACAGCTGATGCTGAAAATATAGAAAAAAAATCATAACTTCCTTAATTTTCATGTTAGAAATACAGGAAAAGCTGGTAATTTGGTGTATTTATGGGAATTTCTCCAATTAATCATAATTTTGATCAAAAAGTGAATATATCTAGGCTTTCAATATGTTAACTGACACAGTAATTACTGCAAACACCATATGGTTCTCAACAAGTGATAAAACAATGCCAATAGGTATCAGGTTCTCAACATGTTAATTTATCACTTTAACCTTGGTCTGAATCTAACTGGGGCAGTTAGTTAGATGCAACTTGTAGTGCCATTCACATGTGTCCAGCCCTACAGGATATCTGAATCTCAATATTTCCCACTTTCTGTTACCACATCTACTGATTTGATATTACAACTATCACTGCACTGTGTCTAAATCCACCATGGGGGTCGGAGTACGGAAGAAAAAGAAATCGTTCTTCAGGAAGGGTCATGGAATCAAACCAGAAACCATGCCCTTTACTGAGGTCCAACCAAAGCCTGTGGTCAGACTGGATGAGGCAGAGTTTAGAAACATTGTTCACACCACACCAAAGAAAGAGCTAGTGACCTATGATTCATAAGGGAACATTGTACATTCGATGCTTTTACGGTCAAACAAGACAGCGGACAACTATTACGAGGACTATGATCAGAACGAGTCCATTCCAGTGCACCGAGGAAAGATCCTTGAACTATTCAACCATGCATTCAAAGCTCATCTGAATGAATCTTCAGGGTGTTCAGGTAATTTAAAATGGGATGAACAAAAATCTCAACCATGGGGGATCTGCTGGTCGATGGCACTAACATGTAGTATTTGCAGTTATCGATCAAATTCTCACAAGCTGTGCGAGGAGGTGGCAACGGAAGGACCAGGCAGGAGGGCATACATGGTATACTTAAATGAACCAGGTACTATAGTGTATGACTTATAATTCTATAGAGATGAATCCTAATGATTTAAACAATATTATATTGTACCGGTATAATTTAACGAGTGTTCATAAAAATTTTCTATACATGCCAGCATGAAATGTGTTAGTAGTTGCCATAGTGGTAACTTTGCAAAATCCTGAAATGGTCATTAGCTAGTCTTTTGTCTAGATCCTGGAGCATCCTGTATATGTTGAAGAGGGCAGCCCTTCTCACATCTTCCCTGGTGTGGTGGGGGGTGTCTGGATGGGTTGGGGCGTGGATGTCAAAGAGTTTATAAAGTTCTCTACGGTAATGGTATGTGTCATAATCTCATACCTGGTAGGGTTCCAGGTGTGAAGTGGGTGCTCTTGTGGATCTGTCTGTTTGATAAGTGGTTTCATAGCAGTGTCTATGGTTGTCACGGGAGGAGGTCTTTCGTCTTGAGGTCTTGGGGGCCCTCGGTACATAGGGCTCCCGGTAGTCATCTCGTTTTTTGAGCTGCTCTATTTTCATCTTGGTGGTAGTTGTGGTGGCTGTAGAAGTGTTGGTTTAAGGGCTGGTTTTGGGCTTCTTTTTGTGGCTTTTTGTGTGGCTGAGTTGTTGTCGCTGCTGCTTAGTTCTCCATCTGAGGAACTATCGTCTGTGAACGAGTTGGCTAAATCTTTGGCTAGCATAGCTTTTAAATCTGAGTCTTCAGTTGTGGTTGTTACGGTAGTAGTTGGGTTGGTTGAATTTTCAGTTCAGATTTGGTGAATGTAGCGTCTGTGATTGGGGTGGCTTTTTTCTGTGGTGAAGTCAGGGGTGATATAGGCTGGTTCTTGGCATTCAGTACAAATTTGCGTTTTTTAGTAGGGTTGCTTGGTGGATACGGGTTACATCTTTTTCTTGCTGTCGGGTCTTGTTGTGGGTTTATTATTTGTACCTTGGGGGGTTTCCTTCTTGATTTTCTCCATGTTGTCTTTGAAGTTCTGGAATGATTTTGCTTCTTTGGTCTCCAGGTTGGATTGGCTGACCTCCTTCTGTGTTGTTGGAAGTTTGGGTGTTGGAGTGATTTTTGGGCCTTTTACTGCCACCTTCTGGTGGTCTGAAATAAAAGGGGTACCTTTGTAGACAATTCTATACTTCACCTTTTTTGGGTCGAAGTGAGGTAGCCATCGAAATTTCAGTTATGGAATTTAAGAAGGCCTGTGGGTGTGTTGGGGATTGAATAATTCGTGGTGTAGTGGTAGTTTCATTGGTGGCGGCGTAAGTTACTGCTATTTATGCACATAGTTTCACAATTTTTGTAGGGGCATTTCAACTTACCCCCATCAATGTAGGCATTGTCTAATTTTACTACCCCGCTATGGTTGTGTTCTAGATGTAGCCGAATGGATTCTTTAGTGTTGTCTATAGATTTTGAACAAAGGTCACAGGTGACCTTGCTGAAGAAGCTCATGTTGTCTTGTCGTTGGTCGTAGCGAACTGGTTGGCATGTGTGTGTATTTACAAATATCGAAACCGTTGGCTTTATATAGACCTTCGGATTGAGTGACGGCATAAAGAGGCATGTCTATGGAAACTGGGTTGGGATGCCGGAAGTCAGTCTATGCTTCGTGGATAGTGCGCCATTTTGGATCTTGGAGGCGTGTTTGCAACTTGGCGTTGATGCCTTCGGGCCACATGGTCCGTAGGATGCGGATATATGCTTCTTCCAACCTCTTGCGAGTGTTAGTGGTGTCAGGTGAGGAATCTAATAGAGTGAATTTTAATTCATGTGGTAATACATCGTGGTCTTTCATGTGCTTGACTACCTCAGTCGGTCTCCGGGCTGTTAAGTCACGTTTGTAGCTGGCGACCTGTTTCTCCTATGTATTGTTTCTTGCAAACTGGGCAAGTCAGGCAGTATACAATACCTACTGTTTGGCAGTTAATGTCTCCATTGACTTGCACTTTTTGTCCCGTAGTGTGGGAGATGAGGTGGTTGGTTTGGACGATGTTGTTGCAATGGGTGCAACTCAGAATATTACATGGTCTGCTTTGGTTGGTGGTTGGTGGGGGGGGGAAAGCAGACTTTGTGATTAAATCACGTAATGTTGGGGGGCGTTTGTATGCCATGGTGATTTTGCTTTTTCTTAATTTGGCTAGTAGTGGTGATGGGCTTAGCATCCTTTTTGCCACTTGTAAACAAAAAAATTGGAATAACTTCTGAGGATGGAATACCCGTTGAAGCCGATGTTAAGTACGACAACAGTCTGAGTAGTGGTGTGGGCAAGACACCCCACCAACCAGCAACACGGGCGATAAGCCTCATGTGTGAGAATGTAACTCGCGATAAACAGATCATCCACGTCGGCATTCATAGTAAAATCTGTAGTTGTCGGGGCACTCATCACAGACCAGGTTGTAAAGCTAATCTGTATAAGACTGCAGTGATTGGAAATGAGGGAGAGTACAGTGCACAGGGCATGGATGAAATATCTGCTGATGGGGGCCCTGCTATTGCTTCAATAACACGCGACAGAGACAGCAACGCCATCCGAACCGCAAAGAATAAAGGAGTGACTGTCTTTTACTGCACCAACCACTTGACAAGAAACAACGGTGAGCACATCAGAGCAGCAAAATTCTCTGATGATATGTTCCCTTCATAGACATAGGCAGACAAGAAGAAGTTTCAAGATCGATTTGGACTAGATTTAGCTCAACGGTGCCAAGCTGAACTACAAGGTGTCAGTGACCTTTACCCAGTGGAACTTGAAGCTATCATGGAACATACCAAGCCAGTTGCTGATGCTGTCCTTGAATGCTACACAGGAAACCACAGTCTTTGCCATCAACATTCTTTTGTGTGCACCATTGAAAACCCATGGAAGCGAAACTACATCCAAGCTACCGATGGACACAAATTGCCAACAGGCACATTTATCACACCCACAGACAACGATTTGCAGAAGCTGCATATACTTATACAAGAACGCTTCAGGCTGGATCAACTTATCAAGAGCTATAGGAATAGTACGACCCAAATGTGTGAAGCTGGCAATAGAGGCTTATCAAGATCCTTACCCAAACACAGAGAGTACACTCATAATGCACCTGCACGGGCTCATACATCAGTCCATGGAATGAACAATCTGCATGGTTGCTCTGCATGGTTGCTCCCTCACCAACTCCTCGATAAAGCCGGAACTCCGATCTCCCGCAAATCAAGGGTGGTTGGTCAACTAATAAAGAAAGATGAAACAGCAAGGTCAGAGAAATTAGGGCAAAAATCTCCCAGAGTTAGGCAACAGCGCAAAAGAAGACGAGTCAAAGAGTTTGAAGACTATGAAGAGTCAAAGGAGAAACAGTACAAGGGCAGTGGCGGGCTCATTGCCCAGACGCGTCACACAGCAAAGAAGGAATGGCAGATAAGACGACAAACTGGCAATTTTGTGCAAAATGTTGAACATCCATATGCATAGATACCAGGTACAATTAAGAAAATATAATTGGCCAGGTGAGAAAAAAAACAAAAACTTTTGTCAATATCGTACCAGAATCGCCATAGGGATACCCTACGCTAAACACATTTAGAGCTTGATTTAAAGATACATAACAGTGAACCATGCAAAACCTAACAATAGAAACACAAAACATTAACATTGAACTCATAATTTTACCTTTTACATGATGCAAAGTGGCTGGTGATTTTTTGTACAGTGGCCAAGAGCATGGCACGATTTTCGGTCTGAATTTATGTAATTAGGCTCAAGGACGATATGCGACAGGTTAGCGCATAACGAATTATGGCAGAGGTGTGATGCCTGAATACCACTTCCCCTACCTGGTATACTAAAGTCTACATGAGAAAGCGTACACTAGCCTGTGGACATACAAAAGTTTACTTTTAATGCAGGTAAAAGGAACAGTGACTCTACACTGTCCGTACTTGCGGTTATCGGATGTAGTTATACACCCGCACCACACCAAACAACCCTTTGAATCACTAACACACCATTTATGGACATTTTCTAGTTCTCTAGCACACCATTCTACAAGATTAACATGAAAGAGAGAGTATTTGATTAGTTTTGAAAACTTACTTGTGCTATTGTAATAGTCCTATAGGTCACAGGAAACTAAATATTATGGCTCTATGTTTTAATGTAGCATGACAAGCCATATCTGGTGTTCACAACCTTCGTTGACATAAAAATCTACCATGATCCAATCTTACAATCCTTCATACATCAAAATATCTGTATTTGATATAGGCAAAACCCTGGAAATCTCAAATGCCAGTCATTTTGTTTACTTACTGCCATCCTGGCTAGTTCTGTGCAGTGAATACAGCTACCAGACCCATCTCCCTTAGAATGACACCTAAAATTCTGAAACTCCTACACAATGTCTGTTTTTACATGCCGGTCAACTCACAAATGCCTGAGGAACATGGTGATTTTTTTCAGGAATTTCCAATTTAATTTCATATGCATTATGGGCCAATCACAGCCACCCTAGTCTGGACCAGGCCTAAAAACCATATGACTCTCCAGATGTCTCCACCATATTGACTTCTATGTGACCTAGTGGGCGACCCCTGCTGAAGCTGATACCTTGTGAGATGCACCCTGAAAAGTCGGCAGTAAATGAAAGGAATTTTTTCATTGGTCAATAATGTATCCCGCTCAGTCAGAATAGGACCTATTGTGGCCTTGAAACGGCTAAAATATTCTGAAATAAGATACCTTTGCCCCCTTAATGCCAGGATTACTACTGCCCCTTTGTCGGGAACATTAGCTCATATGGAAACAGAAGATCCTCCTGCGGTCTAGAATTTATCACAGAATGCAGGATATGTAACTTATCAAGGGATGGCAAGGGGGCGTTATGGCAATTACATACAATTACAATGCGTGGGCGACTTCTGGCTCTACTGTAAAAAAAAAATGGGGTTGGGAGGAGGCGAGGCCTGGGAACATGATAAGGAGTCTCATTATATACTTGGCCTTGTAAAATAATGTATTCTATGACCTATACATGGGCCTGCCACTTGTTTTTTTAACCCCATTATTGAGTAGTTACAAGATGAAGCTTCACAGGCTGGCCTAGGCTAAATTCGTCTGATGGCATACATATAACCGGGTGTGAGGTACATCTGAAATATATAGGCCCAAGTCTGTCATTTTGATTCATCTCAATAACCTTGTACCATATGGTGCAGCATCACATACAGTTGAAAAGGTATAACGGGTATGGGGGTTACAAGTAATTGATATGAATTCAAGTATCCATTTCTTTTTGTTTACATCCCCAAACCTCTGTATGCTCAGTATGCCATATAGACAGGTTGATTTTAATAAGTTACTCACCCAGGTATGTGAAAAACCTTTGAGAATTGTTTCTTATGCAGTTTTTTTTCCAAGGAATCCGAATCTGCCAGGGGACATTGCAAATTTTGCATATTAAGGTCCCTAATTAGCATATTCTAATTAGGTAGGATAATTATCAGTTTGTGCATGATAAAGCAATGCAGAATTGGCCAAAAGTCTCTAAAATGACCATAGACCTTCTTATACGAGTGGAGATCAAGATTGAATTGTTATATATTATTTTCACATAGGCCTAATTAACATAATTTATGCAAAAACTGAAAATATTGCCATTTTTGGCACTGTAAGCCTACCAGGCATTGGGAACTTATGTATTCCTGATGGAAATAAGTCCAAATCTCTCTGACAGACCCAGCAAGTCTTGGCCATCAATCCTACTTGTGAGGCCAATTCAGATTAACCAATATGGCAGCCACTTTTAAAAAAAGCCGACACTGAAGTATTCCAAACTGTGTAACTCTGCTTCTAATCAACTTATAACCCCAATTTCAAAGGCAAAATCTATATGTCTAAGGTCAGGGAATCCAATAACAATGCTTTCAAAAGTATACCTGGTAGCCATCTTGAATTTTAAGTAGGTCATTGAAAGAAATTCTTTAAAATACTTACATACTTGTATTGCAGTCATTCTATTCTACCTTGATTACGCACTCTGTTTCTGCCAGATATGCCTCTCTGAGGAAACTACCCAGTACCTCTGTCATTAAGGAGGTATGGTAGCAATCTTGGAATTCTCGAGAATTGGTAATGGTGGGAATAGACAGGGTTTCATCATGACCTTTAAATGTGGGGGCCATACCAGTTTCAAGCTGTACCATATTTCCCTGTGTATTGGATGGGCCCTGTTTAATAGCCTGCCCTATGCATTGACCAGAGAAAAAACTCACTTTGTATCAGCTGTGGCAGCAAAAAATTTTGAACAGATGTTAGATGCTAGGGCATAGGACATAACTCCACCTATAAGTAAGGTATCTGGACACTTTTTTCATTTGTGTAATTCATATTTATGCCTCCCCTATTGAAACCTCTCTAAACATAAATCAAACAGAGAATAGTTAGGAGTACTGTTATGAGATTGTAAGAAATATTCTGAGAAATATACAAGATAGAAGTGTGCCTCTACAAGTATTGAAATGAAAGCCTGCCCTATGTTTAACAGTTGCCACTCATTGCTTGTATAAGCCCCAGCCAATAGACAGAGAAATGCAGCAGTTTTGTAGCAACTGTTTGTAACGATAATTGAAACTGAAGATTCTAACCATCTATAGTTCACTACTTACATGATACAAAATGTACCTCCATTTGTTACATCTGGAGGTTGGTCTCCATATTCGAATATATTTAGACACAGGACATGCACAGGTCAGGAGCACTTCCCTGAAACTCAGACTCAATCAGGCTCTTGAGGAGGAAATGTTATTGCGCCAGCTATTTATGAATCACTTCCCATAATAGGTAGCTTATCCATTGATCAGGCTCATAAACAGGGTAGGTTTATGGTAGGCTTGTATTTTCACACTTAAAAAAATGACTGTGGGAACCCTATTTTAGATTTATTTTCCCACTATTTCTCAGCATTTCTTGAAGTAATTGTTACAATATGATGCTAAATCAAAACTTGTGACACAACTTGGGAAAACGTAACATTACGGGGATTAGTGTCATTTTTGACCAGGTGGCCAATAAGTGTAAAACATGCTGCATCCTCATACATTGACGGGGGATGTTAGTCCACTTCTCCTTATCTGATTTTGATAAGCAAAATCAAAATGATCCCCAAAACCTTTTCTTTCCAATTCAAATTGCTATGGTTTAATGGGCTCATCTATATCATCTTAAAAACTGCTTGCTTGGGTCAGTTAGATATCCCTAAATTAGCAAAGGTCCCATTCCCTGTCAATTGACCTATAAGGGTACTGTCAGGGCTAGGTTTTATGATATGTTTGGGTGGTAAAAGGCACTTATGCCAATCATTTTGGGTGTTTTGTTTTTTAAAATATGACCAAAGACCTACTCAAAGTTTCTAAAGATTAACAAGAAAAAAAGGCAAACATATTTCACTTGGTTTAGCCTCCTCGATTCTGCAAATAGCTCAAAATCCCCATAATGTTAGCTTTTGCCGTGTTGTGTCATACTTTATTTCTCTTATAGAGATAATCAGAGGATATGCCATCTGAGCTTTATATATCAGAAAGAAATATGAAAATGAGCTGAATATGTGATATGGAAATGATCTGATATACAATCTCTAGTGGTTCATCTCGTTAAGTTAGATTAAGTAATCATAACGAAGAGAGAGAAAGTTTCCGGGTAGGCAACCAAGCTTTTATTTCATAGCTTATGTTACATATGATCACGGCCTCAGAGGACTACTTGCTGCTGGGGCATTCGGTTACCCATTTGGGTAACGACCTGGTTGAGCAGTGGGTAAAACCACTACTGGAGAACATGGGGGTAGAACCAGCCTTATATAGGGGAAAAGCCCGCGAAACTCAGACCGGCCTCGTGACGTGTGGCGGACGAGTGGTAGGCCCCCTGGTGTAATGGATACAAACCCAGAGGCAGGTGCGGCCACCTGCCATCCGGATTCCCCCACTCAACCGAAGACCTAGGTCTGAGTCCCATGGGTACATGAACGTATAAGTGTAAATACCATACCCCTACACTGCCCCCCTTAGACAATAACTTTGGGGTAATTAAACCGCAGTGTATTAATAACCTAGTAAGTGATTGTTTACAATACTAAAAAGGGTTATTAATTACACTTGCTCGATGTGAAATAGGCTATAGTATGAGACTATCCTATTTCTGAAAAATTATACAATAATAGCATCGAGAATCGTTCATTTCATTTCCACCAGTAACTATAACAACCACATATGATAAATATAAATATCACAGATTATATCAACATTTGACAACAATAGAGTCCTGAAAAGGACCGGTGGTTGTAATTATTAATCGTATTACAGTTCTTAAACCCGGAAAAAAAAAAATTTCTGACTTTTTAAATTAACAACTTTGTCCACTTTTAAAGTGAACTTAACAATAACGATCAGATATGAATAATCATTCTGATACCATATGAACACAATAAGGTATTAACCTGAGTAATATAATACTAAGTTTAGAGAAATCCGTTGGACCTTCTCTATTTTATAGAAAAATGTTTATATATTTGAGACGTAGCTCAATTTATACCTTAGTGTTTGATATTTACAAAGTACAGAAGAAGTATAGTCTCTTAATATGTTGAGACCAGGAATGACCTATTTAGACAGTTATAGGTCTAGTACTACCTTAAATAACTTTTAGGATACGCAGATCCAGTATATTTATAGGTAAGTACCTTTATATAATAATATACCTTTATAAAAGATATTAGAGTTATAAATACAGTTTTACATGCAATACAATGTTTCTTGGTAGGAGAACATAAGTGGAGCTGCTGATGTCTTGGTATGGGCAAGCTGAACCCTGATGCCTGAAGTGCTATGTTAATCCAGGAATTTGTAGATTTTGGGCGAGCTGAACCCTGATGCCTGAAGTGCTATAGAAGAATATGTAGATGGGCATAGCTAAATCCTGTTGCCTGTAGTGCTAGCTAACTGGAAGTAGTAGTAGATCCAGTTGTAGACTATTGATGGACTTTATGGGCGTAGCTAAATCCGGATGCCTGTAGTGCTAGCTGACAAGTAGTAGTAGTAGTGCAGTAGTAAATCCGGTTGTAGTTTAGAGTCCATATTAACGTATTCTGGTATTAAAGGTCCATAGTTCAATAATAGGCAGTCTTTATGTAATAGAACAGCACAATTATAATATTGACAGCATTCATACTCCTTCTCCAAGGTGACTTGTTTTTCTGCTTTCAGTTTCCGGATTAGGGTACAGTTTTATACCTGAATCGATGCGGGTTGGATAAGAGAAAAAAAAAATTCTCATCCAACAATACATAGGTAATAACACCTCAGGACACATAATTATGTCCGACCTTCATGCAACAGTTTTCACTGTTCCATGTTTTCCTCGGGTGGCTGGTTTGGACCCGGTTGTTGAGCCTGTGGCTGAACAAGAGAGTCTACACCAGCTCCATCCGTGGGTACAGCTAATCCAGGGTCAGCTGATGTTAATTTCACCTTCTGGCGTGTTTCGAACAAGGTCAAAGTATGTCCAGGTGTGCTGTCCCAGTTATCCATGATAACTCCAAAAACCTTGAAGAACTTTTGTTGGTTCTTCATGTTCGTTGCTCGTTCCAGGTCGAGCATCTGAGAAGCTGTTTCCTTCTGGGATAAGGCTTCTTGCCGCAGATTAGCAGCTTCCTGCAACATCAGCCTTTATCTGAGTAGAGATTCGGTTGATCTCTGACTTCTGGATCGCATCTATGCACTGGAGAGTGCTCGACACGGTCCGACGGTACATGTCCAAATGGAGGTTTTCCAAGTGGTGCTGCAACGTCTCAAATTGCTTGGTTTGAATGGTACAAGACAATTTGTTCTCCTTCTTGAAGAAGGTCTCCACCGTCTGGATCATCTTAGGCCAATGAACCACAGCACCAGGTGGGGGTACCTGATCCTGAGGCTTGGGCTGCGAACCAGACCCACTCGCAGTGACAGCTACTTGCGTATGCAAAGAAGCAATCGCAGTAGTAGCCACACTAGCGGTGGTCATAGGAGGGCCTTGGTTTGGTAGTCCATGGGCTAGGGGCAACCGCGACAATTCCCTTCTAAGGTCTGAAACCATCAACAATGGTGCGGGTGGACGTTGTCTCACCACAGCACTCATTGTAGGTCGTGGAGCTTGACCTCCTCCTGCCGGCAGTTCCTGCTTGACCGTCCCGTACTGATCAAAGATTTGCATCTGTGGTCTGGGTGGGCCCATAGCAGGGTACTGCTCAGGTCTCTGACATTCAAAGGCGCACATGTTCAAGAGGGTTGACCACCCGGTCCACTGACACCAAAGAATGTCAGGTTGTTTGCACAACCTCGTGGGGCTGGTGCTGGTCCATAGTTGGAAGGAGTTCCAGTAGGAGAAGGAAGATGTGGCTTCTTCCGTCCCCCATTTGTCTGTTTATCTAGCGCTTCCAGTGGTGACCTGGATCGGCTAGGAGATTCGGACGCCTTTTTCTTCCTATCTGCCACAGAGTGTCCCTGATGGTAATCCCTGCGGCTTCGGATTTGTTCTCCGGATGGAGTTACAAAGCCCCATCTCGGCGGCAGGCCTTATTACTCCTCAATTCCTTCAACAAATCGTACTCCTCCTGAGCATATTCTAGTTTGCCAGACCCGGGAGTCTGGGCAAACCGAGCCTTCAGCTTCTGGTTAGTACCAGGAACCGTTGGCGCAAACTGCTTCGTACTCGGTGTGAGAGAAGCAAGTTTCTCGGCATTGAGGCTCTTAAGGTTGCCATAGAGCTCAGAGTGAACTTTCATCACTCTATCTATGGCTGCCTCCAGAACCTTCTCGATCGCAGACATATTCCGGCCTCTGGTGCATGTGATCCTCCACGAGATGACGAAGGAACTCGTCTTTCTCGATGAAGAATTCAACCTCACGTTCACTTTGAGTACAACGTTGAAAGGGACAATCCTTGCGATCCTCCCCGTAGTACTCGTCCAGAGCAAACTTTAGTTTACCCTTCTGGTCATAGTTGTACAGGCCATCGGGTGAATTCTTAACGAATTCCCAATAAATCCTGTACATATTGGCCGGTTTCCTGTCAGAGAGCTTCTTGCGAAGCCACTCCTCCATATCCTCACGCCTCTCACAGGTGATCCGAGGGGGTAGCCTCCATACAGATTTACTCCCCTTCAGGTGTCCCCTGTGTAGAGGAATGAAGTCGGCAAAGTTGCTATTGGCATTTTCCCAGATAGCAGCCTCTTGCTCGTTCAGTCTTCGTAGGGGTAGACTGAGCAGTTTTAGGGGAACCATCTGCACCAGGTGGAGCCTCCTCAGGCACTTCTGCTGTATGTCCCAAAGTAGGAGTTTCAGCAGGAGACATGAGACGCTCCATCCGATCAGCCATTTTGGCCGTTACCTGCACGGGTGCTGGCCCGGAGACAAGCTCGGGGTGCGCCAGTGCATACTGCCTCTCCAATAGACGTCCTATGAGATCTTGTATCACCCCGAGTCTGTCTAGTGGAGACACACCAATCCGGGCCTCCTCTCCCTCAATGGTTTGAGATGTAATGGGGACCCCTGGACAGTAATCCACAACAGTGTTACCTGCTGCTTCATACTCCTCCACTGTTCCTAACATTGGGATCTGGTCTCTATCTATGTACCTAGAGACCTCATCTGCCTTGACACCGGTGTAACCCGTTTTGTCAGACACATAGGAAGGCCTATAGAAGGTATTCCTTTGGAAAGCCATTTCTGCGTCCCAGACAGCTTTACGAAACCATAAATGGACTACCAGTCCTTTGGCCATCTGATGGTAATCCACCAGCCAGGCTTCCGGAAAGGTATTAGCCCATTGCGGATGAGCACATTCCCAGATCGCGTTGACAACACGCTCGTCAACTTCTCTGGGCGTCCCATAACAGGTGGGTATCAGCATTTCCTCAGAAATAGCTAACATCCGTCCGTCATAGGGACCGGCTACATCATGCCACTGGGGACTGTCTGGTAGGGGTAGCTCTAGGTACATTGGCCTGTCAACCGGAGAAGCAGGTCCCAAAGCACCGGATGAGGTACTCCCACCCAGACAAGGCGGTAGTTGAGGGGGAGGTGGCATTAGAGCCCTGTCCTGAGACTGAACTCCTGCCAGCTCTCCACTCAAACTTTCGGATGGAGGGGCTACATAAGGCTCATCTACATCAATTGATTGCTGAACACTATGGCGTTCAGGACTCACTTGCCTGGAGTTATCAGATGTGTCATAGAACGATTCTATGTCGCTATCGTCTACTCCAGAGAAGTACTGATCAACATTCATTTGTTGATCTAATTGATCACAATCAGCATCGTATTGCTGATTGTCGTATGTATAAGTGGGACTCTTGGGAGAACCACTTCCATACTCCGGCGGGGTGCTAGCACCGGCACCACTGCCAGGCGGACGGCCTCTTCTGCCATCGGCAGAAGTGGCTATTTGGGGATATAATATCCCAATCCACCGCATAAGCAGTTAAGACTGCTTACCCAGTGAAAGGCAGGTGCCTTTTAACGAGGGCACACCTCGAAACACGGCTGTCACAGGCTATCAAACTCCCAAAAGAGTAAGACCACCCTCGGCCACGTCTTCTTCCTTTGCAGGAATAAGACAATATGGCGGGATACTCAAACTTGAATCGCTGCGCATGATCAAACCGGCGCCTCACGTGACCATTCGAAAATGGGTCAACAGCTTTCCCGCGTGTCCTTAATTAGGTCACGGTTCTTACATAAGGACAATACAATACCCGATCGGTCTTCGGCCTGTACTCATGTCTCAACCATGACAACTCGCTAGGTATTATGGAGTTTATGGATGCCACAGGCATATCCACCGGATTATCCATCCAAAACCATAGGTACATTGTCATGGGTCATTTTCCAGAAACTCGTGACTGGCTCAAATATACATTGAACAAGGTTACAACATATAACAGTACATAGTACAGGACAACACACTTGCTGTGTTAACAGGCTAGGTTACGGCAGTCTTGAGCAACCTTGGACTGCGTCTAAGAGGTTTTGAGGCCTCTTTTATTGACCTGGTATCCATAAGAGCCTTTTCCAAGATCTTCTTAGCCTTAGAAGGACCTTTCCTCCTTTTTTTTACCTGCACCTTCCGAGACTTTTTGAATCTTCCCCTGCTTTCCGGATGTTACAAAGGGGGCACCACCCTCTTCGGGTCTGCAACCTTCTGTGGCCGCCCGGGTCCTCGCTTTTGGGTCGGTACCACTTCGAGTTGCTTAACACGACTTTGTTCCATTACTTCCAATAGACCATCGCCGTACATTTCGGTGGAGATATCCCTCCCCCTCCATGGGCGTAGTCTCGCTACATTTGACTTGTAACATTTACCAAGCTGTGATTTAATAATCACTGTACAATCACTAATAACCTGAGTTATAGTGAAGGGTCCATCCCAATTGCTGGCTAATTTCAGGTTGGCAAGAGGTTGGTGTAGACGCAAAACTCTATCCCCTAGATTAAAAAATCTAGCTTTTAGACCTGTGTCATAACCAACTTTCTGCTAACGTGCAGTTTTCTGCAACTCATCTCTAACCCTCTCATAGGCTTGTTTGAAGTTATCTCGTAGAGACTCTACAAACGTCACCTGGCAAGGGGCTTCCGGATTCATTCTTATTACGCCAAACACCAAATCTGCTGGCATAATTCAATCCTCTCCAAAAATGAGGAGATTAGGAGAACAGTTTGTGCTCGAGTGTACAGTGCCATTATAAGCATGTACCACAAATTCACATTGTTCATCCCAATTGTCCATTTGCTCATTTACTAGAGACTTCAATACTTGGATCAGAGTCCTATTGAATCTCTACTTGTCCATCACTCTGTGGCCTATAGGGATTAGTTCTTGTCTTGCAAATTGCTAGACAATTACACATCTCTTGCCACAGGCTAGACTCAAATTCTCTGCCCTGGTCACTATGTAACATGAGTGGGACACCTAGGTGCTACACCCACCCTTTTACAAAGGCCATAGCACAAGTAGCAGCCTTATGATCCGGTAAAGGAAACACTCGGGTGTACTTGGTATAATAATCTGACACAACCATCATACACGTGTTGCCACTAGGAGTGGGAGGAATCCCACTAATAATGTCAACAGCTACTCTAGCAAATCTTACACCAAACAGTTCCTGGGATAATGGCAGTTTGCCTAACCTGGGTCCTGGTTTGTTCCTACAGCATTCGGGACAGGTCTCTACCCATCGGGTGAGATCTGTACTCATGCCAGGCCAATAGTATCGTCTGGATAGACGTTCTAGAGACCGTTTCTTTCCAAAGTGTCCACTAGTTCTATGCCCGTGACAGAAATACATAATATCTCGTCGCATAGCACTAGGTATGACAACTTGCAAGGTTTTCTTCCTATTAGAATAGTTCTTCCATTGAAATAGAATACCATCCCGGACTTCTAGCTCAGCCCATTGAGCTAGGAATCGTCTCATCTCCCTGTTCTCCAATGACACGTCGGGTCTTGGAGGACAGATACCCTGATTAGGAAACTTAATCAAACGTGATGTGACTGCATCAGACTTCTGGAACTGTTGAATGGTCTCCGTGGACCAATTCAAAACATGTTCCGGTTGGGTTTCGAAAGGTACTCGAACCCATGCCAATACAGCATTGTGTGCTCCACAATCAGTGCACTCAGCGTTTGCACATTTCCTCACCGGGATTCTAGACAAAGCATCTGCATTCAAATGTTTTGCCCCGGCTCGGTGTTCAATCTGGCTGTGATTTAGACCGAATTCGGATAGGTGCGCCAACCAGCGACCTATCATACCCTCTGCATCCTTGAAGTTCAATAACCATCTGAGAGAAGAGTGATCAGTCCGTAGAGTGAAATCACTTCCTCACAAAAAGTGCTTGAACTTCTTCGTATAGACCACCACAGCCAACAACTCACGTTTAGTGGTACAATAGTTTCTTTGAGATTTACTCAACGTGTTACTAGCGAAGGCTATAGGAACTTCAACCCCATCCTGGACCTGAGAAAGGGCAGCTCCTATGCTTTCATTACTAGCATCAGTATCTAGAATGAAATGATCATTCTCCGTAGGGTACTTCAACACAGGTGTACTTGCAAACAAACCCTTTATTTTCATAAAGGCTTCGTCTTGCTCGGATCCCCAAGGAAATCGTTCCTTCCTCACTCCAGGTGTCCAATGGGACAAACTCTGAATAGGAAAGGCGACCCTCGAATATCCTGGTATAAAGTCCCTGTAATAGGAACAGAATCCAAGAAAGGATCTAACTTCTTTCGCATTCATGGGTGCCTGCCAACTTGACACAGCATCCAGTTTCTCCGGATCGGCTTTAATCCCTTCATTCTAGGTTATTCGTCCCAAGTTATTAATGGATCTCTTAGAAAGATCGCATTTCTTGGGCTTCAGCTTCAATCCATTAGCTATGATCCTTTCCAGAACCATACCTAAATTTTCCAAGCATTCCTCGTATGTCTTCCCAAAGACTATCACATCATCTAGATAGACGAGACATTTCTTTCATAATAGGTCACTTAATAAAGTTTCCCTCATGGCTTCAAATGTCGCCGGTGCAATGCACAATCCAAACGGCATCACATTATATTGGAATAACCCAATATGACTGGAAAAGGCCGTCTTCTCCATGTCTTTCGGATGCATACCCACTTGCCAGTACCCGGATTGTAAGTCTAGAGAGCAATACCATTGCTTACCTCCAAGGGAGTCTATAGTCTCATCAATCCGTGGTAAGGGATATGAATTCTTCTTGGTCATACCATTCAATTTCCGGTAATCTATGCAAAAACGGATGGTACCATCTTTCTTAGTCACCATGCACACAGGGCTAGACCAAGGACTGCTTGATGGAATTATTACATCCTGTTCAAGCATCTCCTCCTCAGCTACCCTTTTCTTGGCTAGTGGGAGTCTTCTATAAGGAATCTTAAAAGGTTCATTCTCACCAGTGTCAATCGTATGCAGTACCTTATCGGTATGCCCCAATTGTTCACTTGGTGCTGCAAAAGCTTTACGGTACTTGTCTAGCAAGTCAGTTAGAGCTTCATGTTGTTCATCATTTTCGACATGGCTTTTGGCTATTAGAATATGTAATTCCGGATTCCTTTCGGATGAGGAAGAGACTCCGGGTGCCAAAGCATGTTCACAGCCTTCTACCAGTTCAGAGAGGACAACCGACCCTAGGATCGTATCCTTCAGTACGTAGACAGTCTTATTATAGGTATTGGATATAGGAACCACTGTCCACGCAGCGTTAGCTACTAGAACGTCTGCGGATTCCAATCCGATACTTGATAACATTGCCCTATCTGGCTCTATAACTCCAGTTTTTCCTGGAAACTTTCTGTCCGCTCGACATAAGACATCACAGGCGGTGCCTGGTGGTATCTTAACAGTCTGGGCTACACTGGCTACACTGCTCACTTGTCTAAGTACCCATTGTCCTTCGAGATGATATGGGTCTCTAACTTCCAATATTCCCCTCTGGGAATCTAACCTTGCTCCATATAATGCAGCAAAATCCAGACCAAGTATACCATCATCCGCGATGTTCGCCACAGTAGGAGTAAGGATAAAGTCCTTATCCTCCTGTAGACTGAACCTCATACATGTTCTACCGAACGTTTGCATCGTGCTACCGTCGGTCGTACGAGCATTTCCTTCCATTGTGAAAGTTTCATGATTCGTTGGCAAAAGATCGTAGAATCTCTTAGCAACACAGGAGTGGCTAGCACCCGTATCGACAAGAAACTCAGCCGATCTACCACTCACAGATACAACTGCGTACCATCTCCTACCTTTCAAGTAGGTAGGACAACTTGCGTCTTAGCGCCGAGGTCAAATCCACATCCCTTCAAAAATTCGAGACAAGGATGACCCGGGGGAAGCTGGGCACACCCCACCCTGGCCAACCCATTGGCCACTTCCTCTTGACTGATATCGGGTTTCCCCTCTGTGTTCTTCTGCCAGTTCTTGACACCTGGTGTACTATCAGTCTCCCCAGCCTCATGAGTAAGGAACTGATCAGGTCCCTTAGCTTCACTGCTGGGCGAAATCGCTAGAGGATTCTCACCAGCACTGCAAGCGGCGATAGGCTGGCAGTCATGGCAATCACTCATTCGGGGGGTAATCCGGTTGCCATCATGGACACCCCACTCAGTTTTCCTTCTTCACTGAGTCCTCCTTACTCGGATTGTTCCGGTAACGAGCGTTTCTATAAACTGGCATATCTGCCTCACACTCGGCAGCATAATGTCCAGTTTCCAGACATCGGAAGCACGTCACTACACTCCTATCAGGCCTAGGCCTTCTAAGATTCTCAGTGATCTTCTTTACAAAGTTGGTAACCAGGTCCTCTGATAAAGACGGACCGGTGTTCGGTTTGGTATCGGGTTGAGTCACAGGAGGTTTGGTGGTAATCACTTTCTCCTTGAGGTTACCCGTTTTCTTTCCCCAGTTCCGGTTGTACCGGGGGTTTTCATCATCGTCAGGTTCCCCTTCCCAGCAAAGATCCGGGCCTTACGATCATGATGATCTAAGGACTGGAACAAGTCTGTCAAAGAGGCATCATTCTTCCAAGCTTCACAGGCCACTGTCCTGTGTTCCTGATTCCGCAATGCTTCGATGAATTGTTTAAACATTTCATCTAGGAAGCATTCATCATCTAATCTCCATTGAGGTCTGGCTTATATTACAACAGTCATTGACATTCTAAGCCGAACACTTTGGCAGATTCCTTAGGTTTCTGCGTTCTTTAAGTGAATGTCAGCCAAGGATCTTCCCCAACTATATTTCCATATAAATATGAAGCAATCTCTATGAGTTCATCATATTTCATATGGGCTGAGAGTCCTACAATTTGGGAATCTCTCCATTGTTCCACGGCTCCTTTACCTTCTCCCTCCTTTAACCAGCATACTAGATAGGGGAGAGCTTCCGCTTTACCCCATCCATTGCAGTTAAAGACATCTGCGCAGCCTTGATACTCTTCCTTCCAAGGAGGCATAAAAGGGAGTAGGTATCTTAGCTAATCTACGAGCCGGATTCGTGGATCCAGTAAGGGTTAACCCCCTACTCCATTCCATGATCTCCGTATCGTCCAGACCTTGATTGTAACAATCAACACCTAAGTTAGCATTCGCTGCATTGGAATCATGCAGTGCTTGTAACCCTGGAGAAAGAGATACTCGGCGACTGAGTCTCTTTTTCCGTGGAGGATTCGTACCATAAGTACTCCCAAAGCCACTGGGTAGTGGTCCTCCTCCACCCCCTGATCCTCCTGCTCCGAATAGAGGCACCTGTGAGAAGGTGTATCTGTCGGTTTGAGGAGTTGACCCTCGATTATTGGTGGGTTGTGCATTTCCACCAAAACTAAAGAAACTACTATTGTTATTAGTGTTTCCTCTTGTTCCATACGACTGATTTCCATTATTGGAACCAGTTCTACCGGCAGAGGGTCTGCCTCTGGAACTATCTCCTGAAGGTCCGGATCCTTGATAGTATCCAGATTGTCCTCCAGTTGTACTGGAATTCCCGGATGTTCGTCCGGTTGTTCCTCCGGATGCATTCCATCCATACTGGGGCATACGGGGCCATTTGGTCCCCCTAAAGGTGACTGTTGTGGTCATCTGCCGTCAAAGGTGGAGGTTCCTACTGAGTAGCTTTGTTTAATTCCACTCGTCGAAGCACCCCCAGTATTTCCCGTACCTAAACCAAGAGGTTTCGAGGTATTATCCCTAAAGCTAACCTGATGACGCTTCACTTCTTTGCAAAGAGATACAGTTTTCTCTGTTACCTCGTCTTCACCCTCAAAGAGTTCATCTGGTTACACGTCGTGTTTAGGACAATTCCTGAAACAGTGAAGTCTGGTTCAAGAGTGCCTACTGCACGACCAGTATCCTCTAGATACTTTGACATCTGGATAGCTTTAGCTTCCAGTTCGGAATAATCATCCAGCATTTTTGTCTGCTTAGCAGTCAAGTTTGCGGATTCACGTATCCATTGACCTCTTAGTTTTTCATGCTCTTCGGTTTGTTTATCATACGTACCTCGTGCATCTTTGAAGGCTGATTCTATTTTTTTCAGCTCTTCTTGATACTTGCCATGGGCCGATTGAGTTGAATTTAACTCTTGTTTAGTTTTATTCAACTCTTCACACGAGGCTCTGTATTCCAGATCAGCTGTGTATAGTGCATCATGATACTGTTCGTGCTGGAGTTGGAAATCTTGTTTTTCCTTCTCCATTCTATCCAACAACAGTTGTTGTTGGCATCTACAACTCTGATCGTAATCAAGACGTTTTGACATCAACTGTTTGTTTTCAGTCAGAATTCTGTCTCGAGTCCCGGTCAGTGTAAATGAGATCCTTTTGGATCTTCTTGTATTCAGCTCTCATGTCTTCAAGCTCATCCATTTTGTTCTTTTCGAATCCACATTTCTGGTGTTTAATTCGAGAACTATATGGAGTTTCAAACATACCGCCACTAGGCTTCGGTACCTCAATTGGTAGTTGACCAAATTGAGCGGTACTTTTGTGCATAGGTGCAGGTTTCAAAGTACCTCCTGGCATGAATAAGGAATCTCTAAATTCTTCCAGTTTGTCGTGAAAGTTTTTTCGTACATCCGCTAACCCATCTGGGTAGTGTTCCTGTGGATCTCTCCACCCTGTACCCTGGGATGGTGACTTGATTTCACAATCTTCCATCGGGGAATTTAGCTCATGATTTGGGCCATTTCCCCTAACTGGGCTCAGCTCAGTCAGTTCTGACTGCGCTTACCTGAAGACCAACTGGTCACGGCACCAGTGTAGTGGTTTGTCTCGTTAAGTTAGATAAAGTAATCATAACAAAGAGAGAGAAAGTTTCCAGGTAGGCAACCAAGCTTTTATTTCATAGCTTATGTTACATACGATCACGGCCTAAGAGGACTACATGCTGCTAGGGCATTCGGTTACCCTTTCGGGTAACGACCTGGTTGAGCAGTGGGTAAAACCACTACTGGAGAACATGGGGGTAGAACCAGCCTTATATAGGGGAAAAGCCCGCGAAACTCAGACCGGCCACGTGACATGTGGCGGACGAGTGGTAGGCCCCCTGGTGTAATGGATACGAACCCAGAGGCAGGTGCTGCCACCTGCCATCCGGATTCCCCCACTACACCCGAAGACCTAGGTCTGAGTCCCATGGGTACATGAACGTATAAGTGTAAATACCATACCCCTACACAATCCATGGTAGCCACAGATGTGGTTCCCATGAATCATTCACTTTGTGTTTTGTGTTATGTCTCGTAATGTCCTGGATTTGATTAGAGTGAGAGGCATTAAGTGGACAGATGGGGGGAAAGGGTCCTCTGAGGTTAAATATGAAATTTGAAATTGATATCATCAGCTTTAAAATGAGGTATAGCACTTGTAGATAGCTCTTCTAGTCTTGGAGATATTCCCTCACGAAAATGGAATGACATGACTGTATCAATACAGCCTATGAGCTCTATCATTCACTGTTTTAATAAAACAAGGCATCTAATTAGCATAATGATTTAAATAATTAATTAAAAGTTGCCATCCCTTTCCATACATTTGGGCATAGCTATGGATCTAGAAATGGTATCTTTATGCTTTTTTCAGCATATGAATCTCCATGAATCCTTCTATCAGTTGACATTATTTTTCTCCTATTTGGAATATGATTTTGGTTGCCATGGCAACACATTTCTCTGATAACCCTTATTTAGGCCTGGTTTTGGATTCAAAACGTTCCATTTGCATTCCAAATGTACAGGAAGTGCCAGAAAATAGAACGCTTTTGAGAAAACCACCTTTTTCTGTGTAAAAAAGTACATAAAACCTATTTTTGGTCTATTTTTCACATTTCTAGCCTTTGTAGCTCACCTAGTGGCCAAATCCAGGACTAAAAATCCTGCAGGCAGGGCCCTTTCCCCTCATCTGCCCACATATCTGATATATTACTATAATCCAAATAATATACAAACTGGGAAGCCTCATCTTAGTATTTAGGGAGTGTTACAGACATATTCAGAATTACTAGACTAACTCATTAGTAAAGCCAACACATATGAGGTGAGACCTCAGCAATCCATGCACAGGTCTTCCCTCCCCTATATCTATTCTTAATGCCCAATTTCTTCACTTTTTTTCTAAAGACCAGGCTTATATTAAGGACCTTTTCTATTAGCCCCAGTGGGCCTTTTGACCAAGCTTATAAACGGGGCTTACATATATTTGGGCCCGGCTTATAATCAGGGAAATACGGTACTTGTTGCTGTAATTAGCCAGGATTCATTTGTTAAAGCACTGTAGTAGCTCACATTTGAGACAAGGCCTATTATGTGAAATGGAGGTTTAATGTTCTTGGAGTCAAACAGGGTGCATCTTCAGGTTGGCGAAAACGTACTTGGAAACACCGGGTTTCGAACCCGGGACCTCTCAACTTACAAGCGAGCGCTCTACCACTGAGCTACATCCCCAGACCTGACGTTCTCTACCTTCCACCTACATCTGGATCGGTATGACACAAGGGGGCAGTGTTCATTGGCTGACCAGCCCCTGGGGGCTAGTGCAACCAGGGAATGGGGACAGATAGCATACTGCCATGGACTCACAGCCAGAGCTGGCCCCTACACTCCGGTCGGCGGAAAATGTCCTGGAGTAACCGGGAACCCGGGACCCTCCAACCTGCAGGCGGAAGCTCTACCGCTGAGCTACTTCCCCGTCTGACATTCTCTACCTTCCATCTACATCTGGATCGGTATAATACACACGTAGGAGGAGCTACCACTGGATGCCAGGCCCTGGGGGCTGGGATCTCCAGAAACGGGGCTGCTGGCCTTACGGCAGAACTGGCCCCTACACTCCTCCCTACCTACGGGGGGTAGCTTATACTGGCTGACCAGCCCCTGAGGGCTGGTGCAACCGGAACGGGGACAGATGGCATACCGCCATGGACTCACAGCCAGAGCTGGCCCCTACACTCCTCCCAACCAGCTTCAACCATGGCCAACCAGCACCAAGCATTCCTCCCAACCAGATCGGTTGGGCTTTATCAAGCAGTGTGAGGCACTCCCGACTTCCCAGTTGACCTACCAGTACACAGTACTGCCAGGGTTGAAGCGTATCTGTATTATACCGTTCCAGGCACCTACACCGAGTTCTCGTAGTCCCCCCTTGCAGGGCAGGACCAACTAGGTTTCTCCACCAGTGTAGAGGTCGGTGGAAAATGTCCTGGAGTAACCGGGAGTCGAACCCGGGACCCTCCAACCTGCAGGCGGAAGCTCTACCGCTGAGCTACTTCCCCGTCTGACATTCTCTACCTTCCATCTACATCTGGATCTGTATAATACACATGTAGGGGGAGCTACCACCGGATGCCAGCCCCTGGGGGCTGGCATCTCCAGAAACGGGGCTGCTGGCCTTACGGCAGAGCTGGCCCCTACACTCCTCCCTACCTACGGGGGGTAGCTTATACCGGCTGACCAGCCCCTGAGGGCTGGTGCAACCGGAACGGGGACAGATGGCATACCGCCATGGACTCACAGCCAGAGCTGGCCCCTACACTCCAAAGAGGATAGAACTAGTCTTTCTACACTGAGTCCCTTTCAACCCTCAGATCCTCAACCAGTGGGGAATCAATAGAATCATGTAGTTGAGGTGTTCCTATGGCTGATAACCTTCACCTTTTATCTCTTTGCGATCAAAAGTGAAAAGTTAACAGACAACGACATTTTCACTGTACTAATAAATATTATTGTATGCTTTGTCTCAGCCATTCAGCTAATGGTAACATATCCCGATAGAAGTATATATGTATGAGTCACATTGATATCCTCTCCAAGGATGCAAAACTTTACACTTTTTGTTACAGGAGATTCGGAATAAAAAGTAGGCTGTTTTAAATTGCAATGCCTTTCTCGTTGATATTGAATTTGCAAGTTATCGTGGGCAAGCAGAATGTAGACTAAGACCGAAATTAAACTGTGTATGAGCTCAGAATGGACTAAATTGCAGTATATGTTAAAAGATAGATTGCATAGTAGGACTTGGGTGGCAAGTTAAGATGAACACAAATGACTATTTGTCCAGGATTTAGTCCAACTTTCTGTAAATTGCAAGAGAATCTTGAAAATTGCAGTTCACTTTTCACTTAAGCAAGGGAAAATATCTAAATATAAAGATCTTAACTTGTGTCTGAATCTACAAGAGTTTCCTTGTCATTAAAGCTCCCTGTAGCCATTGTGGGCCTTGCAATATGAGGAGAGAGCAGGGCTGCGCATGCGTAGTCAGATCTTCAGAGCCAGTTGGAGAGGTTTAACCACTTAACTAATAACACAGTTAACTAGTGAACTGATAAATCAGTTCCTAAGACTAATAGATTTTTGACTGAAAATTGTGATTATACCGGGCCTTAGTGGGAGGGCGTATAATCACCCCGGCACCACGAAGTATGCCCTCGGTAAAATCCTAATTTTACAGCAACTTACAGGTAAATTTCTTAAAATTCTACTATTTTACCTCAGACAACACTTCTAGTAGTGTCGAGGTTATTCTATGAGAAGTTCAGAGCTTGAGTGAAACCTCTCCAACTTAATTACCATATATCATAACCAAATCACCAAAACATATATACAAGTCAACAGTAAGAAATCTATTTATTCCAACTCGCTTGACTTAATCCATTATATACAATCAACTAGACATTATACAATAACCTATCCGCCACGTCTGTGGGGTCCATCTCTATAGGTTTGTCGTAGAATGAGGCAAACGAGCTGGCACTCCGCCAGCCCGCTTGTCTCATGATAGCATTAATGTCTGCTCCTAGGGCTTTTGCTTTGCTTCTGGAAGCTCCCCTCGTTGAGTAGAACTGCCATCTAGTAATGTCTACTCCTGCCAAGTCCATTATCTCAAGGGCCCAATGGGCCAACATGGCTCTAGCAATTCCCTCATGGGTGAAAATCAAACTAATTCACAGTTGATCCTCATAGTCAGGTCTCAACTCACAAGTCCTTTCTAGTTAGTCTTCTAGCGTTTTGACAATGCAGATTCTAGTGTCCAAAGGAAACCTCTTTAGCTGAACTGTGCTAAGTCGGTCCCCTTGTTTGTTGGATTTTAACAACTTACTTAATTGGAACACAACTCTATTTTTTTCAAACGATAGTCTAGTCACTTTAACATAACAATAGTTTGACCCCTCTGTGAGGTAGTCAACAGTAACAATATAGCTAGTTTCAACGATAACTCTCGTAACGTCATATGTACATTGCGTTTCCACTCTTTAAGGAATGTCAAGACTACCCCTACGTCCCAGAATGTGGGATATTTAGGGCCTGGCGGGTTTCTCTCATAAGCACCCTTGGTGAGCCAACATACATCCCTATGTTGGCCCACCGCAATGCCCCCTGACAGATTGCTTGTTTGTTTAGTTTTACATCCGCAGGCCAACGAGGAACTCAGACATTCAACCCCTGACAGAGGAAGAACTGCGGACAGTGCACTTCTGGCCACAGACAGTGCGCTGTGCCCCAGCCCTTCCTTCTGCAGTCTACGCAAGAAGGCACAAACTTCCAGCAAAGAGGGTTTGAGAATGTGAATGCTCTTTTCCAAACAGAAATCCGTCCACTTACATATGTACATGGAGTATGTCTTTTCGGTAGTGCACTGAAATGTGTCTAAAATTAACCCGATAGTGCCTTTTGTATAACCTTCTTTTCTTAGCCTTTTACTCAGCAAATCAGAAAAGCCGCCAGGCCTAAGGTCCCTATTTCGGCAATCTGAACTCTATTTTCCTGGTTGCTATCCGGGTTAGCCGACCCCACCACGTTTGGCCTTTCCATTTGGGGGCCACTACCACACACCGGGCTTGATCCAGCTCTATCTTCTGGACCACTCTTCCCGTCAAACTGAAAGGAGGAAAGAAATACAAGAAACCTTGAGACCAGTCCAAGGTGAACGCATCTACCTCATAGCTCTCAGGTTCTGGGTCTAGTGACACATAATAAGGCAATTTAGCATTGATTCTAGATGCAAACATGTCAACCTCCGGTACTCCAAACTCTACAGATTCTCTTGAAGATACTTGGACTCAGTTCCCACTCTGTGTCATCGGAAAACTTTCTAGATTTATAATCCACTAGTACATTAAGTACCCCTAGGATATGTGCAATGGACAACCAGTTTTTCTTTTGCTCACACCAATCCTAAATCAGCCTTGCTTCATCATTGCATTGCTCTGACCTAGGGTGATGATCATTTCCTCTGAGTTTAAATTAAACCCCAGTCGGTCATGGTATCTGGTACCATGACCGACTTGTCTTGATGCACAACGAACCCTAGGTAATCTAGCCATCCTGCTTATTCCCAAGCTGTAGCCATACATTTCTCCTCAGTGTCTGCCATCACAAAAGAGTCATCAATGTATGGGAAACATTGTGCCCCTTTTCCCCCTAACTTGGCATATATTAGCTTTAGAATTTTCGTAAAAATTCTCGGCGCACAAGATAACCCATTAGGCATGCACACAAACTCATAGAGTTGTCCATTCCACCTAAATCTAGGATCCCAAGCTATAGGTACCGAATAATATGCATCTTTGAGAACGATTGATGCCATAAAGCATCCCGGTCTCATTATATCCAAAGCAGTTTGTAGGGTAGCTATTTTGAAATGTTCATACTGAACATGTTTGTTGAATTTTGTCAAGTCCAAAATTAATCTATGTTGACCATTAGGTTTAGGCCTCAAGAAGACATTTGACACAAACTGCCCTGGGACTGGATCAACCTTCACTACAACACCTTTAGTCTCCAACTTCTCTATCTCTGTTACCATGATCCCTTGCTCTTCAGGTGTCATCCTGAACTGGAAAGGTTCCCTTTCCTGTACAAGATAATACACTAGCAGTATGTGCACCCCACTAACCATGCCTAAAACTGAGGGATCACTGGTAACAGCAAACCACCTGTTAACAAAGCTGCCAATAGAACCAGCAACAAAATTCTCAGCCGTATTATACAGGGGACTCACCTGGCTGGTTAGCATGCCCCCTGTTTCTGAAAACCCTGCTTTGCCTGCGCTCTTGGAGCCCTTGGTCTTCCTCCCTGGTTTTGCTGCTGTACTGCTCTGATGAACGGCTGGTTCTTGGCTTGATTACCATAGATCGCCGTTAGTGGCGACTGGAAAACCGGTGGTCCCTGGTTTGAATAGGACTGTCCCCCTTTCCTTGCCTTGCCACCGCCAGCCCCACGCTGACCTCTCTTGTGCGTAGGTGCTGCCTTATGGGCGACTGCCTTAGCCGCAGCTGCTGCATTAGCCTTAGAGATAGACATCCCGTCTGCTGTCTTCTTAGCTGCATCATGCTTCTTGGTCTCAGTTATGTCACCGCCAAACAAGAACTTTCCTGTGTTGGCATCCCTCGCAGCTCTAGCTAAGAGTTTCTGATAGTCCTTCTGGATAGCCGGTTTGACTATCTCTCTCCACCTGTTTGACAGGCTGGTCATTGTAGCTGCCAGCAAAATGTAGCCATTTTTCAGGACAACTTGTCCCACTTTTCCTTTGGCATTCTTTCGATGAAAGCACCATCAACAAGGTCACTCGCTTGTCGAGCTTAAAATTCTCTCTTCTTGGCCCCTTGCCCTTCTCTCTGGGTCCTGACCATATCAGCGAGACTTCCATCTCCTAACGGAGCCTCTTTTTCCCTGTCCTTCTTGGACTTCCCAAGTCATCATCTGAGTTGTCTGATACCTCATCGA
This sequence comes from Acholoe squamosa, assembly GCA_949317995.1. Lineage (NCBI taxonomy): Eukaryota > Metazoa > Annelida > Polychaeta > Phyllodocida > Polynoidae > Acholoe > Acholoe squamosa. The sequence goes on along the minus strand of OX439037.1, from coordinate 35,612,112 downwards.
CCTTCTTCCTCTTAACCAGGGGAGTTTCATCCTCCTCCTCTTCCTCATCATCTGCTGGAGGGTAGTATCCAGGATAACCATAGGCCCCATAGGGGTTAAAGTTAATCGGTGGAGGAGGTGGCAGGTAACCCTGGTTCCAACCCGTTACATGGTTTGGCTGCTGAAACCCATAGCACTGTGGTGGTAGCTGACCATAAGGCCCCAGTGCAGGAGGGGGTTGTTGCCCGTAAGACCCCGTTTGTCCGTAAGGCCCCATGGGTTGGGGTGTTACAAGTCCGTAGAGTCCCGTTGGCAGTGATGGCTATTGTTGGCCATAGGCTGTGGTGGCTGTTGTTGTCCGTAGGGCCCTACCTAGGATGTAGAACTGTCGCTAACCAAGAGCGTACAGTACCTCCACAAGAGCCTGAGATTGAACAATCCCAGCTGTCGTCTTCCAAGTCCCTAAAGGCCGAGCGCTACAGGCATTAACAAAAAATTCTAAGTAGAACAGCCTAACCGGGCTGTATGTACCCTCTGACCTACTCTGAGAGTAGCCCTAAGCCAACCAATGAGCTTACAGCGCCCTGGCCAGTGTCCAAACCAAGATGAAAATGTAAATCTAACGTCTGCAAAACCTGTACACACCGAGCCCGTTAGAAACTCAACAAAAAAAACTGTCTAATAGGGACAGTAAAGAAGAGATTAACCTCAAAATAACAATAAACCCAAGTACCCTGAAGCATACCCAAAAATAATGGAGACCAGGACAACAGGTAGCTCTGCGCCTGCCAATCAGAAGACAGGTTAGAACCCTGGCATCAACCAATGGGAGCGCAGGACACAAGCTCGTCTCAGATTGTACACAATCGAGCCCCAGCTTGAACAAAATTGGTTCTATCTTCTCCGAAGCCAGAGATAACGACTGAATTTGTCTCCAAATCGTAGAAAAGATATCCGATTGAGCTCTAATCCAGCCTAGTTACCAAATTTTCCACTGATGCAAGCAAATCCAAAATGGCGCCCCGGAGGTCGGCCGGTAGGACCGCGCAAAAGTACAAATAACAACGGAAAACAGCCGCCTGAGCGAGTGAAGCACCCACGGGCCTATGCTATAATCCTTTAGAACAACAAGTGCAAAAAATTTGCACCAAAGATAAGCAATAGTCACTTACCAGCCCACAAAGTGGAGGCACTAGATCAAAGATTGACCGATGCTGTCTGGGCAAAATTGACCAACTGACTATGCATGCGCGGCCCGGCCTCCTTCTCATACAATAACCTCGACACCACTAGAAGTGTTGTCCAAGGTAAAACCACAGCAGTGTAATTACAAGCGTTTCTCCTCCAAGGTGTCCATTGCACCATGCCAGGATGGAAATGTGAGAATAATGTGAGAAATGCAAAAAGTGATGCATTTTAGTATGCTATAATATATTGATCTGCTACACACCCCCAGACATGCCAATAAAAAGGCAGACCCCCTATACTAAAATATTTTCTCAGTGGTTCTGTGCAAATCTCAGGAACTGTCCTGGTGAAGATGAAAGTCTGATTTCAGACTTTAGTCTGAGATTTTACACCTGTCAGAATTGTAGGCCACATCATGTAATAGTATAACGGATATGTTCATCAGGTGATGCCCATACCTTGTGGGAATGGAACATATCAGCATACAATTGAAACGTTCACCCAATTACGAAGCCATAGAAGCAGTTTGGAGCTGAATCAACAAGACAAACTTGTTAATCAGTGCTGATTGTTGAAAATCTGAGATGCATCATTTGCAAAGTCAGATGAAATAAAAAAGACAGAATTTTGAGCTATAGTTAAAGGTCACCATGCAAGAACTCACTCTCGAGATAAACCAATATATTTACATAATTTTAGCTTATCATGGCTAAGTAAAGAAAAATATTCTTTTCATAAATAGTCCCACTTTTGTTCTGTGGTCTTACAGATGTAGCTCTCAGTGAGTATTTTCACTCACTCCCTCAAGGGGGCACCCCAGTCACCTAGATAAGGGTACTGATGACGTCATCAGTACCCTTATCAGTAAAGACAACCATGCACTAAGGGTGACTGGGGTGCCCCCTTGAAGGAGTGAGTGAAAATACTCACTGAGAGGTAAGACAAGAGCTACATCTGTAAGACCACAGAACAAAAGTGGGAATATTTATGAAAAGAAACAAATTTCTCACAACATTTTTCTTTACTCATCCATAATAAGTTAAAAGTATTTCAATATTGGTTTATCTCGAGATTGAGTTCTTCTTGCATGGTGACCTTTAAGAGTCTGCACAGTCACCCCTGCTTAGTATTGTATGGTGAATTGGGTGTAAGCGGGAATGGAGCTGGTTCTAGGGACTTCTACTGGTGAGCTGTTAAGATGGGAACCAGGAAGTCAGAGATGTCAGTTTGGGTATGGGCTCAACCTCTGAAAATGTTTCGGTGTTAACACAGCACCCAGTCCCCCCAATGTATTGTGCTAAAAGCACCAATCTTGTCTTCATCTCAACCTGTTCCCCTCACTCAAAGCCATTAAAATCATCTCTAGAATAGATGGTCATAGAAAGAGAATTAAGAACACTGCATCAGAATTTCAGCCAATCAGCAGCCAGCTTAGATTCATGTCCTCTGAAATGAGATTTCAGAGATCAGAGGATCTCTGAAAGGTGGTTTGTAGAGAAAAGGCTAGAAGGCAGCACAAGGCATGCTTAATTCCACCTGTCGAAGCCTGGACTATGCTCAGCCTTTAAGGCTCGCTAGAAGTAGAAAGGGAAGGTTGTAAGTGTATCTATGATTAATGTAATTCTCTCTATCCAAATTTATGACCTGTTGGAAGAAGCGTCTAAGATGTCTGATTTTCAGGAAAGTTTGAACATCTGAAAATAGATGGACCTCTGAAGGTCTGACATCTCTGGGAAGTGGAGGTTATCCAGGGACAAAGCCAGAGATGTCAGTTCGATATTTGGTGAAACTCTGAAAATTATTTTGGGGCACTTCAAAAGGCGGGTTATACCCTAATCAGAGTGACAAATACCTTCAAAATTAATCACTTAGGGTTGGGTGTATCTTTAAGAAATATCAGAACTATAAAATATTCATTTTAAAACTTTTTTCTTATCATTTCTGCAGTAAAATATCATCCTTGAACCTCTGAAATCAGAGAAAATCTGAAACTCTGCCATCTCTGCAAAGCACCCACCATAACAATACTTTAGTGTGTTTTGTCACCTTTAGCAGAACAGGCCAAAATCAAAATGGTGGATCAAGTGGGTGGGGTCTAGGCTTATATAGTCCCCACCCCCTGTCTCTCAGATGAACTAAAGAACAAAATACAAACACACAGGATGGCTTGTACCTAAGAGTGGTGTTTATTTTCTTTCACTAGGTCTTTCCAGTTAAACGCCATCTAAAACATCACTGGATGATGCAACAACTGTGGCTATGTGTTAAACTGTAAAAGTAAATATGTATGTGTTAAAACACATCAAAATGAAAACCTACTATTAGTTTATCTTGTGCCAAGTTGGCTACGCTCCCATCCCTTGCATTGATAAATCATTAGTTCTATGAGTGGTCCATGCAGTGTGACCGATCAACGCCAACATGTTCACTAAACAATACTAGTAAAACAAACCCCTCAACACGTGAGATGATCTCAGTTACAAACAACCATTTATATCCATGTTATGCTTTTGATTGGTTATATGACAGAGGTACGTAAAATGTGCAATTGCTTGCAAACATCGTCTGGAAACATGCAAATGTTGCAGGATGCTCGTGATCTGTACACAGACTATGGCTTTAGATGTTTTTTTAGAATTCATCGAGAAAGATTTAGCTGTCTATTGTTGTTGCATCCTGATTCATATTGATGCTTTCTTTGTAAACGGCACTGCATACAGGCAGCACAAACTTCCTGCAGAGATTTCAAGAATGCAATGCACATGTACTAGTTCTTAGGGAGTAAATGTATTAAGAATTAGGCAAACAAATGTTTCCAATCACAAATCCGCATCTTCACACACCAGTACATTTATCAAAATGTATATACCGATAACAGGACTAAGAACTTGAAAGGTTAAAAGGTGTGAACAACCGCATGTAAAACATTAACTATTTTCTAGCCCAACTAGTCAAACATAATATCTGAGTAGAGGGAAGAAATGTATGTCATATACCACAAGACTGAGTAACTGATGTCTGATACGAGGGTATAAGAGGGTAACTAAATAACGTATCAACTGGCCAATTTATATAATACGTCGAGGAAAACGAGTTAAGACAAAGTGATTTTTTTTTTACACTTGTTGATATATACCGGTAATAAATGTACGTTACACTCTTTTGTGAAGGTGATTATCATACATTTACTTGGGACTATTTAAGAAGGTGCCTAAATCATTACCAGCGTCCACTGGAGAATGACATAACATACATGAGGAATTTCCTATATTGTATTGTACCAAGTGACAGGTGTTATTAAAAACTCCACGGACTGTGTACTGCTAGTTTTTATCTTGCTGCCGGGACCTATCTTGCTCCCAATTGTTTGTGAATAATCTTCCTTTCAATGCCCATATAAACATAAACTCAAAGTATATGACCAAACGTTATATACAAACATACAAATATACTATAAGTATCTTTTGCTCGAAAGAAATTCACACAAACTCTATAATAAAGAATAACTTAGTCAATAATGATACTAGCGTTCCACAGCAAGACATGAATGAGGCGCATCTATACATGTGTATAAATGTCTATAGCATAGGAACTTCTAGCACAGTAAACCCATCTTAATCTGAAACATCAATAACACAGCGCGAGCAGTGGAAGTAACAGCTATCTAACAAGCTACATACATGCACTAGGACGTTTGGATAGTTCTTAACCCTTTAAAGACCACTGGTGCATTAATGCATCATGCCCATTGGTCGTCATGATGCAGTCGCCCCAGCTCTTAATTGGAGCATCATGCCGACCCTACAGGGTTGAAACATATACACCCGGAGGGTCGGCATGATGCTCCAATGAAGTGCTGGCGAGTAGTCTCAGCAGCACTTCACTGGTGCATCATGACGGCCAACAGGCATGTGATGCATTAATGCCTGAGCGGCCCTTATGTTTCGAGGGTGAGTTATCACATCCTTTAAAATTCCTAACGGACCACTAGGTGCTTATGTCACACACTAGCACTCATACAGTCCTGTCAAATAAAGACTAAGATAAGCTATAGCGGAGGATGTCTGTAATAAAATTGTAACTACATGTGTAAGTCCAGAATGTTAGAGGATGAATCAGTTAATATCATACATCATAAGAAATACATGGTATGACTGGACCATGTATACACAAATAGCGAGGTATGCGAATATGGAGGTCAGACAAAAAAAATATTTAGGGAGCTTTAGGCACTTTAGTGTGAAATCAAAATACAGGAAGCTGTTTTAATTTCCTAATATTCCAGCATTGCTCAAACATTTTGTGGTGTCAATTCACTACTCTGGTTTGTGCATGTTGTGATAGAACACTTCAATTAGTATAGGTTATACCGTAAACTCCCGCATATAAGACGCATCCTCTACGCCAAACAAATGCCTGGGGGTCTTATAGGATTTTTTCAAGTTTGGGGTGCATCTTATACGAGGGGTAATTTTACTATAGAAATGTACTAATCTTACAAATTTCAGCCTTAAAATGTGCGTCTTATACGCGAAAATGCATGTGCTGAGTTTGGGGTGCGTCTTATACGCACAGCCCGTCTTCTACGCGGGAGTTTACGGTATTAATGCGATTTGGGGACTATGGTACATGAGAGAGAGAGAGCAGTGATCGGAAGTGGCATTTCTGGAAGTCTACCTATTGTATCACATTTCTCATAAAACTGCTAACAAACATGCAATGCAAGCCTTTTTAAAACCAGATACAACTGTTTAAAACTCAGCATTGTTTAAATACATGCACATTCTACAGTTTCTTGACTGACGATCCATCTACTGGTAAGATTCCCATTTAAGGAAAATTAACCAGGATTTGAAATCATTTTGTGGTTTTTATATAATCTTTGAATTCGAAGTGTTTGTTTTTCTTCTGGTGATATCTCGATACCAATATCCCACTAAAACTCAGACCTTAATCTACCCTAAAATGTTCAACGTTTAACGAGTGGGATCTCATACCAAGTGTAAATTGCAAACTTTGATTTGTTAACACTTGACCTAAGAAGATGAGAAAACTTCAAGGGTTTACATCAACAGGATTAAACTTCTATAGTATCCTAGTCCCATTCAAACAATGTACTGCCTCGTCTTAGTTCACCCCACACTCAAAACCACCACACATGTTCATTAAACATCTAAAACTTTTCCATCACATTGTAGCCCGAGTAATTGTCGCAAGAATGTAACTGTCAGATCATTTTAACTCCTCACTGCGTAGCGACACCGGGACTTGCAGAGAGGTGGTCCATATTAAAGGTGTTATCATTCGCTGGGAAGCTTACTTCGCATTGGGAAATAGATCCTTTATATCAGCTAAAGCTTTGGTTATTTGCTGGCCGAAGTTGCGCGAATTCTGCAATGGTTGAAAGAGAAACAAATACTGTAGACAATATAACAGATATCTCGACATGTGCAGACATGATTACATGGATTTTTTTTGGACCAAAACTCATTAGACAGGTATAGTAAGGGACAGACTACATGTATATGAGGAATGCCAAAGGTTGATAAATAATTTTGCACACAATTCAACCACTTAACCCAACCTCTCTCTACCCAACATTAACACCGTGATGAATATGAGATCATTTCAGTTATTTGGGAAGCTAGGGCAATGTCCAGCTACGGCCACATCAGTAATATGAGAGGCACCCAAAATACCATATCTTGCAGGAGTATAGAAGAAAGAGAGATATAGCTTACCGTTGTAGGGCAGGATTTCTTGGATGATATATGGAAGAAGATGGTGTCTTCACCAGCAATAATGTAGGATACTCCATATCCATCATCAGCCACCTGAAGGACAATTATCTATGGTAAGACTAATGGCACAAAGGAGCAGGAAGCAATTACCTAGGAAGTTTAACTGTAACTAACAAAAAAGCGCACTACAAGCCTCTCTGTATTTACTGGTCTAAAAAAAAAAAAATAAATAAATTAGGAAATTCAAACCCGCCAGCAGCACTTCCTTCAACCAAAGGTACACCATATATCTGAGATCCCCTTACACACAATGTAAAAAGGGGTACTTAAATTGCCCATACCGTAATCCCTTGTGTATAAGGTGCAGTTAAATATGCGACAAGCACCCCTTGCTGCGCCTTATAGAATCTGCCATAAGTCAGGTTGCAGTTAGTGGTCAGTCGGGAGTAGTTTTGACAAGATCGGAGATAAGAGATAAGATAAGGGTCTAATTGAGGCCTCCTACTCCTAGCCCCTGGTTTACAAATCTCTCAATTTTTCTTAAACGAGTTATTTCTTTTACTAAATTGGCTGTATTTTTCTACACATCCTCATGTTTAAAAATTCCTGTTTGTTTTATCGATTATTCTGTTCATTTTTTTTTTCTAACCTTTCAGCGATTTTGTAATTTTGAGAAATTTCTCCCGCATTCTCTATGGGTGGTTTAAAAAACAACTGACCACTGACTGGGTTGGGCCTTCTAGGTGAGGATTTTTAACGACATACTTTGTAGTACTGAAAATAACCAAAATGTTGGCCCCATGTGCGCCTTATACATCTGGCATGAACTGAGGGTGCATTTTATAGATGAGGTATTACGCTAATGTAATAACTGCTATAAGGTTGATACCGGTTATAGACTTAGTTGATTACAGTGATCAACTACAGAACTAGCCATCCTCTGGATTTTTACCACAGACTGGTTGTGAAGCATTGACAGTTACACTAACTGACCATTGTTCATGTTTCATCCCGACATTGACGGACTAATACGCTGCTCAGGGTTGGTGTGGTGGGTTATTCTCCATAGAAACAAATAGCTACACGCCCTGAGGACCATGGTTTTCTCAAAGGATTAATTTGTAGGTCCAGACAGCTAATATTCTAATTTACCAAAGCTAAATATTCTAATTTTTAGAATTGACTACGTCACAGATGTCTCAATAGCTGTAATATGCATCTTAATTAGATTGATTTGACAAACTTGCTGCCACGTTTATACTTATTAAAGGAGACAACATGATTCATCACGCTTGCTTCATGTTTTCGTGACAATTTTGTTTCTAAGCCATTATTATAGCATGCATTTACTAGACGCTGCAGCCCTTGGAACTATACTTAAATCTGACAGGTAGCTGAAATTTCCACTGCTCCTATAAACAAGGTAATCATTTTGTGTAAAGGTCATTACCCTGCCTTGTCATTTCAAGTCGAAGTGAGAGTAAGCACACATCTATAAACCAAACACTTCATGGTTCTAGATAACCATTTCCTTCGGGGTTTCATACAGATTTTAGCCTTCTGTGAATTATGATAGTGGTAAAAAAGAAGCACCTACCGGTCCAAAGCCGCCACCAGCTGATATGAGCTCTGGGTTCTTTGTGAGATCTAATTTGTCTGTTTGTTGATGTGGAGTCTGTAAAGAAATCAGTTGTATCTCACTTGTGTTTTTTTTTAATAGACATACCCTGATATATTCATATCCATTAAACACAGGGGATTAAGTCTTTTTCTTGATCCTAAATTTATTTAAGCCCATATTGCAAGTCACAAACATCAACACATACTGGGTATGTAGTTAGGAACCTGTGAAATTGAATCGAATTTCGGAAGATATCAACAAAAGAGAAAGACAGGACACAAACCTGGCTTGTGGATAGGCGCCATGGCTCAGAGAGCACTTCCTTGAGGAAGGGAGAGTCAATGCCGAGGTACTTTGATACAACGTAGAGGCAGAAGAGATGACGATCAATGCCCTTGCCTGACATTGCGTTTCTGTAGCCGTCTTGGTGAGCCTCTGCTGCAACCTTCAGTGCCTTTATCTTATCTTCACTCTGTACAAGATAAAACATTCAACTCATTTTTGTGTGTGTGTTATTTTTTTTTTATATAAATTTAAAATCTAATTAATATCTACTAATGTAATCATACATATTCAGGAAATATATGCTCAAGTCTACTAACCGTTTTGGAACTGTCGCACATGACTTTGCAGAAATTAGCTGACTCATTAGTGCAGGAGCGCACGGTCTCTGTCCGGCCTTCTCTGTATAGCCGAGTCATAGAAGCCTCATATGTCAAGCAGAATCTGCCTGCATCCTGTAATATGAAAAGTTCAACATGAGTAAAGATAGTCGATTTGATTGAATTTCAAATTTCCCTTACTTACTTCTTAAACCAGTGGGCGATGTGGTTTGAAGCACAGAAGGCTCAGAGTAGATAGGCTCCCTCACTTTTTTTAAAAGATAGGGGGAACCCAAGGGGAAGGTTTTACAATGTTCACGACGACGGAATGCGTCTTAAATTAAGACACTTTTCCTGGTTAGCAGGCTGCTTATATTGGAATATAGAAAGAAGTCTCAGGGTCAGAAGTCCCTAAGCCCATTGGCTTTTAATGGAGAAGTTTATGGGAGCAAATGGGACGATGTGAGTAATCAATTATCAATGGATATTTTTTTTTTAGTTTAATAGCAAGTTGTATGATTTAAGTGATGTTACACGAAGGATGTTTGGAATCTGAAGGAAATAAAGATGATGCATTTGAGATGGAAAGCTGTATATTTTTTGTTTATTGAACGATGAAATATGTGATGGATTTTTGGGAAACCAGAGCACCTGCCAAGGAAATCCTAAGGCAAAAATAGGGTTATTCTAATTGGCCTGTCAGTGCCAGGACGTGGGCTTCCTACTCGTTAGCACATGTGCCGCACACTCATTAGCGCATGACATTGTATTTATAAAAGATCAGGTGTGTGAAGTGGCCTTGAAGTTGTGATACATCACCTATACTCCTTATGGAAATTGAAGATAAAAAAAAGAAGCTACATACCCTGTAGTAGGCTAACTGCAGTGCCATCTGGATGAAGGCATCAGGACTTGTGCGGCATTTCTTCATCAGACCCTTTCCATAGGCGTCATGCATCATTAGGTGCATATCTACATCTGTAGCTAGACCACGTGCCACCGTCAAACTGTTCTCGATGATGTTACAGCACTGTAAAAAAAAAAAAAAAAAAAAAAAAGATAATGAGAGATTAATCTCAGATCTGCATCTGTGCTTAATGCTTTGCATAGGATCTTTTACTCAATACGATTTTTTTTCCAGGTTACAAAAATTGAAATGACAGGGCAAGGTACATACATCGGTGGGGATGTCCCACTGTAGTCGGATCGGGTTGGGTGGTTGGAACTCCATTTCTCCTTTTGTGTGTCCATCTTCACGGTATCTGTAAGGGGTGATAGCCTTTCTGTTTAATATCAGATGAAGTGTATATCATTTCTTAAGACATCCATTTCTTATGAAATTACATGTACCTTGATTCTTATCAACACTCAGTTTTAAGATCTTTGATTGCCTAGTACAATTGCATTAATTTAGACGAGCAGCTGCTCAAGACAATTTTACATTTTTTTTTTAAATATTAGAAATAGTGAAAGAAATAAAAAAGAGTGGTTTAACTATCAGAATACATCATTAATTCATTATCGATCAATTATTACTTCCACAAAATGCTTTGGTTCACAACCGCTTACTTAGAAAACGCTTTCGTCTGTGCTTACATGGTTAAATAGATGCTTCAGTCTTTGCACTTATCTCTCTAGGATGGTCTAAAGTACCGAATGCTAATAGGGGATTTCCTACGATCTATGGAAATGTCATCCATGCCAATAACACTTCGCATATATTATTAATACTATGGGGATATTAGTAGGTAACAACTGACACACCCGTACTTAGTATGATAGTATACAGCTTTTAGATCATACGGTAGTCAAAAGTACACTATGGCGAGCCCCTTCACATGCAAGTACCCCCCCCCCACGTCCCCAATATTAGGTATCCATCAATACTGCACAAAATCACAGTGGCTGGTTGAGGACGATGCCAGGCCGCAATAGTATACAACGTCGTTGATAATACATTGTAGTTAACAGGCAACAGGGAACCAACGGGGGTTTAAAAACAAAAAGATAAATGAATAAAAATCAAAATGAACAGCACCATGGTCCATCATTAACCAAACTTAAATCTCAGCACTCATAGAAAATCCTCATTAAGGAGGTGTCTCGTTTACCCCATGTTAAGTTCATCGACGAGAGTGCTCTCCCAGCAGTGACCCATGATGGGGGCGTCAGCCCTGCGATAGTTAACACACATACATACACATACATGGACATTAGGGAGTTGTACAGGCAGGGTAGTAGAACAGCAGTTTGGCAGCACACATTCACATCATTTCATAACAAAACAACAGCCATACAAAAGAACAAGCAGTCGGGAAAGAAAATGATGAAAAGAAGAGAACAGATGATTAGACATGAAATGAAACAGCTATATTACAGAGCCTATTGTAGCCATGAAAAAACTTAGCATTGGTTAACAAAAAGGCATATCAAAAGGAACTGGCCAATAGTGAAAACAGTGGAGTCCTCTAGTGGAGTGATTATTCAGTGATGAATATACGGACGCACCAAAACGCCATCTAGTGTTTCCTTCTCTTCAAGACGTGGAATGGAGTTTTACACTGGTGGTGGCAATTTTCAAGCTGCTAAATTTTGTCAGATTGATTTCGGGCACCTCTTATCAGGCACCTTGAGTCACAGCTTTTGTTCAGTGCTTATCAGTAAATCCATTGTGTATAAGGCTTCTGAGTTTAGGTCACAGTCAGTAGCATATACGCAAGAATTTACGGTAGTGAAAGTATGGTGTCGTGCCAACAATAAAGTGCCTTTATGCAAGTTTCCTTCTTTTTTTTTTAGTTTTCGTTTGTTTCAATCTTTTTTCCAATTTTGTTTTCTGCATGCCCCTTTTATTTTCACTTCTCTTTTTATTTCAAGCCTTTTTTTCTGTTGGTCGGTCTTAATGTAGGCGTGCTTAAGATTAAAGGGAATCACTAATTCTGTGCAGGGTGCTATGATTGAAACGTTGATCATGAAGCTAAATATCAAGGTACAACTAATGTTCGTACCCAGAAGATGTCATGTCATAGGCTATCGTTTCCTCCCAACAATGAGCCATGATCGGCGCGTCAGCCCTACAATATCAGCGAGAAGTGTAAAGAACATGGAAGATTGGTGCAGACCAGACATTGCCTTCTGGGGGTCTGTCTTACCAATAGCAAGAGTACAGCTTTCCTGGTGAGCTCAGTCTGGATGCAGAAGCTACATGGAACCTAATGTATGAGGAGTATTTGACATTTTACTGTAGTGTGCGATTGTATTTGACATTTTACTGTAGTGTGCGATTGTTGCTCGTGGTACACCATAGCAGTCGACACTTTATGCCAGGGCAAATACACACTCGATGGAAGTGGCACTGATTCCATTGTAGCATCAAACCATGTGATAATAAAATTTGTATTGAAAATTTTAACTACTTGATGGAACTTAACGCTTTGAATTTATGCCATAGACATTTACAGTAATACTGTATGTTGTTTATGTCTATGTTTGAACTCATGATTTTGATAAGAGCAAAGGGTAAATCACATGCCTTTGGAAACATCAATGGAATCATGTATCTGCGATGACAGTCCCTCTGGTGGAGGAATCAAGATTCTATCAGAGGGTTGACTGATTCACAAAACTGAAATCTAAAGAAGAAAAGTCATCTATAATCTCTCACTAGCGGCTGCAGCAACAGGGTTACCTACAGAATCAACTAATACAGATATAGAGCAGAATGTGCATATAGACATGTGGAATGCTACGTGGGCAGAGAGGGGATAGACAGCGTTAAACACATGCTAGAGTCGCAGTATATGACTAGTGCAAAGAAAATGTCATGGCTCGCTACAGGCAGAAGAAGTATCCTACCCGCCGAGTGATACGTCGTCCGTTATCACCGACTCCCAGAGGTGGGCCATTATAGGGGCGTCGGCCCTGAAATCAACACAAATGTTACTGATGTGAAGACAGTGGTATATCCTGGTGGCACTGCAGATCTTTCTGTCATCCTTATACTTATGACTTAAGATTAATACTACCAGGTAAGGACTAAATCGTCCTGTCACTTAGCTACTTGAATGTGTGGTCGCACTGTGGGTTTGAGTTTGCAGTAAGATCAATAAATGATTTATCATATTAGAACAAAGTAATTGAATGAGTTAGACAATATCATTTGATATTCATTTGGTCTCAGATTTATTATGTGATAAGAGGCTACTACTCTGCTAACTTTTTTAAAGAATGATTCTTCCTTAAAAGCACTACATGTATATAAAGGGTTATCATTTTTTAGCAGTTGCTTTTTGAAGTGAAAGGTAGAATGTGTACACATTGAGTGAAATGACGTATCAATCATGAATCTGAACATATTTTTGGACGTTGTGAATATTTCTTGAAAGAGAGCACATATTCTCACGCAATGGAAATCAAACTTACCATGAATGTTCAGCGTTGAATCCAATCTAAAATGAGACATAGGGACCATAAATATTTTGTATGAGTCTTTCGCAATGGGAAACTTCTGGTACCAACTTGAAAGCTGGTACCATGCGAGATCATTCATATTGATTTAAATGACGAAAATACATCTTCTTTTCAAAGTCATCTTTAACCCAAAGATTACCCTAGTGTCTTCATTGACTTAACCCACCGTTTAACCAAAGATTAGAACAAACAATTGCGCTGTGATTATAACCCCTAACAATAGTTTGATCTAAGTGAGGTAAACGACACTACTATGGGATTATAACATCTGCCTTGTCTTGACCATCGAAGGCAACTATTATAGAACCGTGCTTAAACCATTACATAGCAGTTAAATTTCCACAACTTACCCGTCCGTTTGAGCACACAACCAATGTGAAGGTTTTGTCGAACCAGCGATCATGGCATTTACCATGAAGCATAGCCCGTGTGTACTTGTCCAACTTGTCTGGGTTGCTCTAGTTAAGAAAATTAAAAATAATTCATAAAGCAATTAAAGAATATACTAGGTTTTAAGGGCGGGGAGTGATACCAATAAAATCCCAGGGGGAAATAACCTCATAAGGAAGCATGCCATCTTCCTGGGTGATAAACTTCCAATTTCATACTGTTTATAAAAAAAAAAATAACATGTTAACATGGTTAGAAAACCGGTAAAGTGTATGTCTCTTGGCGATGGAATAAGGACATTTTTCTGAGATTATGTAAGCTTCTTACCACATCGAAGTCCTGAGGTTCCTCATCAAGTGCGACAACAAAGGCAGCCTTTTCAATGCTATCCAGAGAGGACTTGTTCACACCTTTACTGAAGAAATCGGTGCGTGCCTTGGCCCAGGGGATACGGTCTCCAGCTGTAAGGGCGGCAAGGTGCTCTTCGCCTTGTACTGGTACTGATGTGTCATCTATGATCTTTTGTAGCATACTGTTATAACAGAAGTAAAAACTCTGTGAAACTCATAACGCAAAAAAAAAGAAGAAAATAATATGATGCAAATCTGTAGAGTGTTTTTAACTACCCGTTAGTACAAACTATTGTAGATGTATATTGTTTACCCCCCCCCCCCCCACATTCGCCCACTCCAATGAGAGGACGCTATCAACGGGTAAATCACTTACTGTTCAATCTGGGGAGGGGACAGAAGCTTTCCCTTGTAGTGAATGTACACTTTGAAGTAACGCCCGCGGTGGTAAACAGCAATATGTGTTGAGTCTTTCCAGTGGACTAACTTATCTGTAAATAGAAAGGGTATCAACAGTATAATTGTGGATTAGAGCTAAAGGTGGCTTAAGGTTATTTTGTCTCTATCACCAAAGCATGACAACGTAAGATTCACACTTAGAAATAGAGAGATTTGAGAGATACATGTACTGACCGGTCTCTACTCCTGGAATACGTGTGGTGTTAAAAAGACGCTCATACTGCCATGAACACAAGGGAACTGTCTTGTTTAACAGGATCTATAAGAAAACACATAAAACATGCATTATTTACAATATTGATTCCTCAGCACACTTAGTTCATATTCCATAAGTATAGCTGATTATTATATAATCCAGCATACAAGCCACGGCTTGTGAAGAAGTGAAGGGCCTTTTGTAGCTTATAGGGTCTCCCTTAATATAAAATTAATCGATACTTACATGTAAGTTGATGATTAATTGTTGTTCCAGGAGCAACGATAGATCGTTGCGGGGTACATAGGAGATGCGCATGCGCAGATCCGTAGGTGTCAGACGTCCGCTGGCAGTGAATCAATCGCTGAAAGAAATTTCGTTTATGGTACATAGGAAATCAATATCTATACTATTCAATTTGTCGTAGTTATATAGATGAATTCGTATCGTCGAATAAGATCTATATATAGATATTATATTCAAGAAAGCTTGAATATTGTAGATTAATGATTATGCCTGACTGTCACTAATCTGTTCATCCTAGGGAGGATGGGTGGGCCTATGTACCCCGCAACGATCTATCGTTGCTCCTGGAACAACAATTAATCATCAACTTACATGTAAGTATCGATTAATTTTATATTCCAGAGCGCAACGATAGATGTCGTTGCGGTCTCATAGGAGACTTTAAAGTTCAGCTGATTCACTGCCCATTTCCATAGTCCTATTATCTAATGTTACTAGTTCTCACAAACTGGTAGAAACTGTAACGCAGGACTTTTTAGGGAAATAAGTGAATAACTTTATTCATCCTGACTAAAGAGGCAGTCAGGTTTCAAGAAAAGTCTTGTTTGGTTAAACCAAAAGAAAGCTTACTTTCATTTACCCTTCTTTTAGATTCAACGAAGGTAAACAACACCCTTCTTTTTAGATTCAAAGAGGCCAAACAACAAAATCCCAATTGATTTTAGTTGTAAATAGCACATTAGTCATGTGCTAGAAAGAGGAATTTTCCATTTGGGAAATTCATTAATTAGATTACCTCAGGTTTGAGTTTCTCAAAGGTTAACAGCTGCTTAACAGTATTGTACCTCCTGATGTTGTACAATCTATGTAGTTCTAATACTACATAATTTGAGATAAATAAGCATGTTAAAATTCTCTAGCAGACATAACATGCAGAGAGTGTACAATCTTGCTGGTATGTATATAACAGTCATATTTTGTGCAAATTAAGCAGGTAAGACTGCTGCACAATTTATGTACAGACAAGTAGTTATGACCGTTTTTACTAAAACAGTAGGCACACAAACAGCTATTAGTTGTACACCCTAGTGGCATGCATATGTACCATATAAGCAGCTAAGGCTTGCTTGGTCAGTTATGGTATGATACATATCATTCCTGCGTAAGAAGATACTGCTTAAATGAAAAAAGGGGGATATGTACAACTTGTTGTACCATTTAAACAGCTTAATCTGTTAACACCCATATTCACAATGTAGAAAAAGATTTCTACATTTATAATGTAGATTTGAACAGCTCACCATAAAGGTATGTTGTAAATCATAAGCAGCTGGTACATACATATAGGTGCAAAATATGGTACCTACACATATTGTACAACATAAGCAGCTATGACTGCTGGACAAGTATTTTAATCCATATGTTGTACAATTTAGTACACTTGTAATGTATATATAAACCATCTACATATATAATGTGAGCTTCAGCTGGTGCAGGCAAAACAGCGACCACATTTACTATGTAGAGTGTGGTTTCTACATTCATAGTGTAAAGTAAAACAACTTACAGTCTTTACATGATGTACAATATAATCACTAATACTAAATACCAGTATGGTATAGTATATTGACCTTTTGTAGCACACAAAAAACAGTCTGTTTGTCTAGTGTCGTGATAGCTTCAAATGAAGCTATTACCTATACTTGTACAAATAAGCAACTATGACTTATTGTACAAGCCAGAACCACTAGACATGGTAAAGTGACAGTACTTGGCTAGCTACTGCTGCAACGGTATAGTGTAAACAGTCAATGTTGCTAATACTGTAAAGTGTACACATGTTTTACTGCATAGATAGGTTCAGCTGATATGGTAAGACATATAAGCTGCCAAATTAAATAGCTAAGAAGCTAGTTTATTGGAACCATACGTTTGTACAATTTTGTCCTAGAATCTGGACATATTGTACCTTATCAGCAGCTTGACATATTTACTTATTGTAAATAGACTACCTATGTTATCTAGCATAATCAGCTACCATAACTAGTACCACACAATTATGTGTATGTTGTACAAGAATAAACCGTTATGCTGTTTATACAAGCACAAGCAGTAACAATGATACTGCATACAGTATTATACACCAAGTACACCAGACATGTCCTAAATGCTGATTGGAAGATCAGCTTGCCAGTGTTGTGCCAGGGAGCCACATCTCTGGTGGTGCTGAGTTCATCTTACCCACAAACTCTAGTAACAAGTCCTACCACAGGTCTGGACAGTTACAAAAATGAGATTGAGACTTATACCAAACTTCTTTATTTGGTATGAATGATTAGCCTGACCCATCTTCAATTGACTCAGAGATATTGCAGTGGGTCTGCTTTATTGGTGGCTCATGTAAGAAATTAATTAGTTAAAATACCAAAAGTTATGTCCACCACCTTTGAAATAGCAAGGTGGATCAACTGATAGTCTCCATTATGAAACTACATCAGTGACAAACTCAGTATTTAGATTTAATTTCATTGACAAGGTCAACCAAGACTATAAACGAGAGTCTTAGCTCTTACATTGAAATAAACTTCACCAGTTGTGGAATTTTTTGGCCATAAGGTAAGGATATTTTGATTTTGCAAAACACTACCTATAACCTTGAATCTAGACACCGTTTCTTGAGCCTTCTGCCCTCATTAGAGGAGCAAATCAAGAAATCATTTTTAGGCAAATGGTAGAGGAGATAGATTCAACTGCGGGTCTATTAGACCAGCAATACTAGTGCTGTGCCAAAGGCCACAGTTCTGGTGGTGTCAAGTTCATCTTAGTCTCCAGCTCCAGTAACAGTCCCATCGAAGTACGGACAGTTTTACAGGAGTCCCTGTTTAGAATTTACCAATAATTCTAAAACAGTCACCTCACTCTACAGCCCTGGTGGTGTCAAAGTCATCTTTGCACAAACTCCAGTAACAAGTCCTCCCACAGGTTCGGACAGTTACATAGGAGTAGCTGTTAAGAATTTTACTCATAATTCCAAAAACAGAGTTTATCAGGGCTAATGACATAACGACAACTATTTACTGCGGTCCTTTCGAGGAGCAGTTGGTAGCCATCTGATATCTAATATCAGTGAAATTGCTGGGTTTCAGCAATGGCTACCTCAGTACTCTTGTTTAATAGGTAAGATTTTGTCCTTCTGTCCTCTTCTGAGTAAACAGAAAAGATTTTGTTGGTGTAACCTGATACGTAACTCATTTTTATCACCAATCTTTAGGTGAATTAAGATGAGCACACTACCTCAGTTAACCACCTTACCACTTTGGCCACCGGTAGACTTTAGTTTGTCAAAGTAAACTGAACACCAAGAAAGACATCCTAACCTAAGATAAATAAATTCAGAGAATTTATGACATGAGGTATAGGTTATCAGTAACTTGAGCACTCAAATAACCCAAACACAAGCTAGGATACTTGTGGCTGCACATTGACCTCTATGATATTTCTGAAGAAATATTCTAATGTAAAAACTAGGTCTCAGTGATTTATATATCACTACCAAGCAGCTTTGTGGTTATTGGTGAGTCAACTGCAATTCTCATAGAATTCTATGACATTAAGTATGGCTCTTAAGCTGTTAAATACAGGCTTAAAGATCTTTACCATACTTGTGAATCTATTGGGCATAAATTATAGGTATATTTGAATTCTCAATTCACAACCTATACAAAAAGTTTTTACGCCAGAATTTAGACACCATTCTGCCCTTCCAAGGGAGGCAGATCAAATTCTCTATCTTTCTCACCATAAATGGTAGAACAGAGAATTTCGGAATGCTGATTAAATCAGCTAGTTAATGTTGTGCCAATGGGCCACAACTGTGGCGGTGTCATGGTCATTTTACACCCAATTCTATTAACAAGTCCCACCGCAGGTCTGGACTGTTACTCAGGAGTTACTGTTAAGAATTTTACCAAATTCTAGACAGTGGCCTAAAGGTAAAGCAAATACAGAAATCTCTGTACTCTTTAAGGGTGTAAATAACCTGCCTGTTACAGTTTTCAAATAAAACAATTATTCTGTAACTGGCTACCTGATACTCAACTCATTTGGTCACCAGTCTAGGTGATTACTAAATAAGTACACTAGGATGCCGCTATGGCTCTAGGTAATACTTCAGTGTATCAGTATATAGTTTCAACACCAGGTTGGACAACCTAATCCTGTGCTAGCATAATTTCAGGGAAATTATGGCAAGAGGTAAAGGTATTGGAACTTTAGTGCCCGAAAACCTGACACAAGCTAACAGGCCTGTGGCTACGCATTGACCTTTTAAGAAAGTTCTGAGGAATTTTTACAGGTAAAGGTCTCAGTGATATTTGAAATCACTACAAGGCAGCTTATTGGTTATTGGCAACATGCCCAGGAAAACGGTAAAGCTGCCTTTCCAGGTGATGCAGGTCATAAATTTCTCCACAGAAATTTTTTGGGCATAAGGTATAGGTAAATTTGATTGTTTAATCACAACCTAAACCACTTGATTTAGACACCTTATTAAGAGTCTGCCCTCACCAGAGAGACAGGTCAAATTTTTTCTCTATCATTCTCACCACAAAAGTAGCATAGAGAAATTTGACATGCTGATTAAGATCAGCTTGCCAGTGTTGTGCCAGAAGGTCACAAATCTGGTGGTGTCAATCATCTTACACCTTACTCCAGTAACAAGTCCCACCGCAGGTCTGGACAGTTACACTGGAGTTACTGTTTAGAATTTTACCCAAATTCTAAACACAGTGGTCTAACTGTAGAACGGGCACAGAAAGAGCTGTATTTTAGGTGTAGCTAACCTGCTCAACTTTCCTTAACTTGGTGACATGATAAGGCCATAGACCCTATCTAAAAACCAATCTTAAAATGTCTGGAATTTTTTTTCCCACCACAGTGAAAAAATGTTTGTAACGAATCTTTACCAGATTCTATAGCAGTAGCTAACAGCTACTAAAAGACATTTATTGGTGTAAACTGAAAACACAACTCCTATCACCAATCTTAGGTGAAAACATGAGTAGGAGTGTTCAGCAGATTAAATAACTTTATCTGCACTTATAGTGTATCAGTTGAAGTCAACCAAGGAGGGGTGATGAACCTAGCCTGTGCCTCTGTACAGTCAGAGAAATAAGGCAAAGGTAAAGGAAATTGTGATATCACAATCTCACTCAACCCCAAGTAAGCTTGTAAGGCTTGTGACTCTAAGCGGACCCTCTGGAAAAATTTTTTGAAATTTTTCGGCATAAGGTAAGGGTCTCAAGTGATTCTCTGACTCACTTTAATTAAGAATTAACAGGCTTGTTAATCTTTTGGGCATAAGGTATAGAGAAAGTGATTTTCTAAATCACCACCTTATACGCCCTGGCAAAGGCAGTCACAATTTATAGCTCTGAAAAGCCTAGCTTTTGCCCTCCCCAGGGAGGCAGGTCATAAATTTCTCCAACTGAGAAATTTTTTCGGCATAAGGTATAGGTAAACTGAATTAGCAATTCACAACCTAAACAGCCACAGGGCACAGCCATAAAAGACAAATCAGCCCTCCGCGAGGAGGCTAGTCTTTCAAATTTCTCTAAATGAGAAATTTTTCGGCATAAGGTATAGGTAAAATCAGATTTACAAGTATCAACCTATACAGCCGTGTTTAGACACCGTTCTTAAGACTTCTGCCCTCCCCAGGGAGACAGGTCAAAATTTTCTATCATAATCAGCGAAAATGGTAGAAAATCGAACCACTGATTGAATCAGCTAGCCAGTATTGTGCCGGGGGGCCACAACTCTGGTGGTGTCAAGGTCCTCTTACACCCAACTCCAGTAACAAGTCCCACCGCAGGTCCGGACAGTTACGAAAGGAGTCACTGTTTAAGAATTGTACCCAAATTCTAAAACAGTGGCCTATCTGTACAGCGAGCACAGAGTCCAGCGTCTTATTGGTGTAGATAACCTCCCTGATACACAGCCATTTCATTCACAAGTCAGTCTGTGAGTACGGGATGGCTAGTGCCACTTCATTTCATCAGAAATTAATGTGGAGACCTGCAGCGGTCCGACTTTGCGTGTATCAGGCACAAAATAATTTTAATATCCCATAGGTTAAGTCCACCAGCTCAGATCATAGCCAGGTGGGTCAACAGACTGAACTCCATCAAGAGGCATATCTGTGACAATCTAACCAGTGCAAAGGTCTACTAAAATTATTTCGTTTGATGATGTCAACTCAGGTTCCAGATCATGAACCTATGGGTAAATTGACAAACATCAATTGTCAATCAAGGCTTCAGAACACAAGCCTAAAATTGACAAATTAGTTAGTTTTGGGGATAAAAGAGGTAAAACAGACAGGTAAAAGGAAGAAAATCCTTCTAAATTTTTTTCCTTTTGCAGGAGTGTGGAGGTAGATAACCTCAACCACCACCCCAGCAGGCAGACTGACACTAGAGTGACAGTACAGGCCTTGGTCTATGGGAACTACCTCTATTATCGCCCAAAAACAAACAAACAAAAACATAACATACAAAGCAAACCAAGTAAAAAAGGACAAGAAAAAGGTGAAAACGATGGAAAAACAGAGTAATCTCACAGTTTTTGGAAGAAAATCCGTCTTAATTGCACCAAATAACAATATAAAAGAGAAAACGGCGAGCCGAGACGAAAAGTTCGGCGCCGACCGGAAATTGACGGAAAATACCGGAAATAGCCGAGGATTTTGCCGCCAACCGGTTCTACGTATTGTTGGTGTCGTAAAAGTATACGAAATCGTAATTTCGATCAAAATAAGACGGAAAATGCCCAAAAACAGTAGATATTAACAAGAATAGAAGGATTACTCTTTAAAAAATCAAAAAAGGTGGGAAAACTCGCCCAAAAGTAGAACGATCGGGATAGGAACCCAACTTCTTCTCCGTGATCGGCGGGAAAACAGAGATCGTTGCAAAATTTGAGAAAATTAGCCTAAAGAGGCCTAATCTTAACTTTTCAGGCGAGTTAACCCCCCTAAGACATAATAAAATCAGATATGAAAAATGGAAGTACTAAAAATTGCCAAGACTCACTCGAAATTGTAAGCCAAATTGCGAGACGTCCTCCTCCTATGGAAATACACAGCAGTCTAACACCTACGGATCTGCGCATGCGCATCTCCTATGAGACCGCAACGACATCTATCGTTGCGCTCTGGAACTCAGGTGTAGATTTTTATCACTAGAGAACAGCAGTAATTTACTGCATTAAATCAATGAATAGATCTATAAATTCCCTAAAATCCAGAAAAATTTATTGCTGCATAAAAGTAAAATGCGAGCAATGTCTGAGTTAAATTCCTACTAGTTTCAGTCCTTTCGGGCATTCTTTCAGTATAAAGAATGCCCGAAAGGACTGAACCTGATTCCCATCCTCCTAAGTGGCTCGTATAATCATTTGTCAAAGTTAGCGGAGTGTCTAATATTTGGGTGCGGCTCATATGCTGCATAATAACGGTAGTTTTCTCCTTTCTTGCATTTTTGAATTGTCTGGAAACGTTGACATCCTTCAATGTCCACCAACACAAAATTTTATCGAGGTAAACATTAAATGACAGAGCACATGGAGTTGAATACCTGGGTAAGACTTTTAATACCTCCAACGCTATTAAGTCAGAATAGATTCCTCCGGACCCACATGGTTTCCTTAAGTTAAAAAACCTTATAACAATACCAGTGCCCATAACATGCTAAAACACACTTTTACAGCGACCTGCTGGTATATACCTTCTTCCCCTTGGCCATCACCTCAAATAAAGATATATCACATCTATATGAAGGGGAAAAAAACAACCTGCAAACTATCATCTGGTGGAGGCCATTTACGGTGCCTTACACATTGCACAGTGCATAGAGATACAACCCCACGACTACACGTAATTTTTTTTCATGTCTTTTCCCCCTTTTAGTCTGTTCAAATTTGGAAGATAATCTTAAAATTCGGTGTATTTGCAGCAACATTCTGACACCAATAATGGCTATAATGTACCGCACACACATGTCCTGAACTTTTAGTGGAATAGCTAAATTATTAGAAAACTTTTAACAGGGGATGAAACATGTTTGGTGTAAAACAAGACCAATAAAAACAATGTAAAGCCACTTATTTTTTTCTAATGAATATCCGCATTCCCCCTCTTTTTTTCACAAGGAGCATTTGATGTGTATGTTAGTAACAGATATTAAGACTTATCTATCATTTGTTTTAATGTTGGCTGCGAAAGGGTATTATTTCCATACTTACGATCTTCATTGTCGTGGTTGGTAATTTGCAAATAAGACGGTGGTTTTGGCTCATATGTTAGTACACATATAGGTGAAAAATGTTTGGTACAAAAGCTATTGCAATAAGGCAATATTCAAGAAGCAAAGTAAAAAAAGTAAAAGAGTTATATAACATCTATGTTATGTTTAGAACATGCTCTGCGTCTCAATAAATTTAAAACAGAACAATTCCCAAATTCACCCTGTTAATTGAATTCATTACAATTATATGCATTCAAATTGAGTAGTATCTGAGCTATATCATCAAAGGTTTATGGAAAAAAGAAAACAGTATAAACTATGGACATACATGAAATACTTATCTATTCTATTACATAGCATTTTTAGAGTTAGCAAACAAGACGATACCACAGATTCTGCAGCGGACAACATGCTTATATACCATAGGTACCGTAATCTCCTGCGTATAGGGCGCAGCCCGCGTATAAGGCGCACCCCCAACTAAGGGAGGCCTGTCCCACGTATAAGGCGCACCCCTAAGAGCAGATTTTTGTTAATGTAGTACTGTTCTATAGTAAAAATACCCCCCCCCCCTATAAGGCGCACCCCAAACTCAAGGCAATTTTCCTCCCACATATAAGACCCAGCAGCCTTTTGTTTGGTGTATAAGACGCGCCTTATACGCGGGAGATTACGGTACATCAGTTTTAGGCTATGCCAAAAAGAAAAAAAAAATGATGGAACTTCCATAAAGTGCCGTGCACTACTGTTTAAACAAAAACAAACAAACATGACGTGAGGACGGGGACATTTGATAAGTCGAATATGGGAGATCCAAGAAACTGTAACAGTGAGTACAGTTCTGATGCATTTCTAGTTGCAATTAAAGTTGAGAGACACGTTGAGAGACTGTTGTCCTATAATGCACAAGTGCACAAGTGCATTATAGGACAACAGGCAGTCGAGATGTGAAGAAGGAGTTGTCTATTGTCTTTATAAAACAATGTACATTTCATTCAAATCACTCAAGTACCCAATTAAGGTACCATAATCTCCCGCGTATAAGGCGCGTCTTATACGGGGGGTTTTAGTTCTCATTGGATCCACAAGGGGGACACCAAGACCTTTCTTTTGATATCTTACATGCCCCCTTGGTCATAATAGGAAATAAAGGGGATCAGGAGGGTCCGGGGTGACCCAAGATGCACATAGGTTTTTGAATTTTGAAAATTCATTCAGTAGAACCAAAGTTATGAATTTTTCATTTTTTTGAGAATTTTCCAAAACTCTTGGTGCGCCTTATACGCGGGCTGCGCCTTATACGCGGGAGATTACGGTATGTCTAGACCAATTAATGGCCCTTGACTTGTTTAGACCTATGGTGACCTTGCTCAGCTGTGCACTACACTACTATAATGCACTCAAGGTCACTTCTAACATGCAGCAGAGCACTGCCAGCTGTTTTATAATTATTACCAGCCAATCACAGCACACACTTCCAGTTAAAGGGAACACCCCAAAATAATGCCCATATAAGGCTGAGCTCTGACCTTATCAATAAATGGGAGGTCATATGGAATTCCACACTAAACCACTGAAACATTTTAGAGTGACAGAATTCAATTGATCTCCCATAAAAAGTAAAGTGAGCAAATTAGTTTACAAACTTCTTTCACTGGCAAACTTTTCGTTTTGTTGTGGCCTCACAGAAATTTCACAGGCTTCAGCATGTTTTGATATACTTACAGGCTTGAGCTCTTCACGGTCGATTTGTCGCCTGAACTGAAGCATAGCGTAGATTATGTTTGCTCCACGTGCAACCTGGACCTGGGTTGGATGACGATATACAGCATCCTGCAGAGCAAGCATCATAGCATTAAACACTTCAGAACCACATCATTTTCCAAAGTATGACTGAGTGCGTAATACTGTTACTTGTTTAACGCCATTTTTGACAACTAAGTCTAAGTTCATATTCTTGGCAGAAAAACTACATTAGGCATCACCTTAGCATATGAATGTGTGTCAGTGCCCATGGGTACAGAGGAGTCAAAGATTTGATTATCGAGTGCAAAGGTCTGTGCAGAACCTTGTTAGAAAATACAAAATCAATTTCATGTTTTAACTTTTTTATTTCAAGTACACATAGCAGCTCTTTTTCATTAACTAGCCCCCCCCCCTCCGGTATGAGGTTGACATTGACAGAAGTATTCAGTGTGTACTTACAATGCCGTAGAAGTTGCTGTTAACCATGATGGGGGACCTGCCATGAAGGTAGACATATTCCTCCCACCAGTCAGATACCTACAAAAAGCAGAAACGGTTAATCCAATGGTATATTCCGAAGCACACTATTTTTGCTGTTTACTGTAGATGAACACTACCTTTTTAAATCCTCAAAAGAGGAAACAAGTTTGCTTTCTTCTTCGCGAGGCAGTCTGCTGCTTAGTGCTTCTGTATATGAATTTATACAAATCTGATTCAATGGCACTGCAGAAATAGCCTAGTCGAGGTTCTTATAAAAGATAGCAGGAGTCTACATTACACACTGAACAGCACTTACATAGTTGGTAGCCCACCAGGACTTAAGTGTCAGATAGCGCTGCAGCTTGGGACCAATGCCGTTACTAAACTCCGCCACTAACTTCTCCATACGCTTGAATTTCTCCTCATCCATCAGGGGCTGAACAGACTTCAAGTAGCGCTTCATTGTACCATCAAGGGATGGGACGGGTAGTTTGGGCAGAGACCCTTGGTAGCTGTAAAGCAGTGGGTTACGACCACCTAATACTTTTGTCACAACCTGTTAAGAGTAAAAAGTTTCTTTTTAATCTCATGACTCTTCTCTTTATTCTTTTGGTGCATCTCCCCCATCAAATGAATGTAATTACGCCTTTGATGAAGTCTCTGTTGAGACCCAGCTGTTCATGGACATTTATGATATCAAGGTTAAAAACCTTTTTGCTACATTGTACAATGTTTTATCAAATTCAAATCTCAGTTCAACTACTAGTATTCAGCTATCACAGGATGGCTATACTTGCTATAACATAATCGGGTAGTAGGTAACAACGAAGGCATTTGGCAAAATGCAGTGACACACTTGTACTTACTAGCCATATTTTGGTTCGCAGTGACATTTTGCCGCGTGGCTCATACATCCAGGAAGTGTAGGTGAGGAGAGCTTTGAGCAGGTATCGTATACATAGGATGATGGTCACCCACAGAATGGTGGCATAGGCAACGCAACTTGCATAAAGCCGACCCGAATCTTCAAGGCTACGGATGCTGTTTGGATCAAATTATAGAATAAATGATTAGATATCTCTAGCACAAATAGATAATTATTACTACCATGAGCTATACTGCAGAGAATTGTTTTATATGATATAATTTTTTTTTTCACTATGAATAATGCTAATGATAATCAAGCGTTTAACACACATCCGAATATATCAGAGATCATATATACATTCTCTTACACCTCTAGGTTTAGCACATTTCTCCCGAAACACAAGAAATACATTCTTGGTCTACTAATGCATCATACTGACCCTGGCATGTCTTTCAGACTTGTGATAAGGCCAAAGGACGGGTCGACATTGGCCAAGGTGAGGGCCAGCACCATGGTGATGGTAAAGAGCCAGCTGACTGGGGATGCAGGGTATACTCCATTTATAAAATTGTTCTGGAAGGGCAAACATAAGTTTTATATTAATAACCAATAAAACCGGTTTATTATACACATTACCATTTCAACGCCTTTGGCATGATTTTAAGTCTCCCTCAATATGTTATTGTATGTTGCTCTCGTTAGCTGTTACATGACATACGTACATGATGTGATGTAGGGATGTTATTCATTATTACCAGATGCTGGTCGTGGAGGATATAGGGGACATATCATCAACTTAAAGTAAAAGGGCCCTAGCCACCTTCTACTTAGAAACTACATTAAAGAGCCACTTGGTGCTTACCTTTAGGCGTGCCATGCGTTTCTTCCAGGAGCGCACACCACTCTGCCAGACAGCCTTGATGGCTTCATGGTTGAGGTTGACATCCACACCGTCATCTGTGACGGTGAAAGAGAAGGCGATGGCATTATGCGCCTCCGCCATGTCCACACTCACTCTGTAATATACAACAGTCAAACAGTTAGGACAAGTCAAAGCAGTATTTCTTTTGCCTTTTTTTCTTCTTTTCTCCCCCAAGTTGATCAATAACATTATACCAAGCACCACGTCAATACACCCTTTCTTGTATGGTATAAAGCTGATTCCACTGATATTGATTCATTTGTAATACAAATGCTGATCATTTCCGACACGTTATACTGCACTGTTTTACAAATCATCGCCTCGGTTCAACAAGGTTGTAACTGCACCTGGGCCAACAAGGCATAGCTAACTCTGTGCGGCCTCGCATGGAGGTACCTTTTACCTAGTTCACCAAGATGCAGTTAAAGCCTTGTTGCACTGAGGCGATGAAATGCTGTAGTTTGTTGCAATACGGTACAATAAATAGTCAATCAACGTTTCAACCGTTATCATGGTGTTCATCTCATCAATAAAAACTCCATGGTATGCTTTTCAAAGTACACCTGTACCACTGAATCTTCAGTACTGCAATATCTTGCGTGTGTGACACACCTCACATATGAGACACAGCTAGACCTTGTGGATTGCTAAGAAATTTTGAAACAACACAAGAACTGCTATTCAAATGGACAGTACTGATTTCCTGGCTAATCATATCGTAGTATGTAAATTACAGTAATCCTACCTGCAGGGCCACAGGGATATGGGTCAGGCAAAAGTAGAATATGAAACCAAACGATCTACTGAGTGCATATGCCGATTCTGGATCCCTAATAAGGAGGAGTGTGACATGCACTTCCGTCAGTGATAAAAATAGACCTGATGATCTGATCCAGCTCAGTGAATTAAGTCACTGAAACGTTCTATTTGCTATCACTGTCAGCATTACATATTGTCAATGCACGGGAAACTATGGTCAAATTATTCCAACATCGATTTCACTAGAATTTTGAACATCATCTCAATTCTAAATTTCTACTCCACCATAATCACTGCATATACTTGAAGCAGAATGGCATTATACTTATCGGATGTTCCCAAAGCCAGGCCGTATACAGACAACATGTATCAAATATTTGATAGCCACTGCGTATCACAATGATTATCATGCTACAGGCTTTCCGGTACTTCTGATATGCTAGCCTATCCCCACATATATATTCGTGACCTTGGTGATATCATTTATTACCAGTGCAATGTCATTTATCCTGGTTCTCGCCTAAAATATCGTATTGCCGAAATAATAATCTATTTACCCTTGTACATATCAGCATCCCTGATATCATAATCTGTTTAGCCACCTTGCTACAATGAATAAGTTTGTGATAGTCGCTGTGTCCATATCCAAAGTTCAAGGTACATTTAGACCTAACAAGGAACCACTTGACAGAATAACTCTGCTGATAGTAATAAACAGATAAGTAGGAAAGGAGTGTCAGCATAACTCTGTATAAAATACAAAATGACTTTATCTATGTACTGGAACAGACGGGCCTTGATATGAATGAGATGAAAATCAATACCCACAAACAGTGCGTAGAAGATACTGATAAGCCAAAGTGGCGTGATTTTCTTTTCTAGGATGGTAGATTATCATCAGCTATCTATAAGTGATATACAAATCCTCTACATAAAAGAAATGGAACATCATCATATCGGGCCTCGATCAACAGTAGCGATGATCCTTCGACCTCTAACATATACTCCTGTAAACCCTGTGTAGAGACGCACTCTCATGTAAGGTACTCCTAAGTTCAGGACAAGTGCATAAGTTTGAAATATGTTTGAATTTGAAAGTTGACACTGCATAATCAAGTCAACTGTCATTCAATATCTAACCATCAGTGCTGATTCAATATTACATTTCTATGTTGATTCAATGTTGTTTCAACATTTTTAGTTGTTAAGTGATTCTTCTTTGACATCTCAATGGTTAATCAACATTAAAATCGTTATCTTTAATTCATGGTTGAGAAAATCAATATTTCAACATTGACATGTCAACGTTTGAAATAGTGATTGACAAAACTGAAATGGGATTATAGAAAAAAAGTGATGAAGACAGGTTGATCAAAACTAACAACACATATCAACCAGTTGTCAAAGTTGATTTACGCCCCATCTTCATACTATAAATGACAATCTTGGATGTTTTCAGATAATTCTTTCATTTGAAATAAAACCCAATCATTTATGCGAAGGCAATAATAAGTTTCACGTGAGAGAGTATACCGTAATCTCTCGCGTATAAGGCGCAGCTCGCGTATAAGGCGCACCCCCAACTAAGAGAGGACTGTTTAATGTATAAGGCGCACCTACAAGGGCAGATTTTTGTTAATTTAGTACTGATCTATAGTAAAAATACCCCCCCTATAAGGCGCACCCCAAACTCAAGGCAATGTCCCTCCCACGTATAAGACTCAGCAGCATTTTGTTTGGCGTATAAGACGCGCCTTATACGCGGGAGATTACGGTAGTGACAAATGGAAAGTGATTTCAAGGAGGCCAATGAATGGATATCAAAGCTCCACTTAAAACTTCACGGCTAAAAACTTATTTGTTAGGTACTACGAAACTCCTGTGATTATCTTACCCGTGAGACTTAAAAAACCTCTTCAATGGAATCCACATGGTGCCTGAGAAAACTCTCCTTGGGTATCGAGAAATAGACTCAAGTATTTAGAGATCCAAAAGATCGAAAGCCCCAGTGGAGGGGTATGCCTGGGTTGTCCAGCAGAGGGTTAGAACTAACTCTTAGTGAGTTGACCAGGAGGTATGAGGCCAACTGAAGCAGCATTCATGAAATCATCACCTTTATTAACACATGGAGGGGATGAGGGCTCAGGTTATGATGGTAACCAGCTCTGAGATACTGGGCCTGCATCTCTACCATTGTCAGAGCGGTTGGGTTGGGTGGGACACGAGGGTAGGGGACACTACTGACGTCAGGCAGATGACAGGACCCTCACCTTGTCTACCTAACAACCCTTCCTGCTGACACCCTCATGCTCATCTACCCACGCACCATTTGCACAGTGCAAGAGATATAAGATGTTCAACAGGACCTGATTTATCCATGTGTAGTGAAGTGACTCTTGAGGAATAAAATCAGCATGGGCTATAGCAGGCCATGCTGCAGGAAATGGGGGACGGATGGTCCCCCCTTCCCCAACACACACACTTTTTACCAACCCTAAAAAATTCAACATAGAGGAGATCAAAAATGGCCCAAACCCCGCTTGTTTACCTCCATTCTAAAACTGCTTCTGTCGCCCTTGTTGCAGTTTTGCGATAGCACATAAAAGATATTTCACAAAGACGTGCATATGACTACAAGTACATTTCGGATTTCAAATCCATAGTTTATCTCTAGAATCGTGCCAAACTCAATTTGGCCATTCATACGTTTTTGAATTTGGATCTATTACACAACAGAACAAAACGTCCACATTTTTTAAAATGAAAATGGATGCACGTATAGAGACTGTGAAAAGGTTAGACGGACGTCCAAAATGTATATTTCCAGTTAAAATGAATCAGTACTGTTTTTTAATATTTAAAAAGGTATTTTTTATTAGCTGAAAAAAGTTAACCTTGATGCCCTCAATGTGTCCATTCCTTGGATTTTACAGTTTGACATTTCAGTTTGTAATGTTTACTACAGTCAAACTTGTGTATAAGTTGTGGCTTGAATAGGCACAAAAATCTGTTTGTTTCAGGTAAAACAGCCCTATTTAGCGAAACAGGGCCGAGCCTGATATTTTTTTTTCTTTATTTTAGAAGAAATCATAGATTTTTGGGCAAGTTTTCAGCCAAGTTAGTCGTCCTTGAGTTGGTCCCTGGGTCACTGTGACTCGTCGTGAGTGAGTTTACATAGCAGTGAGTAAAAAAAAAAATCGAACTTTTTAAACGTTTCAAATTAGCTCTTTTGATTTACATAGAGATGCTGTGGCATACCGTATATATATATAAGGGTATCAGAAGGGCGTCATCATAAATAGCAAGGATTCGGGATGATATGTGTGTGTGTGGCCATGACAGTTCAAATCTCGGAACTTCATGCTATATTCAGATAGGTACCAACATCCAAACTGCATGACATGCCAGGAACAAGTCTGGTGGGAGTGAGTGAGTGAGTAATAGATGTTTAATGCCATTTCAACAGCTAAGGTCATATTGATGGCGAGAACTATATTACACAATTTCACAGAGGAATATGTCGGTGCCCGCACATATGTGCACCACACATTCTGAGAGATAGAAAAGAGGAGAAATAGACCCTTTTAAGTGGGCTAGGGAAGCCCTAAGTCTGGTGCGAGATCAGAGCCAGGAGTCGCCGATGTCGGCTTGAAACGGTGGGTTCAGGAACTAGCCCGCTCCTAATTCAGGGCCAGTTCTATATTTGTGATATTCAGGGTGTGGTTTATACGATTGGTTTATACCATATGTGAGAGTGGCTTATATGCAATGACTTAGGGTATGTTTTGATTGACTAAAGAGTCGCATGCAAATTTTCTCAGGCACTACCATAATATTGATGCAAGTAGGAGGCATCCTGTTTTTAGCTTGGAGGGTGTTCCTGAACTCTAGTCTGCAACTTATACGTGTACTTGGATTACTACCAGTGTCATATAGTATTAACCTGTCAATTTACGGCTTACATGTTTGGCATAAACTGAGGGTGCGGCATATAGTGAGTTAGCCATATGTGACTTGTATGGCAACATGTGGCCTATCCTTCAGCATTGCTCTACATGTTTTAAGTTGCCATACATATTGTTATCTCAAATTCACTAACAATTACCGGGGGTAAGAGAAATACTAATACTGGTACTGTGACAATACACACCATTCTAATTGTCAAAGACAAACACTATACAGGGGCAGGGTTTGACAACTGTGATAGATACTCCGAAATGACATCCCCCATAACAGCTGGGTGTTGACCAGCTGGTCCTTCACCTGGACATCAATAAGGGTTCTGCGGAGTTCTATATACAGTAGATTGTCTGAGCCAAGGGGGAGCACTTATATGTGTGAACAACAATCCAGCTAGTGAGACCCCACCCCGTCCCCTTTCACATACATGATCCTTGGCGTGTTGGAGATCTACTTGAGATCTATGTGACACGTCTATTGGACAACTATGCATCAGAGATTGGGCTGTACACATGTAAATACCGGTATGCCGACTGCTACTACGGCATTATGACTCAACCCCTGAGTGAACCAATATGACCAGAAAAGGTCACCTTTTTATAGGACTTTTGCTTATCGGGCCTAACACCACAAAAAGTTAGCCAGTTGATTTTCCATTCCCCTCCCCCTCCCCTAAAATTCTTAATAGAGAACTACATTCTGAATCTCCTGTATCAGGTGTTTTAGCAGTATAAATATTAAGGTAAAACGAGAAACAGTACCGAAGCAGAAGTACAGTGTATATGAGTATGAGTATTGTTGTGAGGAAAGTTATATTCAACCCCTTGCATATATGAGGCCACACCACATTAAAAAATTGGTCTAAGGATTTTCTATTTTAGAAAATGGGGCGGAAGGGTGAAATTTTTATTTTATTTTTCTAGGAAAAGTTATTTGTCTATGGACTTTGCATACTTAAAATGTGGAGAGGGCGATTTTTTTTTTCCAGATGGCTCAGATGTCTATTTCAGCTTCTTCTAAGCACATCAAAAATACTGGAATCCACATCTGTAAATTTTTCCCTATTCAATGGGTGGTCTGCTGTTTCTGTAACTTCTTTGGTTGACCCTTCAAGTTCTTTTTCTCGAAAAAAAAAAAAAAAAAAAAAAAAATTGCCAGAAAATGATGTGGGTGGGATCCATAGACAAGTTATTTTTCAAATAAAAATAAAAATTGCAGTTTAGAAAATAAGGTGCGGGAAATCCATAGACCAACTTTTTAATTTGGTGTGGCTTGAGTATGAGTATTGTTGTGAGGAAAGTTATATTCAACCCCTTGCGTCATGGGTCTGTAGCTCCAACATTACACCTCCACACTCCACTGAATAACCTCTAAATGAACAGAGAGTGGCTTTAGGTAGGTTAACAGAGGACGGCTCGTCCTAGCTATTGACATTGTATATATACACAACCTTCAAGTCTAAGTCACACAACTGTACCACGCATGATCACTGAGACTGAGTAAAACTACATTTACACACACAGTCATGTTACCACCCGATGTGACTACGTAGCACCTGGTGCTTTACACCTCACCCAGGTTAACAAAGATGAGGCAGCCTCCTTAATTCCTCTTTATCACCTTACCTGTAGTTCCCAGGCCGCTGTCAGTTTAGTATTACAGCAGTCACAGACAATTTAAGGTATTTATAACAACCCAGTGTCCTACAGCACAATATATGGACTCTGGACTCTGCTTCACCTGGCCACCTGTCTACAACACTGTGACCCTGTGCCTGCTCTACTTAGGGTTTTGGCAATGTAACACATACCACAGGGGGTCATTTATTGAGTTTGCCTCTGATAAGTCCTCCTCTGCTGCTGCCGGCCACCAGGTGTGCTGCCAGTGGGGGAGGCTTCCAGGCGCCGAGGCACCACATTGGTAGGATCAATGCAGGCACTAGGATTATTCGCAGGTATAATGTATTGGAATTATAAGTCTAGCATTGCCTGGTGCCCCACTAAAATGTGGCCAAGCTAATCTGTGGGTCCAGTTAAGTCAGGTCACGGATTAGATCATTTAAATACTGCCTCTAATAAGAAATGTTGCTCCAATACATGCTCTGGTAATTACATTGTAGAATATCATGTGCGTAGCTGACGATATCAATTAAATTCTATTTTAAGCGAAGAATCTTTTTCTATCATAGGTGAAGACATACATGTCTTGAACCATATATGTTTGCAGGCTTTGCTGGAGATGAATTTAACTTTCAGTCATATAGAGGCTATTGAATATCTATCATTTTAACTACCACTTATAAACTTATACCCCTCGCCATTATTTATATACTATCAGTAGTATACATAAAACTCTGTGCGTAAACCACACCCACGTGTATTAAAACTTGGCCGAAGTAAAGTTGCAGTGTAAAATTGCTATGACCTAAACTACTAAAAACTACTAATTTGGTAATATATTGTATAATATACAACACTCATATTTATATATAACCCGTATCCTTTGTAGGCATGTTTGGTACCAAAGTACAAAGAAGATTTTAAAAACAACAACTGTATATAAACTGTGACTAGTACGCAAGGTTTTATGTTATTTAGATTCATGGAGAGCATACCCGTATGTGATGCACGGCAATGCTTACATTACTTCCTCTAAAAGTCTGTTGATGCGACAGCCTCCAATACACAGCTGCCTCATATTACACTCACACAATACACACACATTATAAGCTGTCAGCCATGTTAGATGTGATCTGCATGCTATCTGTTAGGTGGGATAGGAGGCTGGGGTCACGAATTATCAGGTCGTAGTCCCCTCTTTATCTTATCTACACAGGTAAATACAGACTTTAACCCCGCCCACCTGCCAACTCACACCCACAAAACTAACTACCCCGGTACTATACTAAAGAAGCGACCGTTCATACTCCCCATCTTCCTCCCAAGGCACGGGATCGCATACCGTATTCAACCTAATTAGCACACTGTGCGCTTAAAAAATATCTAAAATATATGTCCAGTAGGTAAGAGTGTAATTGAGCTTAAAAATCCGAGAATTTTGGGTATTTTCTAGTTTGAAATCTGACGAAAAAGAGGGGGTGTGCGCTCATTAGGGTATGTGCGCTAATTAGGTGGAATATGGTATTTCATATTCAGAGATGAAAGTGTCTGAGCACAAAATTCCCTGAAATGCTAAATAAGAACCCCTAGAATATATTTTGTATAGGAATGTACAGGTCTTTGGAATTTGGAAATCCCTAAATCAGGTAAAACCCTTCTTCCATTCCTGCATATTTTCTGTCCATTCTTTTTTTTTTGTGTGTGTGTGACAATAGCTTAATTACGTTTATGCTGTAAATGGGTGCTAGATTTCAACCCTACCCCTACCCTTAATCCATAGCTTGCTAGAAAGTAAATACTCCCTTGACTGGTCTCTTTTTGTGGCAGATGTGAAGTCCACATATGAGTGATAACTAACTGGGGCATGGTAGAGACAACTCCTATTTTAGACAGTATCTTACATGTACATGTATTCAATTACGATACGTTTGATTGCATTTCAGTAGCAATAATCGTGTGGTAAAAGGGATCAGCGAAGTCCCCGATGGCAACAGGTCTTTGAATTTTGAGGATCCATTGATCAGAACAGAAATGATGTCATTTTTATTTTTTCTTCTATCATATCAATCAAATCTGGGTGCTCTGGGTGCACCTTATATGTGGGGTGCACCTCATTCGCGGGTTAGTGTGGTACTATATAACAGTGAACAGTACTGAAATGCCCAAAATAAGATTCAAAATGCGCCTTAGGCTTGGGGCCCTGATAAGCACCTCTACCAATTTGGGCATCCAAACTTTCTTTCAAATCCAGTGCTCCCAGGGCATAAAGCAGCAGTAAACAAGAGAAATGTTTTCATACAGTGTAACATTATTTCCATGCAGGCTGCTGCCTCAAAGAACTATGATTACAGGAATGAAATAAAGGCTAATTAAATCCTTAGCTGTTAGATGGGGCAGCACTTAATCTACCTGGAATGTTGGCTGGGAGACGCTTCAGCATGCTTGAACCCGTTTCGTTTTACACCCTCTATGGTTCGATCCATTTCCATCAGTCTTTCTCCTTTCCTTTATTTTACCACACGTTGACTATGTTTACAGTACTTCCAGGAAAAAACTTTTTTAGTTTGGTCTTTGATTCGAGTAAGTGTCCTTTCTTGGTACAAGACCCTATGAAACCAAACTTAGAAATGAAAAAAATCTAAAATCGGCACTATTTGTGAGCCTCTCCAACTCCAGGGTGCTTCTATCTCAGTAAAACTCTCCCTGGTTCTGAGACAAATCGATCGAATCCAGTGGCTAAAGTAGCAGTCAGTGGGGTGGTGAAAAATATGAAGAGACAAGTGAGGCTGTGGTGGTATTCAGGGCTATGTTACCATCTAACTATCCAGCTCCTCTTACTCTCACCTTTATATCTACATGTTCCCGGGTTCTGGAGGATAACAGACCAGGAGGGAGGGGGGTAGGAGGGGGGAAATGACCACCGATTACCTAGATATCTCAATATACCAAGGTACTAGATAACAAACAGAGAGCTGAGGTGGGAGGGGTGCATGATCAGTCATACTGAACCATTCATGTTAGTTAACTGTTTTAAAAAAAAAAAATCAACAAAATATCAGTGTATGTTACAAAGAAGGTGGCATATTAACATTCGTTCAAACTTCTTTTGGGTTTTCCATCCATCAAAA
This sequence comes from Acholoe squamosa, assembly GCA_949317995.1. NCBI lineage: Eukaryota > Metazoa > Annelida > Polychaeta > Phyllodocida > Polynoidae > Acholoe > Acholoe squamosa. The sequence continues at coordinate 35,575,088 of OX439037.1, read as the reverse complement.
CACCAAATCAAACACAACAAATAATTTGCATATGGCCCTTCCTTAAAATACCAGTAGGAAGACTATAGTCTGCAACACGCCTCTTGATTCAAGTGCATGTATGCGTGACAATTGGATTGTTAGTTAAAATATCGACACATGCATTCGGGATGCTTGCTATGTTGTTAAAACGTTCAATTTCACAGATGAAAAATTAGGCTACATCCGTTATAGAACAGAGTTGATTAAGTGCCGCCAACTTTTTCCACCACTTATTACAGAAATCTACAGGGCAACAAGACCACTATTATCACTACACGGTGTTGTGCACCTATCTGCTAAGGATCAGACGATTATTAACAAGGATCTCCTGAGATCCCGGACACAGGTTTATCATTTATGGACAGATGAATCTGCATATCCTCATCCCCTACCTTTGATATCTGATTTACCTCCTGTGTTGATATAAATTCATCAACTCTGTTATCTTCAAGGATCATAGCCGAGATATTCAAGACAGGTAGCAGACACTGAGTGTCGGTCGCTTCACCATCTTTTAAGACAAATGATTCACTGAAATCAGAATACAAGTGGAACCAAAGGAAAGATGCATTCTACCAAGTACTGGTACATGTATGGCCATATGGATAGAACTTACTGAAAAAAAAAGTTGGACAAAAAGATGGACATTAATACGAGTACCTGCATACGGATACCCCTACACTTCAGGCCCCCATGTACAGGACATTATCACAATACCACAATAGTGGTTTTCCTGCCACGTTTGCAAAACAGTAGCCCGATAGCCATTACTGGTAGTTTTAAGTCGGCCAATACGCACCAAATTATATTGTGGGCAATCACAGAATGTGCTTATAGATAGAGTTCTGTTTATGTACCTCTAGTAGTCTTCTTCTAACCCCGGAAAAAAAAGTCCCGTTCACATGTCAAACATGAATTTGAATACTTTCACTAGATCCGCAATCCTAGCTTAGTGACTGCGATAAGACATTGTGTAACTCTGCTATCTGATATCCAGTGGCGTAGGGGTGTGTTTATTTCTTTATCTCTACTTACTTAGATAGTCCCCTATCAGCTGGTATCTTGATAATACTCTTTTGTCTGTTTGTCAGACGGCAGAACGTGACAACATTAAGGGCCTCACCTTCACTTTCGAACACATCTCACTTGTCCCGGATCTCTTGATATGTTACTAGGTCAGGTGATTCAATTAATCATCATAATTGTCTGTCTGTTGACAAAACCCTAGGCTAATTCAAATTATAGTTTATACAAAAACAACATAATCTTATCTTACTAACTTTTACGCGAGGTAGTTATGAATAGGCTGCAAACTTAAATGACCTATATTTTTCAACTCTAATGGCAAAGCAAACTCTAAAACTATCGTAAGACCTCTCTCACATAAGCTGACCTCTCTAAGCTGACCTCTCTTATAAGGTACCCCTAACATTGAAGGAAACTACTATTCTTCGTTGTTGGATCCATTTACTCGTGGATTTACTATGATTTACCTTATCAAAGACATCACTTTTAGGCCGATTTCCCAGTTTGACAAAATGCTACAAGTCAAATTTGAGCTACTGTGGTAGTAGAAGTACATGTCACGTTTTTCAAGTGCACTAATTACATCAAATACTATCTGCCTTTTTCAACTACCGTAGAACCTAGGATATAGTCCCGGCCATATACATGTAGTATTTGACCTAATAAGTGCTCAGGGCTTTTTAAATTCTTTTTATGGTAGTTCAGTACTTTAACTGCCTCCTAAATCGTGAAAATTAATCTCTTTTCTAGTCTGCAAAATGCTCCAAGAGAAAAGAAAAAAAAAAGGGGGGGGGGGCTTATTAGGGGAAGGGCGCTCATTAGGCCGAACATAGCATAAGGCACATCCCCTCATATGAGAAGTTGGGCCTCATATTCTGTGTATAAGCCTCAGCATATACCAGAGGTTCTACGGTAAGTATGTATATGCGGTACCAATTAACTAGTCAATTAGAGTGAATAGGTGCTGCAACCTGGAGGCAATAGGAGGCAATCGGGTGAATTTAATTGTGGGGGTAAGGTAGAGAGGGAAGCGGAATGAGAGGAGAGGGGACAACACAGAGAGGGGAGGGAAGGGAGGTACTATGGCAGCCTCGAGCCCAGCCCCACTATGTGAACATGTGGGCCTGGACAAGAGTCTATTTGTGGACGGTTACTTTTGGCTCCCCCTGTAGTCTAGTGGATGAACCAATATCCCAGGATCCTGGTGCAAACACACTGGCCCTCTGTGCCTCTATACGCGTCTCTGTGGTACTGATGCTCTGCTTCTACACTGAGGCATACCACGTCCACGTTCCGGGGGGGGCCACTCTCTATTTGTCCTATAGTAACCATGTGCGTTCATGACCCTTGACTTGGTACCCCTTTATGCGGGGGGAAATTTGACTAATATGTACCCCTTTTGATGGGAATTAGCTTGGAAATCCACCCCTTTTCCTGCTGTCAGGATGACAGAAGACAAACTGAATTTGGGAACCCCTTGAACGGAATAGTTGCATGAAGTATACCCCTTTTCCGACTATATTTTGATTTTTTTCTGAAAAATGTACCCCTTTCCCAGCCTAAAAATTCAAGAAAAAATGATGGCCGTGTGATACAAATTCCAAGGGACCATTTGCTCTAAAAAAAAACTTTACTTTTACATTAGCATGATTTGACACAAGGGGTGTGTGCTTACAGCCCAAAAGGCGAGGGGGCGGGGCTTATTAGTGCAGGTGCATTTAATAGAAGGTAGGTCCTTAGGGAGTGGTCATTACTTATCAACGGGGGGATGGTGGGTTTGAGGGGGGGAGCGTAAAAATTTCAGACCCCTCTTGAGGGGGGGGCTAAAAAAATTTACCCTCTTTTGAGCAAAAATGCCCCCGCGCTACTATAGCTCAAAGAGGGGTGCGAAAATTCTCCGCGCCTCCTGTTTGGGGGGACGCAAAACATTTTCATTGTCGTCGAGGGGGGGGACATAAAAACCCACCACCGGCCCGCTGTTGATAAATAATGACCACTCCCTTACTCCTAGGATATTTAAAGGCTGTCCCCATGGCCAGATAGCTCATGTGCCTTCTGCCCTTAATAGGTTAATAGACTCCAAGGAATAGGTGATAGGATTGGTCTCAACTCAGATACACCTTATAGACAAGGTATTTTTGTGTAGAATAGTAGACCTACTACTGTAAAAACTCATGCATAAGATGCAGATTATACATGAGGATAGCTCCTTTAGTCAGGCCCACAAAGAATCCTCCTCAAGTTAGGGTGTGCAAGGATATCATATTGTAAAACAGTACTTAATTTTCCAATTAGATTTCACTGAACTGGATGAATTTCATTACCTTTAGTCTTTCTAAAGGAGTCTCTGATACATTAAAAGACATTTCATGGTGTCGAAATTCGCGACATTTTGGATAAATACCCTAAAAATAAATGGCCCCCCCTCTAAGAATACCCTGAAAATAAATAGCCCCCCGTCAATTTGCTCACCCCCACCCCTGCCATAAATCATGAATACTCCATAACTCTGGTTCTAGTCGGAATATTTCAAATATTCTTTCAGCATTGGAAAGCTCTTTCAAAACGTACCCCTTTGAGCCTAATTTGGACCTTAAAGGACCCCTTATAACGGGTCTGTAACAGGGGTACAAAAAGTACCCCCTTCCTGCTAGTTTTTGTACGCAACCCCAGCAGCCTCTCTGCTCTTCTCTATGGCATGTTGTATAGTTGTGGACATCTCTACATGTGGTTTGGCCTCAGGTAAACAAACCAGGTAAAAACAACAGAACACACTAAATAGGATATCAGCCTTGAGAAAAAGATAATACAATGCAGCAAATAAAAAGCCCCTGATCTACCCATTAGGTTACGTGGACGTAAATGCTGCCCTCTTGTGAGTCATATGGTATTCAGGACTGCACTGAAGGGTGTTCTGACTGCTGATTGGTTTAGAATTAGACAGAAGAAATATTGGTAAAATTATGAAAAAAAATCACAGGTGTTCCTAAATAGTTAATAAATGGAATAGTAGGTGTGCTTTTATATTATGCCAGGCCTTGGGGATTTTATGAGGCATGCAAAAGTTAATCTGGCCAATGGAGATTTTTAGGCCCAAAATAGGATAGAATGGCACTCACTGCACATATCATTCCCTTATTTAAGTTTTTCAGGGTTAAGCCTATCCAACATTCTGTCAGATTGTGTATGAGGGATGAGTTAACCGTGCTATGGTTAAAATTTTTACCAACAAACATTTTAGGCGGCTGTTTTTGTGTTATGCTATATAGAAACATAGAGGAAATGGATTTAGTTCCACGTGACCATTATCTGTCACAGGAACTATCAGGAACTACCACTAGGGGGCAGCAGGGGTTGTCACAAGCCACAAATAGACTTCTGCTCAGACTCTACTATTTGATAGATTCGGGTCTGAGACTGATTATTCTCACTAGAGGTCACGTGGTGATTAGGCTGAGTGATTTGGTTGTATATACTGGTGCAAAGTATACTGTCTTAGATTTTCTCTCTAAAACTTATCAAATATTTTGATTATGTTAACCATTTTTATCATAGGATTTGACTTATGGCCAAATACAACGGATATTTTCATTGCATTACTATCATTTGTGAGAAAATGAATTTATTTGCCATCACTGTCAGTAACTGCTCTTGTGATCTCCTCGCCGATAGAAATGCATTGTTTTTGTCTGGGTTTGGGCATTTAGAGAGGATTTGAGCACTAATGACTCTTACAAGGCTTTTCATCTAAGTGTTGTGTAGTCTTTTGTTAATTATCCCAACATATTTTCCAATAGATTGTCAGAAACATAGCCTCAAACTTCAATACCATACAAGGAGTACCACATCATTGCGGCCATGACAGGGTGCTGGACGGAGCACAGACTAGCTTGACATACTTCTTTTTCATTGGTCAGTTTAGACCTCCCAGGTGCACACGGCGTCAGAGACGCATTCTATGTAATGTGGCGCTGATGTCAGAACGGCAGATCTTGTCTTATATCTCAGTGAGTGTTTTCACACTCTCCCTTAAGGGGGCACCCTGAGTGACCATGGTTGCCTACACTGATAAGGGTACTGATGACCTCATCAGTACCCTTATGCACACACTATCCATAAGGGGGCACCACTCCTGTTTTTATTTTAGGCCTTTAAAGAGATTCTCATTACACTGACAGAATAAGCTCACATGGACCCTTGATGTTGACATATCAATCTATTTCAAATTCCATTTTGTTATATAAAGTATATAGAAGGTTATTATAGTGGAATTTTCCCTTGAAAAGAAATGTGCATGTTGTCCTTTAAGATTGATTTCATGCCCTCCCTATATAGATACTACCGCTTTAGGTCGCCCTAGGGTGACCTAATACAATAGGTCGCCCAGAAAATGAGTTTTTTAACCTTCTTACCCCCAAAAACCCATGCCCCTATTTTCATATATTTTCCCCATAAGGAAACCCTTTCCCCAGGGATTCTTTTCCTTAGATGTTTTAAGATTGATTTCATGTCCTCCTTATACTACCGCCTTAGATCGCCCTAAGGGCGACCTATTGCATTAGTTCGCCCAGAAAGGTTTTCCATCAACAGCTACAGAAGGATCTGTTCCATTTGATTGATGATTCCACTTTTTACCTCCAACCCTCAGGCGACGTAAAGCAGTAGAAAACCCAAAGCAGTACATTGCCCGGCACATAATCTACCAAGAAAATTTTGAAATTCAACAAATCAGATGGTCTGTTTTTGGGCTTTTTGTGAGCTCTTGACAGAGAAAGGTATATCAGTCTTTTTTTTTTTTAATTTCTCAAACTTAACCAGTTACTAAAAAAAAACAAAAAAAAAAACAAAGGAAACTGTCTCCAAGTGGCTCATGAAAAATCATGATTTTTCCAAAATCCCAAAATTTCCTGACCCTGAAATAAAAATAACTTTTCCTGACCCATCGCAACCCTGTTATATAAATTCACTGCCATGGGAACTTATTTTTATCGCAGATTAATAATTTTGGTACCAGAAGAAAGGTAACACTTTTGGCAAAAATAAGTTGCAAATATTTGGCCCGTCTGACTCCATTAATGTTAACCATGATCAAAATCATAGATGACTTCAGCTTTGATTTGAGCCTTTATTTATGAACACCATCAAATTACAACCTGATCTATGCCCATGTGATGGCAATTGGTAAACAACCACTAAAGGTGCCATGCATCAGTGCCAGTGGATAGGTGTATGGGAGAGCATTGACTGGTGATGAAAATACCCTGGAATGACTTTAAAACATACATGTGGACTAAACAAAGTGGGTAAAGATGAGTACTGATATGCTATAATTCATAACATATCCTTAAAGTGATCCAAAAAGTAGTCTTTTTACCACAATGATCGTTTTTTTTTTTTGTTTTTTTTTTTTGGCACACCTACCCTCCCACATGGGAAGTGATCACCAGTGCTAACCTGTCGTTTAGTTAGCACTGGAGTATAGCTATGCCTTCCAGGGAGAGGTGGCCAGCACATTTTCTCTGTATTAAATTCATGTCTCTGCTCTCACCAAGGGTCATATTTTGCCAAAATCTCTCACTGAGGGTCACTTTTCTCAAATTTAAATCTTGCCCGGAGAAATTGGTGCTGCTTTTTCAGAAATTTCACAAAAAAAAATGCCATTAATGGTCACTTTTAGCAAAAATCAGTCTCAGCAAGGCCCAACGTTCACTTTTGGTGAAAATCTGTCTCACCTAGTGTAAGGGTAGTCACAGGGCCAGCCGCACACCAGTGTCAATAAAAAAAGGTGCCTCCCCCCCTCTGGGGTGGTCTGAGAGATTCATCGGCTGCATGCTTTTGAAGGGCATTCGGAAATTTCATTATTCATTATTTAATAAACATCCACAATGTATTTGGACATGATAACAATGACCAGAAGGGGGCTTATTTGGTATCAAATTGAAGCTATAAATCTTTAAATGCAAGGAATGCAGTCCACGTGGTTCCATTTTAAACCTTGACCAGAGATGCCACTTTCTGTCCAACAAAACCCCAGAAGACCTAAAATTTAAGGCACATTTTCACAGGAAATAAATAAAATTCAATACAATAATCTCTCCCAACCACTTTCCCTGGTTTACCAGGGAAAGTGGCAATTCTGCATGCCGTACCCATGCTACATAGGTAATGAATGATAAAAAAAATGCCTCATCACTTTTGAAAAAGTCCTGGACGGTAAACTGCAACCAGACTTCCCATGGCCTAAGAATCTAAGATGAGCTGCCGTCTACAGCGAGTAAAGGCAGCTTGCCTGGTATTATAGTCATAAGAAGAAACTCGCAATTTGCGTGTCAGACCAGAGAGAATGGGTGAAAGGAGTGCCGACAGGTGGAAAGTGGCGCCACCAGTCTTGTCTGCAAACAGCGCCCTCACCGGGAGTGAGAGGAGTCACTGAGCCCTGAGCAATAGGGCGTGTAAGTTCCATGATTCCCTGCGTAAATGGCTGCCAAAATAGCCTCGAAATTGGACAGGAAGTCACAACGCGGTATGCTTTAAGTATAGGGGGTTATGAATGATGGAGAATTTCTCTACAAACAGAAATCTCTAGAATAAATGACCATCATAACCAGTTGCAGATATGTCTAACACACAAGCATATGAAGGGTAGCTCATAAGAAATTAGTACCGTAATCTCCCGCGTATAAGACGCGTCCTCTACACCAAACAAAATGCTGGGGGGTCTTATAGGATTTTCTGAAGTTTGGGGTGCGTCTTATACGAGGGGTAATTTTACTATAGAACAGTACTGGATTTACAAAATTGAGCATTAAAATGTGAGTCTTATACGCAAAAATGCATGTGCTGAGTTGGGGGTGCGTCTTATACGCGCAGCGCGTCTTCTACGCGGGAGATTACGGTAGTTATGAAGGATTAATATTTTTTGTTAGTGCCTATGCCCACAAAGCATTGCGCACCGAACATCCTGTCCAATTTGGAGGCTATATTTCTCGCATGGAATGATGGGACTTACGCGCCGCGCCCTATGTCCCCAACGATGAAAATTTCCTCCTCAAACAACAAATAAACCTCTCTAATTCTTTCAAAGAGAGCATATTTGCAAAATTTATACATAGATTGTCGAGACCAAAAGCCATGTGTGTTGAAATTAAGGAGGTGGGGGTGGGGGTATGAAGCAGATATACATCAGTGTAGTACTTTGGCTATGTACGAGAAGCCACAGGTGCCTCTGCGCATCAGTTGAACTAGATAGTACTACAGTAAATATGGTGCCCATGCCGTAACAGACACATCTGAGACTGCATCTCTTAAGCATGATATAGACAAACGAAGAATACTAAAAATCCAAAGAATAGATGATTTTAGTCAAAATGGATTTCGCACATTAACTTGAGAGTCTCTGTAAAATCATTTCTACATATCAATAGGGTAAGACATGCATTCAATAGACTAAGAGTGCTCAAAAGTGCTCCAGGTTTAATAGAAGAAAGATTTAATGGGAAAAGGGGGTGACCTCCAGACTTATCAGACTTATCAATAGACTACACTGGCCATTCTGGCCTGTCTGGGTGATGTGACCCCTGTAAAGGCTACTCTGAGACTGACCATGGAGACTGACACACACAGCCCGGTACGGCCGCATATATGCTGTGAGTTTTAGAGGGCGCCACAGTGCTCGTGGCTCCTCCTGAGTTGAATCCCTAGATAATGTGTTATATTTACACGAATTTACCCTTCCAATGTTTAGAATATTTATTTCTTACATAACATCAATTAAGAATCCTGTTCAATCATTATTTACTCAGAAACGGCTTAAAACGGACGCCCAAGTCGCATTTTCTGGGTGCGTATTGCTTTCTCTCACTCCCGGTGAGGGTACCACCATCAAGTAGCCGTCCCTTTGCATAAACAGTCTATGGTCAGACAAGCTGTAATTAGACATGTAACAATTCTTGTAGACAACAACACTCCCGTCCTACCCGTTGCAACACTACACTGGAGCCCTGCTGCATTATTTTCATATACGGCAATGTCACAGGCGGCATATGACGCCACAAATGTCAGCCATTTTCATGGGGTAAATACAACGTTGCGAGCATTCAGATAGGATAAAATGTCAGATTTTGAACTTACCCCAAAAAAAATTGAATCGAGAAAACATATAGATCTATTTGAACACTATTCCATGCAGATATGAAAAGAATTAGGTTCAAAATATCGCAGAATTGGCTGATTTACTGATGTCTGCGTTCATTGTGAGTGCATTTCTCCCCCACAATAATGGCGGTGTCATATCCCGAAAGTCAAGCATCCCAGAAGTTGGCCGTATTTTTCAAAATAACTTAACCCTTTTCATACGGCGTAGGGACAGTATCATTAGGGTTGTTGTCCTTTCAAATTCTATAAGAGGAGAGGGATGTTATCATGGTTTTTAAGTTTTCAAAAAATTATTTATTTTCATTGATGTTAGTGGCCCATGAGCGATAATAGGCTTAAAACATGGATTGCGCATGTGCAACCAACTTCTGGGATGCGCCAACTTCTGGGATACGACAGCGGCATTGCAGCGCCACCTGGATTTCCGTCAAGTTTCCGACTACAAGAATGTAATGTTAGGCGCATTTCGCCAATCTGCGCCGATTGCCAATTTCGCTTTGCGCCATGCACAAATGGTGCGAGTTTTCAATAAAGTTTATAAATATTTCCTTAAATTCATTTCTCTTGCATATTTGGGAGATGAGTATTTATGTTTGCCAACAGATTGTATGAGCATACACATCTTTATCACTTTATATATATAAAATATCTCAGACATGTCAGACCTGCTCGCCAATACACTGATATTGGTGCTTTGTGCAAAATTGGAGCTTTGCGCGGCGCCGATCTTGCCCAATTTGCAAATTGCGCTGCGCTGTTTGCAAATTGTGCCGATTGGTGATTTGCGCGTGACATGTAAGGAAGTGATCATTTTTTAACAATGGGGGAGGGGGCGGGCTGGTGAGTTTGCGTGCAGACATGGGAAAAAAATTGTGGCACCCCCCTTGCGAGGGTCAAAAAAATTATTTGGACCCCCCTACAGAAGGAACCTGGTAATGTTTGAGCCTTTTCCGGGCTTTTTCGCTGAAAAGGACGAAATCATTTTGACCCCTCCTTTGCTCCTAGTCAAAAAAATTCTGCCCCCCCCCCTGCCAGCCCTGGCAGCCTGGTCAATAAAATTCTGAATTTTGAACACCCCCTCAAAGAGTCAAACCCACCTGTCCCCTGTTGTTAAAAAATGATCACTCCCAAACCTTTCAAATAGATTCCATACCTACTAAGTAACTAACTAAAAACTAAAGTAGACAGAACGCAGGCAGAACTCTTCAACATGGAGTTCATTGGACAACTGGCGACGCGCGCTGTGGTTATCCCACGACAGGAGAAGTTTGCCAAAAGACGCTCGCCCCAGGCGCTAGCCGCGAGCCTATTGAACGGCCTCAGCAACCCGGTCGTAACACAGTGAGGACACACTGACTTCTCTGTTAATTGAATCATTTTCCATGGACACAAACCCTCTACTGGTAATTAAGAACATGTAGATGAACTTTCATATGAATAATGCATCTATAATTAATGAATTATAAGACATTACCTTGCCTTGAGTTGAGTGATTTCTGAGTTCAAGAATGAAGTCACGGCGGCCTCGTTATGGGATGTTCGAATATCTCGTGCAGATCACGTTTTGTGAACATGTAAACAAACTGTATTGAGCAATTGTCTGTGGTGTTTGCTCTTATCTATGGACACACATGTAAAACTGTGGAATAGAGGAGCACATATATAGTCTGTTTCATTGGGTTAATGCATTAACATGCACTTTGAAACGCTGTGTTTATAATCTTCGAACGAGACTTCGAGATAATCTTGGTCCATGCAAACTACCCATCATCCTTTCAACTCACGACTTATCATGTCAATCGTCGGGGGTTAAAGGGTTAATTTCCTTCCGGATTTGGCGCGAAACACGAGGACGCACCGACGAGGACGCTCAAAGAAAAACCTGAAATAACTGTGAAAAAACAACCAAACCACGACAAAACCCGTAAGATAAGTACCCTTATAACCAACCAACTTAACCAACAAAACCAATCTCCTGAAATACTGACAAATCCCAGGTTTTTCTTATACATCCCCAATTATCACCCACAACCCCACAACAACTGACTTGTTTACCATGGCAACCGGCAAAAAACAGACAACCCTTGACATTCCCGACATACCTGACAACCCAACAACACTAAACAGCGACCATGACAACACGATGGCATGGGGGGACACCAAAGAAGACGCGGACATGCTCGACCTTGAAGCAAGCGAAAATGACTCAGACAACACACTAGTCGACGTCTCAACCAAACCCAGAAACGACAATGCAACCACAGACACAGACACCGACGCCGACCAACACAAAGATAACCATGGATACAAAACAAGATACAAGATAAGACAAACAGAAAGCACCAAGTGCAAAGAATGCCCAAGGATCTCACACCAACTAGCCGATCTTATGACTAGGTATGAAACCCTGAAAGCCATGACCGAAGAAGACACAAAAATAAAATACGAAAGAACGATCGCTAACATGAGGACAGAACTGGCCAACACCATAGCTGCGCTAAACAACACCCGAGACGAGGTCCAGCAAATGAGAGAAAACATCAGTAAAGCCCATGAAGCAACACAACAAGCAGAGAGAAAACTAGCAGCCACAAAAAAATCCAATGACCCATCCAATGTAACCTTAAAAAATGAGCTTATAACCGCGCGCCACGAGATAGAGAGCCTAAAGGCCACAATTGAGAAAAACAAAGGAGAAGCCCTAATAAGCGCCAGAAAACGCGAGCAAACAATCAACAGACTGTCTGAGGAGAAAAGGGCAATCAAGGAACTCCTAGAGAAAGAGAAAAAAGCTGCACAAGAGAAACCACAAGACGTAAGAGTGGTAATCGACAGACAAACATCATTCTATGAGGATGAGCTAAACGAGGCCAAGAAGATCATTAGACAAAAGGCTGCCATCATAGAAGAACTACTTAAAAACCAATATGAACAGGAGCAGAAGGCAGAACAGGAGGAAACGGAAGCAAAAAATAAAGACCGGAAAAAATATAAAGTCGTCATCGGAGGAGACTCCAACCTGGTCAATATTAGTGAACACATCCCACCCATCCCCGGAGTCGAAATTGACCTTGCAAAAGTCTACACAACGGAAGACCTCGCAACCTTCATGAAAGAAAAGGGAAAGTACCTGGAAACATGCGACCTAACCATTCTCCACGTAGGAACAAACAACCTCAGAAGAAACGACAAAGGATGCAGCATCGCCAATCGGATAAAACAAGCCACTGAAGACATTGACCAAACAAAAACCAAGATATCAGTGATTCAACCCCCCCGCATCAACGATGTGAAGGCCGAGATCCAAAGAGGGCTAATGATAACCCATATGGCAACCATAGACATAGAACCCACCGACATCTACAGAGACCTCACAGGACTAAAGAATGACGGCTACCACATAAACAACATCACGGCGGAAGAAGCTGCTAAATCCCTAGCCAACCTCATCATTAACTCCATGCCAACACCACCTGACCCAAAACCCAACCTACACGACAAACACGACAACCATGACAAACACGACTCACATGACAAGAAGAACATAACCCGTGATATTGAAATCAAGTGGGAAGAGTATGAATACTACGCATCAATAGAGGTAGCTAGCAACGCAGTGAAACACATCATTGGCCAAAAGGGAAAAACAATAGCAGACATTACCTCAAGAAACAGAACCAGGGCAAAATATTACGACCAGGAGGAAATGATGACAATCGGTGGAGAAAAGATTAACGTGGAAAGAACCATCCGAGAGTTCAAAAAAATCCTAGAAGAACGAAGAGACAGAGAAGCCCGAGGGCAACAAATGGAGAGAAGAGCCAGCAAAAGGAGATCCGATGACCCGGCCTCCGACCATGAAAGTGACCCAAACCCCCACGCTCGACGAAGAGACGACTACCGCAACAGTGATAATCGCCAACCGAGACGGAGAGACGACCACCCATATGAACAGAACCAACCACGATATGACAACCAAGACAGACACGAAAGAAGAGATGACCGCCACCGACACTACAGACACGACTACCACTAGGACATAGGCCAACCCCCCTACACCAACGGAAAAAGACCCAGAACATCCACCAACCAACATACACCACATTACAACCCACACACGACACGCGACAAAACCAAAGCACATGACAAATACCTAAAAATCCTCTACAGCAACGCCAACGGCATTACCACAAAAAAACACAGCCTATCCACAATACTAAACATGACAAAAACCGACATAGCCATCATAGCAGAGACCAGGACAACAAAACCACCGAAAATAGAAGGCTACACATGGTACCACAGGCCAAGAAAAAACCGCACAGGCGGTGGTGTTGGACTCCTAATTGCTGACAACCTCTACCCAAGCACAAAAGAACTCTTGATACCCGATCATGATGATCACGAGATCACCTGGATAGAAGTCGATACACGTCCCAACCCCCTCTACATAGCAGCATACTACGGACCCCAGGAAAAAATCCTAACAGAAGAAGTACTAAGACAATACCAGACAATAGCCTCATCAACAATCCGACTCCGCCAAAAAGGAGAGGTAATACTCATAGGCGACTTCAATGCAAAAATCAAGATAGAACACCCCAACTACAGACAGGAGGAAAACAGAAATGGCAAACTCCTAACCAACCTGATGACCCAACTTGGAATGCGCCCACTTAACACCAACGAAAATTGTATACACTGGACAAGAGAAAACCGCAGGAACAATGACGAAAAGTCAATAATAGACTTCATCCTCATGGAAGAAAGAGTAATGAAAACAATACAGAACGCCACGGTCGACAAAAGCGGAGACCTCACCCTACAAGGGAAAAACCCAACTGACCACAACACCATAACCTTTGAAATACCCTCAAAAATACCCAGGCCACCCACAACCACAAGGAAAGTATGGAAAAAAGGCACCCCTCAACAATGGTCAATGTTCAACACCCTTATGGAGCACACACCACCGCACATACGCAGTAACTACACAAGCCTAACCACAACTATCAAAGAAAACCTGCACAGGGCAATAGGGAAAGCAACTATAAAGCTACGCAGAAATAAACCTGAGACAAAACAACAGAGATTAGGCAGAGTAAAGGTAAAAGCAGCAAAAAAAAGATATCAGAAAGCAATAAGAGACAAGGAATCTCTGGACAAAATCACCAAGAGGAGAGACGACTTCCACAAGCTCCAGAAAGAGACCATAGACCTATATTCAACAGAAGAGAAAAACCGTATAACAACCGTAGCAAAAAAGATGACAAATGAGGGAGGCACAAAATCCAACCACTTCTGGAAAACAAGAAAAAGGCTGCTTAAACCAAATTCAGACAACACCCCAGACATACTCGACGAACTCAACAACATCCTGAAATGCCCTGACAAAGCTAAAGAACACGTAGCCTCCTACTACGAGAACCTCTACAGACCAAGACCCCCAAGAGAAGAATGCCTAACCGACAACAAGGCCATCCTAGACCGCAACAAAGCAAGACGCTCAGCCAACCCAGATACCCTTGAACCCTTCACCCTACAAGAACTCAACAAAACCATCAGCAAACTACACAGGAACAAAGCCAACGGACCCGACAATATACCCAACAGCATCTTCATAGAAGCCAACCGTAACACCCGCGAAATATACCTAGATGCACTCAACAAAATCGCAAGGGACAAAGACATCCCACCAGAATGGAGCAGAGGCGAAGTAATAAGCATCTACAAGGGTAAAGGAAAGAAGGGCAAATGCAGTAACGAAAGAGGCATAACCCTCTCTAGCAACGCTGGAAAAGTATTTGAAAGAATGCTTAACACTAGAATCTTAAAGCAAGTAAGAGTAACACCAGCCCAAGGAGGAGGCAGGAAAGGCCAAGCAACAGTTGACCACATACTAAAACTCAAGGAAACCATCAGAATCAACAAAAGCCACAATAAACCAACGTACATCTCATTTCTAGACGTCACAAAGGCATATGACAAAGCATGGCTAGAAGGAATCATGGATGTAATGGCATCAAACGGCTGCGCCCTTGACACATGGCTACTCACCGAAAAACTCAACAAAAACCTGACGGCCACTATCAAAACAAAACACGGCCCAACACGACCGATAGCCATAAACGACAGCATAAGACAAGGAGGAGTACTAGCAGTGACACAGTATGCCTTACTAATGGATGAAATAGCAAAGAAAATTAACAACCTGAAACAAGCAGGAGAAATCACAGTGGATGAATACACAAGATGCCTGCTTTGGGTAGACGATGTAGCTATTGTATCAAACAATATCCAAGACCAACACACAGTGCTAAAGATAACAGAAAAAGTCTCAAACACCCTAAGAGTAGTATTCGGCAAAGACAAATCAAAAATACTACAAATTGGAACAGCGACTAACCCTGACAACCCCAAAATCAACGACATGGAAATAGAGAAAACAGACAAATACAAGTACCTGGGCGAAACGCTCAACTCAAAGAATAACCTAGACGACCATATAGACACGATAAAGAATAAAGCAGAGGGAGCCCTACAAACGGTCCTATACATAGCGGGCAATGAAAACTACAACAACATAGAGCTTGAAACTATCTGGAAACTCGTGGAGACCTGCATCATCCCGACAATAACCTACGGTGCTGAAACATGGAACACAAGGAAAAAAGACACTGATGCCCTCAACCAAATCCTAGACAACCAACTAAAAAGAATCCTACGACTACCCCAAGCAACCCCAAGGGAATGCATATATGATGAGCTTAGAATCCTTGACATAGAACACAGAATCCTAGAACTACAGGTCAACTACCTGACCAAAATAACTAAATCCCAAGGCGAAGAGATCACAATAGCAAACACGAGAGCAAGACCGACCTCATGGATACAGAAGACCAAAAAAGCATCCGAAGAACTCCAAACCCCGATCAACATACTGACAGACCTACCCACCACCAAGCGCAAAACGACCATAAAGAAAGCAGTGAAGGCAAAACAAGCACTCTGCATGAAAACAACCGGCGTAAAAAAAAGCAAGTTCAATTACCTGACTGAAAACAAAAGGAAATACAGCTGCGAATCTCATGACTACCTGACCAAACTAACTAAAGAACAAGCAAGGAGAATCTTCATGGCCAGAACCAGAATGATAAGAGCGAAAGATAACTACAGGAAAATGCACCACACACAAGAGTGTAGGGGGTGTGGCCACACTCCAGAAACCCAACAACACCTACTAGAAACGTGCCCAACCATACATAACAACCAAGACTCCACAACCCAAATCAAACTAGAAGACATCTTCACTGACAACCTAACCCTACTTAAGAGGACAGCATCCAAACTAGACATGATAGAAAAACAACTCAACATATGGGAAAATGCATAGCCGCCCTACCCCCAGGGAGCACCCTGGTTACCCAGGGAACATGCACGTAGTATAGTATAGTATAGGTGTGGCCGAAGTTGCGCACAGGTGCCTGCGCGAGGGGAAATGTAGCACAGAGGCACCGTAGGAAAACTCACAGTTTTTAGTGCAAATTAACTTCGAAGTTAGTGTTTTGAGGACTGTAACAGCTGTAAACGTACGACATATATGTGCACGATCAATCTGGTAAGAGTAGATTAAAATCATACACACATAACCAGTCTAAACAACACTGCCTGTGGCTCCTCCCGAGGGCGAGGCTGAACTGTGCCTGGAGGAGGTCCACCCCCTTTCAAGTTTCATTCAAGTTTACACGCCTCCAAACAGGAACAAATATGAAATCACTGATATTTGCATAAAACAATGAGTCAGATATAAGTCCCTTAAACTAGATATATATATATATGCATTAGGGAGTGTTTATTTTTTAACAACAGGGGGGGGGCGGTTTTCGTTTTGACCACTGAAAATATTTTCCGCCCCCCCCCCCCCACTTTGAGAGGTGCCAAAATATTCTTGCCCCCCTCCCCTCAGGAGGGGTCAAAATATTTTGCGTCCCCACCAACATCGTCTTGTATTGCACCACATTGTACAGCATCACATCACACTCAATTGTATTGTTTTATTGAAGTATAATAAAGGTAAAAGGATCACTTCCCAGAGTTATTATCATCGATCTATTATTTTACTATTGGAAATTGGAATGCAAGAAATTGAAAAGGGGGTTCCACTTCTCAAGACCAATTTCATCAGTAGCTGCAGTGCGGGTCACACACTACTTAGGGAGTGATCATTTTTTAACAACAGGGGGGGGGGGGCTGGTGGGTTTGAGGGGGGGGTCAGAATTTTTTCAACCCCTTGACCGGGGGGGTCAGAATTTTTTCAATACATCTGATGGGGGGGTCAAAATAATTTCACATGTTTTCAGTGGAAAACCCTGCGTGTTACTATAAGCTAAAAGGGGACGTTCGTGCGCGATTTTTGTGGTCGAACAAATTTTCCCCCCTCGAGAGGGGGGGGTCGAAATTTTTTCCGCACATCCGCGCGCAAGCCCACCAGCCCCCACCCTGTTGTTAAAAAATGATCACTCCCATAGCCTTATGTCTTTTGTTTGAAAAGGAGCCAGGACAAGCTAAGGGAGTGATCATTTTTTAACAAAGGGGGGGGGGGGCCGGTGGGTTTGAGGGGGGGGTCAGAATTTTTTCAACCCCTTGACCGGGGGGGGTCAGAATTTTTTCAATACCTCTGATGGGGGGGTCAAAATAATTTCACCTGTTTTCAGTGGAAAACCCCGCGCGTTACTATAGGCTAAAAGGGGACGTTCGCGTGCGATTTTTGTCCCTTATGGGGGGGTCGAAAAAATTTTACCCCCTCGAAAGGGGGGGTTGGAAATTTTTTTCGGGCGTCCGCGTGCAAACCCACCAGCCCCCCCCCCCTGTTGTTAAAAAATGATCACTCCCTAAGTATAGGGTGGTCTGGGGACATCACCCGCCCATGCTAGACAGTTTTATAAATCTAGAGCCTAAATTTATGCATTCTGGTGGTTTTTGAGGTTTCCCTATACCGGTACCCTCTGTTTAAAATTCTACTACAGGGA
Source organism: Acholoe squamosa (assembly GCA_949317995.1). Lineage (NCBI taxonomy): Eukaryota > Metazoa > Annelida > Polychaeta > Phyllodocida > Polynoidae > Acholoe > Acholoe squamosa. Next base: position 35,556,858 of record OX439037.1, on the reverse strand, counting down.
CCCTTCACACAAAATGTTAGAATGGGATCTCATTGCATGGTTCTGGATGATCACAAGATTGATCCCTCTGGTCTTAGGTTAAAGCAAGCAAGCAAACTGTATTTGAAGGATCTTTTAAGTCTGAACCAACTTGCTGCAGACACACATGGGCCTTTATGACTCTTAACTATAGGGAATGGGAGATGGGCTGTTTTAGCGCAGCCTTTGGAAATTTTGTTTGGGGGAGGGGGGTAACCAAAGCAATGCAAATCAAAAACTTTACCATTTACATGGGTTGGGGGTTTGGGTTTCTGAAAACATCTGACCCTTCATGTATGATGGATATCTTGCTATCCTAATCGAAATTTGAACCCTGGATACCAGAAGATTGCCGACACAAATTGATATGCCCCTACCCTTTCAGTTACTTGATTTTGCTGTAAAGTACTATCTGCAGATTTGTTCCCCAGGGAAATTTGGAAAATTTAGACATAATATCATGTATTGTCAGGTCAATTTGTGAGCAAATGGCCAGGCCAACTCTAAGTATGTGCATACTGCTTTCCAAAAAAAATGTTTAAAACACTTGGGCATGTTTTTTATTGTTAGTGTGATTAATGTGTGATAGAGAGTAAGATTCAGGGGGGGTTGGAGGTATGTCCCCCAGGAAAATTTTGAATATTAAGAAGTCAAATGGTGCATTTTGGTGATGTATGACTGGATGGTGCAGGGGGGCACACATCCCACCTGACTCCAAGGTTTAACTACCCCTGCATCATCATTACACTGTTTTTTGGCTCAGGGAGCCTAAGGGTATATGGAGATGTCCCCCAGGAAAATTTTGAATATCGAGAAGTCAAATGGTGCATTTTGGTGAGGTATAACTGGATGACCTGACTGGATGGGTTGGGTTTATCCAGGTCGAGCCCATTTCGTATGGGTCTGTATGGTCTGGTTCTGATCAGTCTGGATCCATCTGATTCTGCCCGGTCTGGTCTGGGTCCCATTGAAGTCTTGACTGGGTCTGTTGTGGTAGATTCAGTCCAGATCCATTTGGTCCAAGTCCATTTGGTCCGGGTGTTTCCAGTCCAGGTCGGTTTAGTCCGGGTCTGTCAGGGTGGATCCATCCAGGGTGAGTCTGGGGGCAGTCCAGGTAGATCTGTCTGGTCCGGGTCAGTCCGGTCTGGGTGAGTCTGTCCAGGTGGATCTGTCCAGGGGCAGTCTGGGTGGATATAGGTTGGGCCATTCGAGTCAGGCCATCCAGGTCAGGTCAAGTATGTCTTGCTAGGCCCACTCCAGATGAGGGGAGAGATTTGGAAAAAGCTAGGTGAAGGGGAGATGGGAGGAAAGGCTAGGGAGAGAGAGAACAGACCATGACATATATGCAAATTCTGGATGCAAAAAAAATCGAGGCATTAAAAGTAAAGACTCTTCTTTGATTTGCCATTGATAGGTTAAAATTGGGGGGGGGCGGGTCTGGGGGTATTCGCCCAGGAAAATTTTGAATATTGAGACGTCAATTGGTGCATTTTGGTGTTTTTTGCAGGTGGCTGATGCCCTTGTATCCAAATCTTTCTAAGACTCCACCATATACCGTAATCTCCCGCGTAGAAGGCGCAGCTCGCGTAGAAGGCGCCCCCCCAACTCAGAGAAGGCCTTTTCACATAGAAGGCGCACGTACCTCTTCTGGATCGATTTCCGGAAAAACCCGCGTATAAGGCGCCCCCCCCAACTCACAGGGGGGCTGTTTCGCATAGAAGGCGCCCCCCCCCCACCCCCCTATATGAGTTCAAGCTGTCATCGGCACATGGTCGGCGTAAAAAAACGGCGAGCAAATCTACAGCGACCGGTCTGCCGCGGTGCTGGCTATATGAGTTCAAGCTGTCATCGGCACACGGTCAGCGTCAAACCCGCTGAGCGCCCATCGACACCTCCCGGTCTGCCGCGGTGCTGGCTATATGAGTTCAAGCTGTCATCGGCACACGCTGTGACGGTCGGTGTCAAACCCGCCGAGCAAATCTACAGCGACCGGTCTGCCGCGGTGCTGGCTATATGAGTTCAAGCTGTCATCGGCACACGGTCGGTGTATTCCCCGCCGAGCGCCCATCGACACCTCCCGGTCTGCCGCGCTGCTGGCTATATGAGTTCAAGCTGTCACCGGCGCATGGTGGGCCTTATCCCCGGCGAGCGCGTCGACACCTCCCGGTCTGCCGCGGTGCTGGCGCTATGAGTTCAAGCTGTCATCAGCGCATTTTCCCAAATGAGATGTTGGAAAAACCCGCGTATAAGGCGCACCCCCAACTCAAGGCAATTAGCCTCCCGCGTATAAGACCCAGCAGCATTTTGTTTGGCGTAGAAGACGCGCCTTCTACGCGGGAGATTATGGTATATAAGATGGTAAAATGATATCTCATGGGATCTGGACAAAGATTGACCCTGACAGATCTAAGAATAACAGAGAAAACTGAAAAAAATGAGTTTGCATGTATGCATGAGCCATCTGTGACAGGCATCACACATACCACAGAGCTCTCATGTTCTAATGGAGCCAAAGAGTGAGACTTTTCCCTGAAGCTTGGAATTTTCTAGATTTCCGAGATGCATTTAAAGAAATGCAGTTCCAGGGGGTTTGGGTATGCTCCCAAGAAAATTTGGAGAAATATGGAGGTTCATTTGTTGATTTTTAGAGCATTTTGGTACATCAAACCGAGGATGGATGCTCAAGTCCACTATATAAGTATATACTGAAATTAAAAAGTCTAAAATGCGTGAGAAATAGGCTCCTCAACGTGAGAGAGTGAGACAACCCCCAAATGTGTGAGAATCGTGCCAGATGCATGAGACTCACACCAGATGTGTGAGTGTTGAGAGCTCTGCATAGCCATACAATCTTGTTGGAAGTATAATTTCCCTGAAAAATTTGGAAATTTTAGAAAGAAAATGGTGCATTCTGATCAATACATTGTAAAGCTATCAGTATAAACTTTCTCCTTCTGCAAGTAATATATTGAGAAATTGTCCCCACTACTTATCAAATTGGGTATACCCGGCAAGTCGCATCAATTCGTGCCTCATCGAGAAGTGTATAAAAATTTTACGACCCCCTCCCCTCAGGAGGGGTCAAAATATTTTACGCCCCCCCTCAGAATAACCAACCACCCCCCCCCTGTTGTTAAGAAATGAACACTCCCTTCGATTAGGGTCCTAGGGAGTGGTCATATTTATCAACAGGGGAGGTGGTGACTGGTGGGTTTGAGGGGGGGCATAGATCTCTAAAATATTGGCATCAAAATATTCACCCATCTTGAGAGAAGTTGAGGGGGCGGCATAAAAAATATACCCTCTTTTTAGCAAAAAAAAAGAAAAGCCTGCATGCTACTATAGATCAAAGAGGGGTGCGAAAATTTTTTGCAGCTCCGGGTGGGGGGGGGGCAAAATTTTGACTGCTGTTGAGGCAGGGGGGCGTTCAAGATTAATTTTGCATCGGCGCGAAAACCCATAACCCCCCCCCCCCCGTTGAGAAAGGATTTCCACTCCTGATAGTCAATATTCATATATACAGTGATCTTAGGCTACACTACACTACACTACACTACACTGTCTACAGTACTAGTCCTAGGTCGGATTTTTCTTGGCCATTGCTTTTTTAACTGCTTTTTTAAATACTCACGATGAGTTGGGATCACTCGATCTCGGCGGAAGCGTCGCTGCAACTCAGGGAACACTATTAAAATGTCTAAAACATTGTCTAAAACATAATTTCTTCAAAATTAGAGGGAAAAAAATCTAGGGTCAGCCCTGTTTAGCTAGGTAGGGTCGGGTTTGACCTGAAACAATCAATTTATTTATTTTTGGCCTAAGGTTGAGGTTTGAGTCCCTGCCCTGCCTTGTGCTCGGCTGTGCTATGTCACTGCCACTGGCATAGTATGTGTCTCCCAGTTCATGGCAGACAGATGACATGCACCATCGTTCCCTCTTCCCCATTAGCATGATTAGACAAGGGTCCGGGCACAATGCCACAAAGTTAATCTCACTTTGGTGTGGATAAAACCTGCAGGACCTCTCACACTTTAGGTTCGTCCATATGGGGGGCTCAAGGTTTGCACTTATAGCGTACCCGCGCTTTGAGACCATGGGTCCTCCCCAAGGGTGTCAAGGTATTGAAAGAACAGCAACAATAACAACAGACTTGTAAATCAGGAAGACGGTATGTAGGTTAGTTGTGACCTAGAGACATAGCTCAAATTAGAATAATTGACATTCTTGTGCATCACTGGTATCCTATGGGTGCAGGGACTAGCATACAGTAGTTTTTGCTGCGGGCCACTAGTGATTTTTACCTAGCAAAACAAGGCTGACCCTAAATTTTTTTCTCCATTTTTGTAGAAAAAATATACGATTTTGGGTGTGTTTTCCTGAGTCATTGTAGCAGTTTAAAAACAATTGCAAAATAAAAATATAAATCTGACCTTAAACCTACATAATTTTTTTCATGATTTTTAATACCTGAAACACACAAGTTTTTTTTGTTCTCTTTTTTTTTGGGGGGGGGGCCTGATTTCTCTCAGCATATATGCACATTGAGATATTGCCTCCTGTCTTGGATTGATCATGCTTTTTTTTTTTTGAGAATTCAAGACAGGAAAGCCCATTTTCATGCATTATTAGATAATATGCTCTCTCATTGGCTGCACTAATGTTGCATATATGCCATGCATGTGATTGTTCTCTCTATCTAGAAATGTCATTCTATTTTTTCCAGGCTTATTCCTTACCAATACAGCACTGAACCTTCTTGACAAAACTACATTGGCCGTAGCGAACGTCCAGATTCCAATGTATTGACTGCAGAATTCCACATATACTTAGTGCTTGAAGGCTGCACAAAGATGGCTGCTGCCCCCTGTCAGCTTCAGGCAGAAGTAAATGACTTCACAAAATGTTACTCACACCCCAACCTGCAATCCTTAGACGGGACAATACAAAGTGCAGTTACAGAGGACAAACCAACGACAGAAGAACAGAAGCCAAATGCGGCTGCTGTGGAATCTGTTAAATCAGAGGAGACTACTGCCAAACCTACAGAATTGAAAACAGATTTCAACGCTCTCATGAGAAAGAGTCCTAAGCGTTCGCTAAGTGACAATAGTTATGAGAAATGGTAATCGTTTGAGTTTATCTGCCTGGATTAGATTACATAAATGTTGAATTCATCATACCAATTTAGTTATGTTGTCCCATAAGACAGAAATATGCAGATTTGCTTTTGATGGAAAATAATTGGTTATGCATTAGAAGATATGTGCCATAAAACCTCGCCTATACAGTGTTTAAGAAGCATCTCATTTACGAGCCGCCCCCTGACTTTGTGGCTTTCGTAAAAACAATTGTGATTTTGAAATACCTCGTGTATAAGCCTCCCTTTGAGCTATACGCCACAACCGGGGTTTAAATCTTATATAATGTGCACCAACATTGGTGGACACATCCAGGGAGACATAACGCTTAAGTTCCACTTCCTCATGAAATATGCTAAGTGTCTGCTGTACAATTTGTGATACCTTCTTTGAGCTGAATGTTGTTACTTGTCTTTTAGGGATGGCGGTGATGCAGGCCTTAATGGCCACGAAGAAGCAGAGTTAAAACGGCGCAGTGCCTCCATTGTGGAGGTGAAGGAACATGCCAACAGTCGCCTCAGTGAGGAGCTCATGAAGGCACAGAAGGTAAATTTGGATATTACCATCATTCTGGACTTTTCAGAAATTCCTATACCAATTACATTTATATCAGCACCAGTTATCAACTACCATTTATTCCAATATAATGTAAAACCAGATACACTCTCGTAAGGTGTCATCTGTAATATGCTATCTGTTTATTTCAGGAGCTGATGTTGAAAGATGAGCAGTGTAAAAAGTTAGCTCACGTCCAGGAACAAATGAGTGCCGAGCTAGAAGAACTGACGGCAAAATTATTTGAAGTAAGTCTCATCTGTTCAATTTAGCATTCAGTAATCATAATCAGAGGCTAATTTTCTGGGGCAGTGTGTCACGGGCAAATGTGTATCAGTATGTTAATAGAAACCCTTCCCATACCACAGAATGGCACATGAATATAGATTGACGGATGGACAGGCTAAAAACTTAAGCTAAAAGTGGTGACTCGTATTTCAGGCCATAGTATATTTGATATCACCAACTGCCACTGGTGTAATGCGATATGATAATGAGTATAGTTTGTAGCTTGGAGTATTTAGGCTGGCTGCCATACTCTGTTTTGGATTGGTGCCACAGGTTTGTGCCTTATGGAGTTATGGTAATGAAATGGTGCCTAACGATATTAAGAGCTACCGTAATCTCCCTCGTAGAAGACGCGTAGCGCGTATAAGACGCACCCCAAACTCAGCACATGCATTTTCGCGTATAAGACGCACATTTTAATGCTGATATTTGTAAGATAAGTACATTTCTATAGTAAAAGTACCCCTCGTATAAGACGCACCCCCAACTTGAGAGAAACCTATAAGACGCCCCAGCATTTTGTTTGGCCTAGAGGACGCGTCTTATACGCGGGAGATTACGGTATTTACAGTGACATTTGGCATGAGTCTCGCAACTTCAGTGAGAAGCAGTACCTCGATAATTGCCTCCATTGATGAGTTATAAAATCAAGATAATTATGACTATAGCCATAATATCTATTTTGAACATAACCTTGAAAGAGCTTACCCACAAACAATCATGCACTTGGTTTTGTATTTTTAACAAATTGGGATGAATTAATAGATAAAGTATAATGCACCATTCAAATCCGTGATATTTTCCATTTGGCGTGTTAAATATTGCTTGGATAAGTTGAAAAAAATGAACAAAAAAAAAACCCACAAAAAACATGTTGAATGCCTACTCACGAGACAGAAATTATTTTCTGGGAAATGCCATATCAGTAGGGCGTGAACACTTTAATACACTGGACCCCTGTACATATGGATCCGCCTTGTCTATCTAAGTATGGAGACCACGGGTGACCAAGCCAATTTTAGCTCATCACGTTGGCATGTTGGTACCGTCACGACTGGCTGCACAAGGCCTGCTCCAAGGTCATGGAACTGGCATGCGGCCCACCCGCGCCAGGTCCCACAATAGGGACCCTATCTACTGCCAGTGTCTAATGTATACATGATGGTACTGTGTAGTGTCTACATAAAGGTATTTTGTCAACTTTTTCTTGCATACTTGTAAGACACTTAGTTAATAACGTATAACGGTGTACATATATAACAAAACAAGGGGGTTTTCTCTACGATGCAGAAAGGAAGAGCGGGGGGGGGGGGGAGGCAGCAGCCATGGGACCAAAATGATGGGAAGATCCCCAATATAAGCATATACTATACGATATACCGTAATCTCCCGCGTAGAAGGCGCGTCTTATACGCGAATCAGATCGTTCATGGGTCTTATACGTGGGAGGTAAATTGCCTCCTGGTCTGCCAGCACAGCGGCAGACCAGGAGGTGCTCCAAATCAAAAGCAGCTACGTGGGGGATAAGGCCCACCATGCGCCGATGACAGCTTGAACTCATATAGCCAGCAATTCGGCAGCCCGGTCGCTGTAGATTTGCTCGGCGGGTTTGACGCCGACGGTCACACCGTGTGCCGATGACAGCTTGAACTCATATAGCCAGCAGCCGGTCGGTGTAGATTTGCTCGGCGGGTTTGACGCCGACCGTCACACCGTGTGCCGATGACAGCTTGAACTCATATAGCCAGCAGCCGGTCGGTGTAGATTTGCTCGGCGGGTTTGACGCCGACCGTCACACCGTGTGCCGATGACAGCTTGAACTCATATAGCCAGCACCGCGGCAGACCGGTCACTGTAGATTTGCTCGCCGTTTTTTTTATGCCGACCGTGTGCCGATGACAACTTGAACTCATATAGGGGGGTGGGGAGGGGGGGCGCCTTCTACGCGAAACAGCCCCCCTGTGAGTTGGGGGGGCGCCTTATACGCGGGTTTTTCCAGAAATCGATCCAGAGGAGGTACGTGCGCCTTCTACGTGAAAAGGCCTTCTCTGAGTTGGGGGTGCGCCTTCTACGCGAGCTGCGCCTTCTATGCGGGAGATTACGGTAGACATTAGACAAGTATAGTAGCCCCCAGGCGAATCTGCCCCGCCTCCAGGCAATTTTGCATCCTTCACCTCTGAATACATAAAGGGGAAGGGGAGGGGGTGTGGAGCATTTGTTAATCACTTGATGTAACTTGGTAGCTTGCTCTTTGCACGACATCATTGCACAGTTTAATGGGGAGGCTTAGTATTGGTAGGTCTTAGGTCCCCTCAGGGTTTCACATAGACATATCTCCACCTTATGCTAACACGCCAGAGGTGGTATAAGGTGGGTGTGTGGGACTGATGTGATCCCGATCCCGTTATTGGAACTACCAGTAAGCACCTTGACCTGTGGACTTTACAAAGTACACTATGTACAAGTTGTGTGTAATGTAGCCGACAACGACCGAGTGTACTCGAAACGTAGCACTTAGATGAACCCAATGGGAGTGAACAATATGATCCGAGACGTTTTAAGTGCTGCGCAGTTCGATATCTTTCATACCATATGGTTTTCATCAAAGGAATCTACGGTGAGGAAATGTTGCAGCCAAAATATAAACATTGAACATAACAGGCTTACATATCAAGTGAACGATAATAAGTACCTACATACCGATAGTAGAGACATACCCCGGTATTCCATTGAGGGGCATTGATTGTAGAAGAAAACGCTTTAGTAATTGATTGGGAAAATATTAAAGTTTCTCTTGTCTTTCAACAGGAGGCCAACAAAATGGTACAAGATGCTCTAGGAAAGAGGATGCAGGCGGAAAAACTGTTAAAAGAGTCCAACTCAAAGGTATATAATCTGGGTGTATCTTATATATCGAGTCTTCCATGTTCTATCAACACACATTGCCCACCTTCATTCGTTCGATATTTTGTCTCATGTCAAGGGGTATTTAAACTGTATATAGAATAGTTGAACATTTGGAGAAAAAAAAGTAAGACATATATTTCATAATTTTATTGAATATATCTCATGTCTTTAATGTTTTTTAAACCTGTTGATATATCAGCCGTTGAAAAATGGTAAACAGTGGCATTTCCTGATCATGCGTCAATCAATACCTTGGAAATGTGTTGTATCATGTCTTGTCATCACTGTGTCCAATTTTGATACTTTTCACAAACAGATTGAGGTGTTACAAGCTGAGGTTACAGCGTTAAAAACCCTTGTTATCACGTCAACACCCAGTATGCCAAATCGGCACCTTCATCCGCAGATAGAGAGTGTGCCAAAAAAGAAAGAGTCGACAGGAGCGGTTGCCTCTGTCACCTCTTTTATCAAGGGCCACCGCCGCTCCACCTCCCACCATAACTTCACGAAGGAGATGACCAAAGTAGAGATCCCTGTGGATCCAATCACTCCCAAAACTGAAGACAAAGAGGTATTTATATCAGTAGTGTCGTTCATATGTCATTAGTTTTTAAGTATTCTCCATTAAAAAGTTTAATCGTTAAAGCATTAATGTTATATAAAGAACACATACCGGTAGCTTGGTGTATGTAAGGACTGAATATGAATTTTTAAAAAATTGTCTGCCCTAGGCCCCCTTAAATAAACTAGGATATTAATAGTCTGCGTAAATCACAAAAATCAAAAAGAAATGGATCGTGGGTGTTCTTGGAAGAAAAAGCTCTCTTGAATAATCTGCAAAGTTGACATTTACCTTATTTATAAACTCGTCATATTATAGCAAGAGGATATCTTAACATACATGGATTATAATTATGATACAGGTGGATCCCTACTTCTTTGACCTGTTCAAAATGTGGCGCAGCAGCTCTCCAAGAACCTTGGACCAGGCATCGCCGTTCCTGAACTTTATCATAAATGGCGATATCATGCCATGCATGGAGTTTGCCAACAGTGAGGTAATTCTACCACTTTTCCTTGACATCTTTAACCATTTTGGTAGTTGTTTCAATGCAGATTCCTACATAAACATGGCTCGCGTTTTAGTAAGTTGAAAAATGGTAATGCAAGTACTTACCACATGAACTGCAAATGAGCAAAGGTCTTGGTAACTTGGATTACTGGTAACAGGATTCTGAATGGTTGTACATAATTCATACAGTAATGTCATCTTTCAAATTGGGAAACTATGATGGAAACTATGATTCTCTGTTTCGAATTTCCAATGACCGGTTAGTAGTATCTGGGAGAGCACGTTATACTTGCATGATAACTGACAGATTAAGAGCTAGATGTATTTATCTAGACAGCAAAGGCTTCCGCTCGGCTCTTTCTATGCGCTCCTCCCCACTGGTTCTCTTTCCACCCTATTTACTACAGTATATTTGTGTTCTAGACAGCATTTATAAAAGTAGATGTTTTGACAAATCAAAGATAACTCAAAGTCTTTCAAGTTCGCTCACTTCCATTTGTCCTCTAGTTATCCCAAGCTGTGTTCCGAGGCGTACTGAACAACACTTTGACAATCGAACCAGACCATGAAAAGAACCCATTCCCCAGGTAAGTGACATCATTGAATTAGGGGAACATGTGCCAAAGCAATGTAGGTACATTCAATACAATGAGTGCCCATGCATTAACCTTTAGATATATGTGTTAGTGTGTGTAGCTTATCGTATAACTTATAGCCGCACATAAGGCTTGAAAACTGAAGGTTTATATTGTTCTGTAGGGCTAAATCCTAGTGTAGAAGCCGCACCCCTTCTTTGAGCTTGTAATGCTATAAGCCGCACCTGGACTCTGGGCTTCCTGTGTGTAAGCGTTTTATAGTAATGATATATCTTAGTGCGTTATTATTAAAGGATCCACTTGAGGTCCTAGAAACACTCTTATTTTTGAAATAATGCAACTTTTCATACAAATTTCTCACGCTCCAGACCATGTGCCTTGACAAAGATGTCTCGTCAGTGTAAGTACCGGATACGTCTTGGTGACAGTTCTTCGTGGCATGTCATCTCTCAGCTTGCTCGAAACAGGGTGAGTGAAATTTTATATTATGTTTAAGAAGGTATCTTTATAGTTATGGTTGCTGGAGCACTTGAGTACAAAAACCAGAACCAATGACTTTTTTGTTGGATGTGCTATTTTCCATACGTGTCAGAGAAGTGCATGTTCTGACTTCAATATGACAAAAACTGTTACTCATTTACCCAAAAAAAGTCATTAAGTATCGATTATTGAAATTTCAACCACAGGTCCTTAAAATTGTATTCACACTAACATCGAGTGGCTCCTCTACTTCCAATTGCCAAAGAAATGATCGCTCATGATAAGATATAATGCACCACTGTCATGGCTGATGGTTCAGGATAGATGCCTTACAAAGTGTGCACTGAAGCGCTGAGTGTTAACAATAGATCACAGAGACCAATGCATTCCTTTTATCTAGGCCCTCTACCTAACCACAAGGGCCAAGATTATTATTATTTATTCAAAGTGTATTCGTTCTGAGAAGAACGTTTTTTCGTGCACCGAGAGTTGATTGACAGAACTCTGGTGGCTGAGATACATACACTGTAAAATGTTGAGTAAACACTATAGACTAAATCTATCAGAATATCAATCAGTATGTAATTAATCAGACTCTAGTGTGTGTAGTAGGGAAAAAATAATAGATACTTGCTATATGTACATACCAGAACAATACAGCGAATACATTCTTAATGATAGCACATATACACATGGGTATTCTTTCATCTATATTTATCGTGAGGATCACAACAGATCAAATTGTTGTTGATGACTTTTTCTGCAAGATTAGTACAGATTTGTTTTTAAATGCAGATCACTGCAGTGTGTGACTTCTTTACCTACATTCGCTACATCACACAAGGTCTTGTAAAGAGTGACGGTAGGTAGTCTTTTCATAAAATCTGTTTAATACATTACTGAAGCTTGTTAAACCTGAAAATTGCAGTTTCATATATCTGGGAACACGCAGAATTAACCGCAGTCGATTAAATTATTACCATATATTGTATAGTAATTTAGTCAATACTATCGTGAACTCCCATGTATAGGGTGGAAGCCAGTGGCTTATTGCGACTCATTAGATCGGTCCAAATAAGAGCTGTGGTCTATTAAATAACGGGTATTTAACGTGTTAGAACAAAATTAAACCTTTCGATTTTCAAGCCGCATTTATGGGTTAACATTTACAAAGGTTTATTCTATCTTTTTTTTTCAGAAGGAGGGGGGAGGGGCTTCTATGTTAGTGCGGCATATAAGCGGGAGATTATGGTACTTTAAGAGTATATCGATTCTTGGTGAGCTAAGACCATGTTGATTAATTTTACTCCACAGATAATGATATTTACTGGGAAATCATTCGGCTTCGGAAACAAATAAACCTCACCAAGCTAGGCCTGAGTTGATACCAATCAAGAAGTGACTGTGGCCATGGAACTATTTATGAATATCGAGGACTGAATAGAGCATGCCTACTCCAGTGTATGGTATGATACCAAAATACACATCCATTGAGTTTCAAATGAAATAAAGGCTTGAAGAGGTTTTAGCATTCATATATTATAGGACAGCCAATAAGCACATATTGTATAATGCAAAAAGAAAAAGAATGAAAACGCACATAAATTAGTGTTTTCTTTACAGATAGTTTGCATTGAAGTTGAAATACCGACACTTAGGGGTAGAGTGCTGTGTCATCAGCATTTAGATATTACTACGGAACTGACAATAATTTTGATTTTCAGTCAAGAGATGAGCCACATATAAGTAAATCCAAGTTTTTTTACATGGAGAATATTAACTGGAATAACGATTTGAAAGCAGTTAGACAATGCATGTACGGGATGAAAATGATTAAGCGATATCTTGTGACAGTACATTATACATACCACCGGACTTAATGTGTATATATCTCTTAGACAATGTGTCAACGTCCATTTGTAGGTTGTTATGTCATAATAATGTCAGGTTTCCAACAGTTGTTTACATGTACACTTCACCCTCTGGTATTCCACAGTCATCCTTGACCAAAATGTCATTGTTGGAATGCAGGTGCATACCATTGCAAGATGCGAGAAACAATGTAATATATGTATATATTGACATTAGTACGACACCATCACTGCTCTATAATTGATGTTTTTCTATCTTTTTTATATATATATGTATGCATGTGATTGGTGAATATGACAAAATCTCGCAAAGTGGTCACATGTAGATGTTTTGATTAAGTCCGCGTTGAGTTGCTTTTATTGGGTCTTCTCCAGAATCTGATTTTAAGAACAAGATTCATTGCTGTACTTAGGATCACCTTTTGATTGGTCCAGTAGAGGTCAAAGAGTTGAACATTGAATAACTGATCGGCCTACAAGACAAAAACCAGAAGAAAAACTAGGTCTTTAAATGAAGACATAGTTTGTAGAGTGCAGATAAAAATCTACAATGATTTGTTGAATTGCACTGCATCGCCGTATCATTCTGTCTAAATATGGTCGATCTCATTTGGTGAAAGTGCAATATTTTTTTCAGCTGTGAAAGAAACCAAGGTATAGATACATCAAGTGTACTCTCTCATTAACACTATTTTGTGTGTATATTTTGTAGTTGAGGAGATGGGAGATAATTCTCAGCTGGGTTGAAATCATCCCCCAAGTAAACCTTATATTTAGCCAATTAAATGAATTACAAATATATTAATGTAATGCAATTTTAGAACTTAGAATCTTCGATCGTGTACAGACATTGGACATGAAATGTAAAACTGGTACGGTTAATTTCTTTTGCTGAAAAAGAGAATAACAGTCCGTGGTTGAAACTTCTGTGTCGTTATAATGATAAGTAACTGTGAACCCGTCTCAGTTACATTGCAGGATTAACTAAAAAACTAGCAAGCGGTTCAGTTATTGTCCAACAAATTCTGTTGAATTGTTATTAGTGAGCAACAAATATATAATCATATTAATTAAAATACAGCCTGCTACAAATCAATTGACTTATGATCCCATCTGAGCAGGGCTTATCTACTGTGCCAATGACCGAGGTTGTATGAAATTTATCTTTTAGAGTAGCCAATGTAATACATGTATATACAAGAATGAAATTAAAGCCTACTTTTGAAAGTGGGTGACAGGTCTGAGGACTAACTTGCGTTTAGCGGTTTCGTCTGGCTTTATGTTTACACTCCCTTGTCAAGTCATGAACAAGATGCAAAATAGAAATTTTTGGTTTTCAAGCACCTCTGAATTATTATTCATAAAACAAAATATTATATGCACCACGATTCACATTGTTAGAATAAATGCTGTGATACCTCGCGTATAAGGTGCAACCCACATATAAGACACCCTGAGTTGAAGGATATTCTATAGGGCGCTGTTTAATACTGTTCTTTAATATTATGTTCTATAAGGCACATACCAAGATTTGTTGATACTAAAAGGCGACTAGGGATCTATTCTCGCCTATCAACTGTGCCTTATAGGCAGGGAATTAAGGTTTATGTCAAGGTGAATAACGAAGCTCCATAGAGAAAGCACTGAGACCGCGTATTGTACCCCTGCGTTGAATAACCAATGCCAATTCTGTATGCCCACCGCGCATGTGCAGCCCTTTTGAAACGTAACATCCAAGATGGCGGCGGTCAGCATTTCGGGATGACGATGGGTAAATAAGAGTTAATTTTGAAGGATATTGATGAAATATCAATTGATTTTCCACTCAAACACCTAGACATAAATGTAAAGATGAACTCTGATTAGTTTGAGCCTAACGGCCTCGTGCTAAACGGGCAGGAAACGCTCGTGAAGAAACGGTCGGCTCAAACTAATCATTGTTCACCTTTACCATTATCCACTACTAACGGGTATAGCCTGGAAAAGGTCTGGTAGCTCATGGCCCCAAGTGAAATAACATTTCATGTTCTTTTTGCTGCAGAACTAAATAAACGAATCTATAATGTTGTAATGGCATGCTTTCTACTTCAATACTCCATGCGTCATGATGCCAGCTCAAAAAATACAACACCTCAATACTACATTGTAGTTAAGAGTAACACATGTTTTACCAGAAGGGTGTGCCTGCTATTCTAGGGAAGATTGGCAGTGAATTTTGAAATAATAGCATAATATAGCATACTGTGGCTATATTATGGGGGGGGGCAAAGTGTGGTATTCCCTTGAGGGCCCCAAAGCATAAGCAGCCTTTAAAGGGTTACGAACAGGTACTAGTAACTCGGACTACTGAGCCGTGACCAAACTGTGCAGATGGCCCAGACATACCTGTAGGGCTATTATGGTTATGGCATTGTATAAGGGAGGTAACTGGGACTGCTGAGCCAGAATTTTTCAAATATTCCAATCAGAACCAGAGTTTGATATAAAAAGGTATATTTTTTCCTTAAAATCTCGACTTTTTTCAGGCAAATTTACCTCATAATGTGGCCAAGAAAGGGGTACTTTTTCTGGGAAATTCTGACATTTTTGGCTGGGGAAGGGGTATCTTTTTCCGAAAAATCTCAAAATATGGACGGGAAAGGGGTATATTCTATGTGAAAAATCCGTTGAAAGTGTGCTCAGATTACGAGTTTGTCTTCTTGCACTCTAACATCAGCAAAAGGGGTACTTTTCACAGCTGATTCCCATCAAAAGGGGTATATTTTGGTTGAATTTCCCCCTGCTAAAAGGGGTACCAAGTCAAGGGCCATGTACGCACATGATTACTATTGAACATATAGGGAATGGCCCCCCTCCCCAGGGCAGGAAACCTCTGCAGGCAATCTAGGGCAATACAGAGAATCAATTTAGTCTTTGATATTAACCCTCTTGAAAACACCTTTTTCATAAATATTTTGAAAAAAAATGAAAACAGAATAGGAAGGACATCTATGCCAAGTATTTATTTTAATAGATGACAGATTGGAGAGATACTTTACCTCTACATAGCTTTTTTTCTGAGCAGAAGCGATCTTCCATTTCAGACCATTCTACCCACCCCAACACCAATAAGGGTGTGCCTTCTCTATTTATAGATATATCTATATATAGAACGGGAACACCCTAATAATTGCATAAATTTACTGATGTGCACATTGGTCACAAAATGCTCAGTTTTATTTCATTTCTGCAAACACTTCACTGCTCTGTACACACATAACACATTGATATATAAGAAATCTTATGATCAGAATGTGATATGTATAAGGCTCACCCCTAACACAAGCTGATCCTAAAAGGCACATCTATGACCAAATTGTGGTTACCGGGTAGTACCGGGTACTGTTCTTAAGTCTTAAATTGTCATGTATAAGGGTCACCTCTAACCATTGCACTTCAGGCGTATCCTTGCGAATAAGCTGTGTCCTATCCCCGATGTCTTACAGTATATCGGGTTTGAATATAAGTATTATCACCAACAATTGGGGAAAAGTTTCACTGTGTTAATTTTTTTTCTCTTTTTGGCCATATTCTTCTAGCACAACAGGTGTAAGACCCTCATTTTACCTGTTTTATATGTTGTATGCTTTTTAGAAGTTTGATTCATAAAATCATCACGTGCATTTATCACCATTTACGATATTATTTGCATTTAATCATACATTATGTACAGTTACCCTGACGTGATATACAACTGATTAGTATTGCGTGTTTGATGCACTTTCTCACACAGCTCAAGCGTTTTATGATTGAAAATATACAAATTACAATATATATTTTATCACAAAGTCATACTTATGTCACAGTGACAATATTGAAAACTCGTTTTGAATGATAAAGGATCAACAGGATTATATATCGAATCCATACTGACACCTCATTAGACCTCTTAGTCGGGCACCTTCACCATAATATTATGATTTACTCTGAGTTTTCATTCTCAAAAAGACCCCATACCCGCTGGGGTCAGTGACCATGTAAAAGTTTTTAAAACATCCACAGGATCCACCCACCAGTTCTCCTGTTGATCCTTAATCTTCTTTTTTTTTACATGGTGTTATATGTATACTGTACATCCCGTAAACAAACATATTGTGCAAATGTTTATCAACGTAGGTACCAAATAGGTAGATAATCAACATGTACGGATATAGATAATTTTAAATCGTGCATATGAACAATGCCCTTAGTTTATTGAAGTGTGATTAATGAAAGAAACCCATGGAGCAATATTGACGTGTCAAAACATAGGATTTGCACTGGCTTTTGACTAAATTCTTCTCAGCGGAATTACTAAGCTTTTTTTCAGCATCCATAAATAATAATATAATAAATATTTGAAGGCGGGTATCCAACCTACGGTGCGTAGGTAAAGAGTGATGCACCTGCTCAGGGTGATAAAAGATAGCTGTTACCGTAATCTCTCGTGTATAAGGCGCAGCTCGCCTATAAGGCGCACCCCCAACTCAGGGAGGTCTGTTATAACGTATAAGGCGCACCTCTGAGGGCAGATTTTTGTTAGTTTAGTACTGTTCTATAGTAAAAAAAAAAACCCATATAAGGCGCACCCCAAACTCAAGGCAATTTACCTTCCACATATATGACCCAGCAGCATTTTGTTTGGCTTATAAGACGCGCCTTATACGCGGGAGATTACGGTAGTCAACCATCCATGTGACCATGTGTAGTCAGAGAGTAGCAGTCCACCCTATGAATCTAAGACTTACTGTTTCTTTTTCGTTATACCTATTGAGAGCAGAAAATCCTTTCCTTCTGCTACAGAGACAGAACATTTTCCAGTTGGTCAATGTTCGATGTCTACCTGTTTACTACGTTGAAGTGGTTTGATGTTTACTGGGATGTATATATATAAATTTGATAAGTATTCGATAGATTTTTATCCAGAAAATATTTAGATAATTGCATAGGTGGGAATGTTGAAAATGGTTGTATTCCTGTTATGCATTCATGATAAAAGAACAATGTAATTACTGGAGGTGCATGAAATTCATACATTGGGAGGGTTTTTGTATTTACACGTTATTTGTCTCTAATCGAGTTGAATTGCACAAAGTATCCACAGATGTCAACAAACTAATATTTAGTTACCCGCTACTAAAATGTTCGCCGTTTATGGCAGGATTGTATTTTTTCAGTATGAAGTAACTCAGAGAAGTAAATCTGTGCTGGTTTCACAATTAGATAAAATTTTGATTATTTGCATGTCAATACTACCGTAGCTCCACGTATAAGCCATATCCAGAGTTCAGGACAGTCTTGTACGCATTATACGTAGGGGTTTATGGTATCTATAATCTTCACCAATACAGGTTATACTGGTAGTCCAATAAAATAAATGAAATGTATTAATGTGCTTGTTATTTATAACCAAATGCTTTATAACACACTCCCAAAACAAAGACAAAATCAATAAGACAAAAGTGGGACCACCGCACCTCAGCGCTACCTTGTTGTGAATGGCACCGTTGCCATGCTCGCCTCACCTTATCAACTTCGGTTGTTAGGGGGGTCTCCAAGGAGATCATTGTCATTAGTACACAATGATGTCATCATCACCCGGGATACATAAATTTATTATCCATCCTGCAGGGCCCAGAGGGGTTCACTCTCCAAGCCCAGTACCTTAACTCTAAACACTTTTTTAGAGTTTTATTGGAAATTTTTCCAATAGGGGTGGGAAAAACAAGGTTTCGACCCTTTTAGGTCTCATCAGGCATACTCTGAGGAAAAAACAAGGTGTATGACATTGTCACATTTGCATCTCAAATAAACAATTGATTATTTAAGGTTGATTATCCCCAGTTGGGTTTATTTACAAGGTAGATTACCAGGTAGATGAACTCACAGCTGGGAATTAGATTTTGGGAGACTGGGATGTGTAAATGATTTTAATTTTATTAAAGACATTATATTACATCTGTTCTTTATGGATAGTCCTAAACCAAGCTGACCCATTAAATGCCTTATTGGTCCCTTGGCCCATATATTTGGCATTGTTTAGTAGGTCGGAGTCTGGGATAATCCCAGCTCTCAGATTCCCCCCTACCAGTAATCAATAAATTTTTCAACGGAGCTTAAGTAGGGGGTACGTTTCTAGTTTAGGACATTTGAACTAATAGTTGGGTGCATCTATCAGATTCAAACCATACGGTACTTGGGTACGAAGTTTAAGTATCCAATTCCGTTCTAGCTTGTTGCGGAGTCTCTCCGCATATTCTGAATGTGGGTTCTTGTTTATGAACTCCACAATGTGGATTTTCACATCTTTAAGACCTAGGTGTCCATTGGAATTGAAGTGAGCACCCATGTCAGTGCTCATCTTTTTGTTTTCAATGTTACCTATGTGTGGGTAGAAGCGTTGTCTAAGGGTTTGTAACGTTTGGCCCACATATTGTTTGCCACAGCGTTTACAGGAAATACAGTAGATGACGTTCGAGCAAAGGCAAGATATATGTATCTTGGCGGGATGTGTCACATGTGTATGTCCTGATACAATCTGGCCCGATTTGTCCAGAAGTGGGCAGCATTTGCATTTAGGGTTGTCGCATTCCTTTGAAGCTTTCCCCGCAATTGCTGCCTTGTGTTTCCCCTTTGATTCAGGGTGGTAGTCCACCTTTGCGCGTACTAGGGTTTTCCTAAGGGAAGGTGGTCTCCGGAGGCCTACAATTAGCTTAGATTCATGTAGGCGTCTTGTCCGTGCTGATGTGGCTAGGATATCCCAGTTCGTTCTGACAATCGATTGCAGATTGTTGAAGGAGGGGTGATAAGTTGTCACCAAGATGCAAGTGTCGTTCCTCCTTCGTTTCCGAGGGCCAATCTGATAGTCCAAGGGGTTTGGTCTCGGTTGGGATAGGGCCCTGACGAGGGCCTCTGCCACTAGCTGCTTTGGATAGCCTCTGCAGACGAAGTGCGCGTCTTTTATCATGCTTTGCCTGATGAAGTCGTCAGTATTTGTACAGATTCTACGTATGCGTAGGAATTGTCCGTACGGGATGCCATTCTTGCAATGCCAAGGATGGGCCGATTGGTAGTGGAGGTAGTTATGTGCATCAGTTACCTTGTTGTGTAGGTCAGTGACCAGTTTTTTGTCCACGTTTTTAACACAAGTATCCAGAAAAGAGATATTTTCCTTGGAGTACTCGTGTGTGAATTTGATGGTGTCATGTACCTCATTTAGGTATTTGACAAAATTTAAGAGACTTTCCTCTCCGTGGTCCCAGAGAAGGAAGATGTCGTCTATAAATCGTACCCATAATGTGGGTTGTAGAGAGTATTTATAGACTAGTCTCTCCTCAAAATCGGCCATGAACAGGTTTGCGAAAGTGGGTGCTACCCGGGTTCCCATAGCGGTCCCGCCCACTTGTAAATAGTGTTCACCATTGAATTCAAAATTGTTGAATTCCAGTACCATTTTGAGGAGACTCAAAACACTCGAATTAGAGGGTTCCCCTGGTGGGAGGCTCTGATCAGGGCGGTATTTGATTAACCACCTTGCTATGGCCCTCCGGCCTTCCTCGTTGGGGATGTTGGTATAGAGGGCGGTAACGTCTAGGGTGCATAGTTAAGTGTTTTCACCTACCTTGTTTTGGTTTTCCTCTAGGTGTTTCAGGAAGTGACCTGTATCTTTGATATATGATCGTGTGAGTGGGACTATCGGCCTTAGGATGATATCCACCAAGGCTGATATCTTCTCAGTGGCGCAGTTATTTGCTGAGACTATTGGTCGACCTGGTGGGGTGTTTCCAGGTTTGTGTATTTTCGGGAGTAGGTAGAAATTTGGTGTTCTACTGTCCTCCGTGAGTACCTTTTTTAGAATTCTCGGATGTAATTCATTGTTGTGGTGTAGTTGTTTTAGGAATATGTTAACTCTTAAAGTGTGTTCTTCAGTGAGATCACGGTCGATCTTCTTGTAGAATTTTGGGTCACTAAGTTGTCGGACCCCTTTGGCTACATAGTCACAAGTGTTCATAATGACTATGGAGCCGCCTTTGTCAGCTGGTTTGATAATAATTTCATTGTTTTCGGCCAATTCGGCCATGGCAACTTTTTCGGCTAAAGGCATATTATGGCTTTTGGGGCTGACAGTTTTAACTTTTGCTATTTCTAACTCATTGAGTGTTATTAGAGTTTCTAATCTGGAACCTCCTGTAGGGGCCTTAGAACCATCGCTGTTTCTAAAGACTTTAGCACTTTGTACTGATTTGAGAAGGGTGGGTGTGTCATTGTTTCCCCGGGTTACCCAATTTGCTTCATTTTCAGATTCTATATTTCTTTTGGGTGAATCAAATTTATATTTCCATCTGAGGGTATTGTGGAAGCGTTCAAGATCATCATATTTGTCACCTAGACTAGGTGGACCAGGAGTGGGACAAAAGTTGAGGCCTTTGGTCAGGGTATTTATCTCTATATTTGTTAAATTTCGTTTCGAAAGATTAACTACCGTGTTCTTACGCTCTACCTTGTATTCTGAAAGAAAACGGACAATAGAATTGACAAATTCAATTTTATTATGCTCAGATATCAGGTTTTGTACATTCACTTGATTTTCAGTACCAGCAGGGGGAACATTGTACGTGTGGGTTGTTGGGGTACTGTCTGAGTCAGCTCCATTTGAGCTGGATGGTAATGGAACATTGTTGTTGTTACCGTTAGAGTTAGGGAGTTCATGGAAATCATTTTGCACTCTATCTGTGGAGTGGGTAGGTGGTATATATCGAGAAGTAGGTAATCTGTAATATAAGGGATTTGTCTTTATGACAGATACAGGGTTCATAACCCTGGGGGGGGGGGTGTCTTGACATGTAGTCATGAGTTAGAGTTTCTCCATTCGTGATTGATTCATTGTTAACGATATTGTCACCTTTGTTATAATTGCCAGTTACTGGTTTGGGTGGTTGCGGAAGGCACGAATCAGTGCTCTCTCGCGGTCAGTCAGCTCGGTCTCTTGATTGTTGCGAGACCTAGACCGGGACCTGGACCGAGGGTGTTCCTGTGGTTGGCTCGCATTTGCGGGGCCCTGGCGGGGTCTGCTGGATCGGTCTCTGTTGTTTTGGGGTTGGTTCTGTGGTCTGGGACCCTGGGACTGTACACGTTGTGTGCGGTTCCGAGGCCTGTCCCCTAAAAAAAACCAAAAAAAACAACAAAACAAAACAAAGACAACGCAATCTACATTGCTGGTAACTCTAAAAGAGCCTTTTTCGAAGGAGGTAGGGACCGTGGGGTTGTTTCGATCTATAGTAGCTGCTAACTATATCCCAAATAAAGAGATGTTGGCATAGCATCAGCCATTGTTGGAGGGTACGAAAAGCTATATCTTGTACACCCTACATCCCTTGAATTGATCCACGTATCTTGCTTATGCTGAACTAGTACAAGAGGGGTGGTTATGTTTCATTGAATTTGACAGGAAAATTCCTCAATTTTATTGGACAGTTTCATTACCCATAGAAAGAGCATTAGGTGCACTCCAGTGTCTTAATCCATTTTTTGGGAAAAAAAATTCATAACCTATAATATCTGCCCTTTCTAAACTTCAAGGTATGAACATAATTTCTCCAGATTCTTGACAATCTAGCCTTTCTATACATATACCGTATATTGTTCTATCTCAGGTCATGAGAAATATGATTATTTTTCTATCAAAATACGATATTGCATCAATATTTTTGGCAATTTTGAGGAATCTTATTCCACCTAGGACTGGGTCTATGCCAATAACTCTAAATTTTAGTTAATTACTCAACCTATTGTCAAGCAATGACTAGAGCTTAAGATCAATTGGTACAGGTCAATTGTTACAGGTAAAATAATACAAGGAAATAATTTTGTTCCTTGAACTGTAAGTTGTTTTTGCCATTTGAGATGATAGCGATGTTGGGATGAAATATAAAGTGCTCATTTCCCAGACCTAGCCAATGTCAAGCTGGCCCCAACTCGACCACTAGTCCTTGCTGGGTAAAAGTAGTTTTACCCGCTGGTTGCTGCAGTGCTTATTTTTAGGCAGGTACCTCGACTAGTAATCTTCCCCAGAAAGTGGGGACCACAATCCCCAAACACGAGAGGTATCCCCTAGAATGCCGACCTGACCAAATTCACGGGCGATCCCGAATAGTAAATGAAATAGTAATGCCAGGGTTTGGTTTTATGAGAAATACAAAACTTAATCTGGCCAATGAAGATTTTCAGGGCCAAAGTGGCACTTAAAAGAGTAAAGTCCAAAACAGACAAGCAATTTCTTTTAAATACTGTATCAGAAGTTCAAACAGTTGTTTGACTCAAGTCAGTCGTCCTACTATATATCCAGGACGAGGGGGGGGGGGGGGCACCACCAGATGTGGACAGTTCTGTATGGACCCATCAATTTTAACTTTCTTTTTTTTTTTTTTTTTAGCATCAAGGTAGTGTCAGGGTGAGGGAGTCCCGACAGTCGTCCTCTTGAATTTTAACTTTCTTAATCAAGTCTGTTGCAATCCAACCAAAAATGATACAGTGGCGACAGATTTCATACAGAAATACAAGAACACATTGTACAAACTGAGTAATCCCGTTTATTTGGGTGAAATGATCCCCTTCCTTAAATAGAATAAACAATACAAAAGATTATGTTGATTATATATGACACTGAAGCTCATGATGTTTATAATGAAACGGTGCTTTTCCTTCATATCTATTGATCACTGGATCTCTTTCAACACAGCGGTAATGTGCACAGTTGAACATTGTGACCCAGGTACTATGCTTTAAATTTGATCATTGAGATTATCACACACAGCATGTCACCATCAAGATGTTAAATAACATTAAGCGCTCCGCATTAGTCGAGCTGCCATGAGATCTCACCATAGACAGAAGAATGACACCACAGACATTTATTGTAACTGTAGCAATAATGGTCCACATCCCACTGCTACATCTGTGGATTAACTTCTGAACAAAGTCCCACATGTGTTCATGCCTATTATCCTTGCTAATCATCTCAGCCATACATGCACACACTCTAGCTGGCTCCACCCTGCGGTAAGTCTCCTCGCAAATTGAATTTCCCTTCTGCCTAGTCTTTGTTAGTCCTTACATACATTGGTCCTGGCCCCGTTGCCGTGGGGCAGCCTTAATGATGTCATCCACACGGAGAATCATCTCTGCTGCTTCAGAGGCAGAGGTGAGGATTTGACGCTTTACACGCAGAGCCTCAGTGATGCCAAGCTCTTTCATGTCACCAACCTCACCAGCTTCCATATCTGAAATAAAGGTTGAGCTATTAGAGTACCATCATTCCCTTCCAATATCCTTCCTCATTCGAGGTGGTTGAATAATCATTAAGAGTCCAAAGCTTCCAGGACATGATTCAAAAGCCACATTAACTTTTCGTATAACTTAACATGTTCAAAGAATGGAATGAGTAACAGGTGTTATACGCCATTTTGACAATGTTATTTTGAATTTTGCTTAGATCATATTCATTGGGAGAAAATTACATCAAAATAATTTAATGGCTGAAGGTGTCGGGGCCCGGATACGAAAGAGGAGCTATAGACCTCTTTAAGTGGGCCAGGGGAGCCCAAAGAATGGAATCTACATGTGTTATTTGTACTTACCAAGACCCATCGTCTTTTGACCCTTGGTATGAACGGCTCTGAGTTGAGAGACAAGCTCTGCACTGTCATAACCAGCATTGTCAGCGATCACTGTTGGCAACTGTTAGAGCAAGCAAACACAAGTTATTATGAGATCTCTTTCCCATACCATTGCAGGTAATAAGAATACTGAAAATCTACTTGTGCAATCCGACGTTGGATCTTATTAATGTTCAACGTAACAGGGTAAAAAGAATTGCTCCGTTTTGATAAACATATATATTTGAAAATCCTAAGTCCAACCAAAAGCTTTACCCACCTGCCTAAGGGCTTTGCTGAAAGACTCGATGGCCACAGCCTCCTTGCCGGGTGTCTTGGCTGCCAGCTCGGACACAGCATTAGCCATCAACATCTCAGAGGCACCTGGTAAAAAATGCAGGTCATTTTCATTTAACTATCCTATGACAAACATTATATTGTACTACAGAATGTCTATCCAGTATCTTTAATAACGTCAATGCTATACTGCAGGGATCGATCACACAAGTTTCATACACATCACTTTTTTGGATATACTGTAGCTTGTATACTGTATAATAGGTGGTACTAGTAGATAACATATCACCAACACTTTTGATTAGACCTTCTTTACCGGTAATTGGTAATATGCACTCACCTCCGCCAAACACTGTCGCAGTTTCTTCAACTGTTTGTGAGAGAACGCAGAGGGCATCATGCAATGACCGGTCAGCCTCATCAAGGATCTGCTGGGTTGCTCCACGGAGAACGATTGTACATGCCTCGCCCAGTTTTACACCTGGAAAGAAAAGTTAGAGAAAACATCTCCTTTCAGTTATCAAACATCAACAAGAAACCGTTTCATGAAATCTTTCCCAGATTGGTCTTAAATCACACTGCTTACATCCTTTAGCATTACTAACAATATACTGAATTCACGTTCTTCTACTACAATCTTTTAGCAGACAAGCGGACTCAATTTATGTCACTCAACATAAACACAGAATTGTTTGTTATTCTCACCTGAGAATTTGAGTAGCGAGTCCTCTCCAATCATGATCTCCTCAATAAGGTCACACTCGCCAAGCTTAACGCTATCTGGTGAGTCAAATGTGGATGTGATTTCTCCGCCTGAAGTAGAAAATAAGTTCCTTTAAATTTCAAACTATGTAAGAATCAATAACCTATAATAAGAATAAAGCTAAACTTTTCCACTGAATACATGGGAAAGGTCTACTAGTGATATATCTAAAAACCCATCTATGACTGTGCAACTGCTTGTTAAGGAGGTGGGGGGGGGGGGGTTGGAACCGTAAGACATAACATCACCCACCTGTGACCAGCGCCAACCTCTCTACACCCTCAAAATCTGCGTGCTCAATGGCCATTACTCCTGCATCAGCAAATAATTGTTCTGGGTAGTTGTAGATGAGTTGTCTGAAATAGCAAATCAAAGATAAATGTATGGATGTTTTTTATATTCTCTCCCCAGATAATTATACATTTATATGGAATACACGATATGGGTATCCAACTGCATCTTAGAGACGAGCAATGGAGGTGTATCTTCGTACAGAAATCTATGTGTCTGGTCTCAATATACATGTATTATAAGTGCCAGTCTCGAACGTAAGAAAAAAAAATACAGGTCATGAAATATCTCTGAATTCACTTATTTCATTGTATATATCCTGAGGTGTTTGAAGGGGAAAGTTGAGCAATCCTGATTTCAATTTTATCGAAATTCCCAATTACTAGTATGTCTTGAAGACATAGGTTTTCGTTTGAACACAGGAAATTTTTTAGCTCACCTGTTGATAAAAACATTGCAGCCATGCTTCATGATTTTCTCAACCTTTTCCTTCATCTTCTCCTTCTCGGCTAACTCTAATTCAGCCACCTTTGATACAGCATCTACACGTACGCGAGATCCGAACACCTACAAAAAATACAGGTTATTTTCATCTGATAGTGCTTTGTCCTCACACAAACACAGCTTTGTTATACAAGAAAGGAAGTCTAGTCATTGTCACCCAACAAAGTTTTATCTAGACGAAATATGCTTTAGAGAAGTCCTTTCACAACACCTTCAAAATATTTGTTACTTTTGTTTGTAATTAATTAGCACTCGCAATCATATACTTTGATTTTCAAAGTATATGATTGCGAGTGCTAATGAAATTTTCTGTACTTCATAAATGAAGTCACCTAGAAAAGGTAAAGATACAATGGAAAAGAACGAACGTAGTATTTCAGCACTATATCCAGATCAAAACTATTACCTTCACTTTATCGGAGTCCATGGGTGTGTTTGCTACGAGGATCTTTGCTTTTTCGATCCTTTTCGGTTGGTTTACTCCCACTTTCTTGTTAAGCAAGAAACCCTCGTCCAGGTATGAGTCAACCAGACTTCCTCCGAGCTTCTTAATAATTTGAATGGCATCTAGACTATGTTTGCCCTGGAATGTAAAACGACAAAGGTGTACTGAGAGTATAAGGTTATAAGATTTAATGAGAGTTTTAGAAGAAAATAGTTTATGGTCTTTTGACATGGAAGTACATTAAAACGGTGATTTTTTGTGAACTTACTTACCTTTAGTCTAAGAATAGCATCTACAGCCAAGTTGGAGAAGTGGTCTTTGTGTTGAACAAGGATTTTGGAGCTAAGCGTTGTACGGGCGATGTTCATGAGGTCTTCACGGAACTTGACTTCATCATTTCTGAAACCAATCAAGTTATGTACATCACTTTCACAGAAAATATACCAAGGAAGACTATTCTCTCCTGCATTTCGGTGGTCACATTTATGTCTTGCTACTGCGCACCAGAGGGATGAACTTGAGAGGCAGGTATCCGGTACTAAGGAATGCGTGTATGTTATCCAATTTCTGAAAACAGCTTGTTACATAGATGCATCATTTTCTATATCATTAAGCACTTATTCTATCTTTCCATTGCTATTTTTTCTTTTGCCAGAGGTCCGTGGTCTGAAAACACAAGGCTCTTTCGATTCTCTAAATTGAAGTGAATAAATTCATTGTTTGACTGCCATAAATGATAATATGCGTACCCTTCTATATTTACAATAGTTAATGGGCACATTGTCGAGGTAACACTATCATCTAATTCCTAAGTAAGAAACTCACCCATGGTCAATGGCTGATGCTTCCAGAGCGGCGCGGGCGGCCTCTGTAGCTTTCCTCCATCCTCTAATGATAGTCTGAGGATGTAGCTTTTGACTAATCAGCAACTCAGCCTCCTAATTTAGACAGGAAATAGTTTTATCAGCCACATTCACCTCATGTGTTCAACTTTAAGATATATTGCTAGGTCTAATTTTACCAGGAAAATACCGTAATATCCTGCATATAAGACGCGTCTTAAACGAGGGGGTTTACTTCTTCCTGGATCCGCAAGGGGGGCACCAAGACCTTTATTTTGATATGTTACACTTTCCCTAAGTCTTAATATGACATAAGGGGATACATGTGGGGTCCTGGGGACTCTGGCTACACATTGCTTTTTGATTTTTTAAAATCAATTCAGTAGAACAAAAGTAATGATTTTTTTATTTTTCTGATCAAATCCTAAAACTGTAGGTGCGTCTTATAGGCGGGCTGTGCTTATACGCAGATGATTATGGTAGCTAAAGTGTAATACGGTAATAATGGGAGCCTTCTTAATCATAAAGCACAATTTACCTTTAAAAGCTCACAGGCAAAGACTGTTACTGATGTTGTTCCGTCTCCGACTTCATCGTCCTGAACTTTTGAAATATCTGATAGAAAGAAGCAAATCCGGCGGTTTCAAACTTGGTGCTAAAGTTGCAATCTTACTACCAGTAAAAAAAATATCTGGTATTAGTTATACTATATTCAGAGATGTCAGTTGGGTATTGGCTTAACCTCTGAAAATGTTTGGGAGTTAGGAAAACACCCATTTCCCCCAATGTATTATATCAAAGCACCAATCTCATCTTCATTTCAACCTGTTCCCTTCACTCAAAACTTTTAAAACTATCTCTAGAATGGATGGTCACAGAAAGACAATTAAAAAACTGCATCAGAATTTCTGCCAATCAGAAGCCAGCTTAGATTAATGTCCTCTGAAATAAGATTTCAGATATCCTCTAATCTCTGATGGTTGGTTTGTCTAGAAAAGGATAGCGGGTAGCACAAGTCATGCGTAATTTCACCTGCTGAAGCCTGAACTATGCTCAGCCTTATGCTCCCTAGAAGTAGAAAGGGTATGTTGTAAGGGTATCTATGATTAATGTAAATCTCTATACATATTATGACCACAAGTTGGAAGAAGCCTCTGGGATGTCTAATTTTTGGGAAAGTTTGAACATCTGAAAATAAACGGACCTCTGAAGGTCTGACATCTCTGTATATTTATGTTTCACCAAGTGTTTTCTTAAAAGAGTGATACTGATTTTTTACAATCTGGCTTTATCATAGCTAGTGCTTGCCGGCTTCTTCAGTAGTTAGATCTATATATTTTTCATTCCATCATTTACACATGCTTACTTACCTACAAGTACCTTGGCTGCTGGGTTGTCTACTCCAATGGCTTTTAGAATTGTAGCACCATCATTTGTTACTTGCATACTTTCGTTACGTCCCATAGACAACAAAATCTTGTCCTAAAAATGTCAAACCGTTTGGTCAAAATCTCCAGGAAAACAGAATTTTACGAATTTACATGTACAATTTTGTTAGGCTATAAGCAAAAAAAAAACACAAAAAACATTGACAGTAAACGAAGCATATCCAGCGCGATAAGAATTCCATCACTTTAGGCCACACCAAATTAAAAAGTTGGTCTATGGGTTTTCATTTTGAAAAAAGCGAGAGGGAGGGCAAAATTTTATTTATTTTTTTTTTTGTCAATGGATTCTGCACATCACAGATGTTGAGAGGGCGATTTTTTGTTTTGTTTTGATAACCAAGATTTTTAGTTGAGAGGAGTTGGCCAGTTTTTAAAGCTAGGATCTGCCATTGTTTGTTCAAAAATAATGGCAAAAAAAACAACAGATTTTTGCAGAAAATGGTACGGGCGCAATCTAGACAAAATAATTTTCAAAGAAAAAAATTTTTTGATCTCCGAAAAATTTGGAGCAGGAAATCCATAGACCAACTTTGTATTTTGGTCTGGCCTTATCATGTGTATTTTTATATTTATGTCTTTTTTTTTATTTTATTTATTTACCCTTTTGTTGAAGGTTATGTCCAGCATTCTCAAAAACATCTTACTCACCATTCCCTTTGGTCCAAGTGTGCTCTTGACTAGCTCTCCTATGGCGATTGCTCCCACAAAGGACGACTGAAAACATGAAAATATATTGGGGTTGATATTTTCACTTTCTATGACATATACACCGATGACATAATTTAAATTATGAAAATAGAATGCTATTTCGAAAGCAATTTTGGTTAGGAACATAACCATTGACAGACATTGTGATAATCATTCATTCAATTTCTTACCAGACGAGCTGTCTCTGCCTTCTCTTCCTCAGCGCCATGACTGAGCACTTGAACAGGTGCTAAGGACGACTGAAAAGGTAAAATAATATATTGTAGTCAAGACATGTTTTATATACAATGTATCTCATTTTAGTGATGGTACCGTAAACTCCCGCGTATAAGACGCGTCCTCTACGCCAAACAAAATGCTGGGGAGTCTTATAGCTTTCTCTCAAGCTGGGGGGGGGGCGTCTTATACGAGGGGTAATTTTTCTATAGAAATGTACTAATGTTGCAAATTCCATCCTTAAAATGTGCGTCTTGTACGCGAAAATGCTTCTCCCAAGAAGGGGGTGCGTCCTATATGTGCACCGCGTCCTCTACGCGGGAGATTACGGTAATGCACTTTGTACCACAACAAGATCTCATTTTACAGAAGGTAATATATGTCGGCTGATCGGGGAAATACATCAGTACCAATAGCGCATGTTGCAGGGAGCTAGACCAGACTAGGTTGTTTTTTTTTGTTTTTTTAGGACACTCACTGAATTCAGAGTGTTCTACCTGGCCTATTCTTGATAGGTAACGACAGGGCATATGGTATGTGGTCAGCCTAAGACTAACAAAGACACCCTTCCCCATCGATGCTTTAAAACTTTATCAATGGATCTGGGAAAACCAAGGTGGTCATCATTTCGGACCGAAAGTGGGGAAAAGTAGAGAAACAATGCACATCTATAGTATAGCAGATGCAGCATCTCTACCGGTCTGCTCATAGTGACCACCCTTCCCACTTTCACAGAAACTTGACCAGAAACCTTCTTCCTTGGCAGAGGATAAGATGTGACCAGGGGATATTTTCTTAATACATATGATATGAAGCAGAGGTTCATTCAACAGATAAGGCAACAATGTTAGTGAATTTACGTAGAGGGTTTATACTTTAACATAGAACATTGTTTAAACCTCCCAGTTACTCAAAGTAAAACTGCCTGAAACGTTTTTGAACCCCAATGGGTTGACTGAGATCTCTTACCAGCCAAGTCATAGCCATTAGACAGCAGACTCAGCCAGCGGCTATAGATACCAGTTCAATAGCCTGGTAAATTTCACTGTATGTGTATTCCAGTTTTGTTAATTGATTTATTGCCCTCTTTGATCTAGATAAGAATCTGTTTGAAGTGTGAAGTGCATTGGGTATTGTCCTGACTGTGCATGTAGTATCAGTGTACAATACACAAATTTTCACCTACAACCTGGGACAAATCTCGAGTTATTGGATGAATGACTCCAGCCTGTAGTATCTCAGTCTGGAACTTGGAAGGGTCGTGCCTGATTAGACAGTCAATAGACAGACAGTTCTCTTCCAGAAGAATCCATGATTCAGCCTTTCGATATATTAGAAATCAGGATCGCCAAAGCCTGGCTGGCCTACTAGCTATGTAACCATCCCCATGTTAACTAAAGTAGGATCATGTCTGACTCTGATCAGCCTCGGTGATGACAGTTCAATAGCCTTGGATCCTCTACATTTCACTAGATGTGTATTCCACTTCATTGTTTTATTACCCCCTTTGGCTTTGATCTAGATAAGAATCTGATTTAAGCGGGGTATTAGATCTTGTCCTTGCTGTAAAGTGTGAAATACATAAACTTGCACCACCACCCTGGTGAAAATCTCAACTCAATTCCGTAGTATCTCGGGCTGGATGGATCGAGCCTGGACTCTGACAGTCCCTAACTCTGTGATGTGATGAGTCATATGTGAATTATTTCATATTTATGTACTAATCTACAAGCTACAACATATTTTATGTCATTTTAGAGCACGATTCCCAGGATATTTTAGGTTTAAGAACACACGTGAATGTACAAGGAAATGATTAAGAGGAGAAATTGCCTCTGGAACTAGACTCGGCCTGTCCATACATGATTCGAGTAGGCCTTTGACAAGTCACAGCGACGGCCTTGTTTGCAACCATGTGATTTCGAAAAGCCGGTTGTCAAACAGCACAACATAATGAAATGCGTGTTATTTGTAGCTTATCGCCACAGATATAATGTCAGAAGTGGAGGCTCGATATAAAGGAACTTTGTCGCCAAGATTACTTCCTTACTTACCATGATAAGCTGCTTCTTTTACACTTCTGACAGTTCTCTTCCAGAAGAATCCACGCTTCTGCAACCAAGATGTCGGACGTTCTCGTGCAAGATCTCGCGTTGCCTCACAAATGTCATGTGACACGAACGAGGGAAAAATAAAGAGCTGTCAAACACTGTCAAACTCGGATTTGGATCTTTTCTTACAAGAAACTCCACCAACTAGACGGGAAGGAAGTGATATAATCTGTGGTAAGTATAAGTTAAGTACAGGAACAGTATCATTCTTTGATTCTCATTGTTTTTGAGGGTTAAACACGTTGAACTTTGCTCCTGCACCGTCTGCTCACGAATATCGTCTGCTAGTGCAGTAGACGTAGTGCTACACTAGTCTACACTACACTACAGATTATGAGTTGAGCTGAATGCACAGAGATTCTGAGTCTATGCTGAATCAGTGAATGGTAAGATTACTATTGCCTATTGGAAGTGTTGTGCTGAGATTCTCTGGACTAAGACCTTGGATTGGGACAGTACCAGTTGGTTGAATTTAGTAAACTTGATTAAACTCGTGTATTGCCAGATGGAGTAGATTTTAGGGTCGAGCCATTTATTGCCAGGTGGGGGTGGAGGGGGGCTTGTTAGATATAGGGCGTTTTTTTTTTAAAAAAGAGCCCCTTGGACCTTGGTGGGGGGGGGCTTAAACCCAATAAACCTTCACACTGGGGGTTCAAAACTAAATATGGGTAATTCAAATACCCATAAATTGGCATAATGGTGATTCATTCCATGCATAATCTAGATATCCGATTTGGGGGGGGGGGGGACATCATTTTTGTCATACCGGTATTGGTGTGGGTCGGAAAAAAAAAATCTACCTATCCGCCAAAATTCACCAAGCCCCCCAGCTGGCAATAAATGACTCGGCCCTTAGGGAGTGGTCATTATTTAACAAGCTTTTGACCCCTCTTGAGGGGGGGGGCTTATAAAAAAAAAAAAAAAAAAGCCTGCACGCTACTACATGTATTAGTGCGATCAAAATGGGACTTGAAACAACATCCTCAGCGCCTCTGCCATGGATGAGGGCACAAAAAACTTTGACTGTTGTCATGGGGGGGGGGGGAGTAGAAACCCACCCCCTGCCCTGTTGATCATGAATATTGACCACTCCCTTTTAGGCGGAAAACAGGGCCGGAAAAAAAGGGTCTTACCGGTAAATTAAGAAACTTAGGTCGCACTCAAAATCGAAATTGGATTCCAAACGGAATATGAACCCTTTTTATCAGTACCCACTGAGTAAAAAAAACACACACACATAAATATACCCTTTATTTTGTTATCTAACTGTGAATCATGACTTAATTCAAGAGATAAATAGCCTTTATCCCATTATCTAACTGCCTCCCATGACTTATTCAAGAGAGAGATGGTCGTTACCCAAGAACAAAGGCAATTTGATAACGAAATAAAGGTCATCTCCCTCAATCATATATGCCCAGAAAATGATTTCTTAACATTTTTACCCCCAAAAATGCCAATCCCCTATATTTTATATATATATAGGCTCCATAAGGAAAAGTGGTCAGGGAAAGTCCGGGAATTTTATAAAATTGTTGCCCTGAGTCAGGGAAAATCTGCCAAAATGTATCACTTGTGTTTGATTTTAGCCAAGGCTCCCCAGAGGGTATTCAAGTATTATTTTCAAAGACCGCATTTTTTTTTCTCAGTTAATTTTTGATAACTTGCACTAACACTGGTAATTACTGTTATAAATAAGATATAAGTGGTTGGGATATACTATGGTGTTGGGATTTGTTCAGGGAAAAGTCAGGGAATTTCGATCTGAGATTCCTGTGGGAACCATGCATTTGGTTATGTACATGTTGAATAAGGATCAAAGGATAGAGGAGACTGTGTTAAACTTTTGTGATGGGATAGGGCCCTGAAAAGGGCCTTTGGCTGAGGTTCCCGTTAGGGGGACCAGAGACTGCATACGGACTCGTGTTTAGTTGAGCCTCTCCACCTCCGGTCGCTGACGTGTGCCGCCCTCCTGGTTGTAATGGGGAAAGAGTTCCTGAAGTTTCAGAGTAAACTGACCGCGGCCAATAACGCGCCCAAGGATTCCATGCAGTCGTTGGCGTTTTTGTTGACGTCGTTTGACAACACCTCCAGTGGCAGTGCCCTTCAGACTCAAATCAAGGGGGGCAGTAGACTCCATATCTAAAACTGGAGAGATGGGAACGTTGTGAATTGCCTTCTGTTCTTGCATAGTCTTCACATCTTTTGGAGCCTTGATCACTTTTCGGGCCTTTTCTTCTTTTGAACTATTTTCTCTTGGAGTCATCACCTGTTTCGGTAGGCCTACTATCATCTGGTTGGAAGTAGCTTTTGGTGTAAGAACTACAGGAGATGACTTGAGGGTAGAATACACCTCTTGCTTGAGCCTGGAGATAATGCGTTGTCCAGATGGAGTGTTGTCCGAGTCAGGAGCATGGCAGTGCTCACGGCCGCCGGGGGTGAACTCATTGCCCCTCTGTACGACTGCAGCACGGCAATTGCATGTCTTGGAACGCTTGCTGCAATGCCAACGCGTCTTCTGGGCGTTCTCCTCCTTAACGGTGTAGGAGTATCCGTTACTATCCGCCAGCTTCCTTTTGCCTCTCAGAGTGCCGCCCTCCACCACGGTGAAGATGACAGTAACTGGGGTGTGCTCCTGGGTTTGTTCCATGGTTGTGTTGTACTGAAGTTGTAGGTAGGGTTTGGATTGTGCTGGTGTCTCTGTCGAATTGCTTCGAGAGAATGAATGACTTCCCCAGCCTTGTCAGGGGTTTATAAGGCTTGCCCCCATGGCATCCACAAACTGATAGTTGTTCACACTCAGGTTGACCGAGGTTTCGCTCAAGGGCGTCACCATCAGCATTGTCCAACTGGTATCACACCTCACTCATTCGCCCCCACTCTGCCCCCACCGCCGCGGACGAGCAAGCGGGCTTTCGCCCCCTCCCTTGTCGCGGCGCTTCCAATAAAGCCCGTTCACAGGCAGCAAACGGCGTCTACCTGTAGCGTTCACACCTCCACTGCTGAGCCACCACTGGGCGCCTACTTGGACCAACCCCAAGGCTACTCGTTCCTTGGACATGGGCATTTCAAGCATACAGGGGCGAAAATTGCTAATGATATGTTTATGAGGGAAACACTTTCCTGCTTAGCCCTTTAGGCAACTAGAGAAGAATGACTCTCAAAATCATTTACCTATCAACAATCTATAGATAGTGGGGGGATCAATGGTTAATTTATTAAGATCCGTACATACATGTATTTCTTGAAAATACCGAACAAAAACTTCCTAATTCCCCTATGCTTTCCGATTTGCTCATTAGCCCAACGCACATTTATTGTTCAGTGAGACTCCGCAGTGAGCCATGGTGGACTGTTTCAGAGTCTCAGAGAGGTGTAAGTATTAGGGCGCCAGTATCAGTGGATCAACACAGTAAAAGGTACGCCCGCGCACCCCCTTTGCACGGGTACCTTTCACTGGATCCAGAAGAGGTGGTCTTGGAGGGCTCAGCCAGGAAAATTGGACATGAGGGGGGGGGGGTATTCAGACATAGTTAGTACAGTTTGATCCGTGCATATTGTTCAAGTTCAAGTTAACAAACTGTTTTATTGTATCTTACAAGGAAGATTGTATGGATCAATAATATTCAAGATACTAGTAGTTTATCAAATGCTTAAACCTGTGATTTACCCACTGGGTCCGTAGATTTACACAAGTCCATCAGTTCATGAATACGGTTATGCACTCCACTAGTGCTTAGAAAACGCTGGTAAGCTATAGATGTACATTTAGTAAACTAAGGCAAAAAAGAGCTGTGCTTCCGGTAACATGGTCCAAAAAGTTGAGGTAGGTAGGTCGGATTTTTTCTTTTTTTTTTTTGGTCCAAGGTCTCATATAGTCATTCTTTCCTGAGTTTTCACTGGTGGATGTTAGAAAAGTTTATTTCCTGCATGGAATATTAGAAAACCATTGGGAAATATGTCCCTACATGTCGAATAACAATTTTGGAAGAGAATGTCGGGTGACCGGAAACAAACCTTTTTTTTTTTTTGGCCTAATGTTAAGTCAATCTCTGACCATTTATACAACCAATGAGGCCATCCTCATTGATGGGTATCATTAAAAGAAAATTACAATACCACATACAATTCAAATCGGCTCCATAGCATACACTGAAAAGATAAGGCTTAAAAAGGTACTCTGTAGTGATGACTTTTTGTCATCTTATTGATGAGCCCGAGGGGGAGTACCCGGTGATCTTTGAACTAATCATATGTGATCACCATGGGTGATCATATGTGATGACCTGTCTGAACAGATCAGAGGGGAGCATGTAAATGATTGTTTGTCATTAATGAGTATCTTTTTGATTATCATTTCCAACAATTGCATAATTACCCCCTTCCCTCCCCACAACCAAGCATTTATTGTGGGCATTTACTGCTAACTTATAAATGCCCTAATGAGGCATATTAGATGTGTATATCAAATGTCAGCTTGTACCCATGGTTGTAACTATAGTTTCAGTTACAAAAGAGGTGTCCATCTTTAAACATGACTGTACCTTTGATAATGTTGCCTAAATTTCTTTTTATATCATCTGATATTCAAGTGTGGTGATATTCTTAACATCTTCTACCTTATAAACACCCATTATCAAGTGGATTAGGGATAAGAATCAATATATTCAACATAGTGGGTATTGTATTTTCCATTATTGTATACTAGGGCCCCCTGGTGGCAGAAAGTGATGACCCAAGGTGATCAACATGATCACCTTGGGTCATCACATTGATGACCCAAGGTCTCCTTCGGTCATCACTTTGATGACCCAAGGTGATCAACATGATTACCTTGGGTCATCAACATGGAAAGAGGACCTTAAGTCATCTGTACTGATCACCTTCATAGAGATCCATCTTTTCAGTGTATATAAAGATTTGCATCCCTCAGACACCCTCCCTATGTGTACAGTTTAAGAGTGACCAGGCCTGAGCTAAAAGTGGTCATGCTATCATAATGATCAGTCCTTCTCATCTGAAAAGGATTCAAGTGATTTCAGTAATGTCTTCTCAAGAGACAGACGTAGCCTTAAAGATGATTCATGCCGTAGTTTGGCTGGACCCTCTGGATAATCATAGCTGCTGACTGGAGCGGGGGGGGGGAAGGCTGTGTCCTGGGCCTAATTTTCTAACAATGTCCGGCTTTTTAATTATGTCATATTTCAGAGGGGATGCCGTTGAGTCAAAATCCGTCTACACTGATCAATCTGTGCGTGTTCCGTCCCTCCACAGTATTGTGGAGGGACGGAACACCCACAGATTGATCAGTGTAAAATCCGTCCTTTCCTGGGGAAGGTTTTCATTTCGTGACACGAGATGGCGCCACACATGAGTGAGTGAGTAATAGATGTTTAACGCCATTTCGACAGCTAAGGTCATATTATTCATGGCGAGAACTACATTACACAATTTTACTAAGGAATGTGTTGGTGCCCGCTAGGAGTGTCATCGATACCCCCCAACTAGAACCAGAGTTATGGACCAAAATGTATGGTGGTATGAAAAATATCAAATACCAAAATGTTTAATAACACCAAAAGATATTTCAATTGGCTAAATCTTTTGTCTAGGAGTGGGAACATACAATTGGCTCTAACTTTTCTTCTAATTGGAGTATTTGAAAATTTCTTTTACTGGTAAAATGCCCAGATCGAGGACAATATGGCCTGAATCTAAATAATCGATATAATCGAAATATCGAGACAAAAATGGTGATAATCGAAATCAGAATAAATTGGATATCAATGACAATCCTAGTGCCCGCGCATATGTGCACCACACACATCTTGAGGGGATAGAAAAGAAGAGATATAGACCCTTTTAAGTTGGCTAGGGAGGCTCGATCAACTTTAGGTATGCAACCTTTAGAAGGATAAACTTACCAGTACTTTTTCAATTTTTCAACCCCTCTGAGGCGGGGGGGGGGGTGTTTAAAATAATTTTACCTGGTTTTAGTGATATTCACCCCGTTTTCAGTGAAAAGCCCATGCGTTACTATAGGTTTAAAGGGCGCGTCAACACGAAAATCTACTGCCCCCCCCCACGGTTGTTAAAAAATTATCACTCCCTAAGGCTTACTCAGATCTTCGGAATTTTCCGGGAGCTCTATTCCCCAGAAAAAAATCATCGCTAGGACTATGTTGCATTGTGCTGCCCTCGCTGACTGTGTATCTGCTATGAAAAACACCCTTTACACTTACTGTTATAATACGGAATCCTCTCAATTATGCTAAGGGAAATTTCATATCTAAAATACATAGCGACTAAAGGAATATGCCGCATCTGCACGTAGCGATTGTGACGATCTTCACATTGCATGTACATGTACTTCAGAAATAATGACAGACTCGGCTTATATCTTGTTCTCGTTGAAGTGTATACCCTCTTACATATCAAATCTAAATCATCAAATACTCCCAAATCTACAATATGCACCATTCAATTCACTTCAAACTAAATGTCTCTGTAGACAGGAAATCAATGATAACATGTTAAACTAGCAGTCAGATAGCCAGCAGTTCCGTCCTCTAAAAGATAACAATGTGTGTCTACACTCCTACACACAGGCCGCTTATCAGCCTGGTGATTAAACAGCCTTATAAGGCTTATTGACGCCCGATACCAGCCACTGCAGTATCCTAATCATATAAAACATCCAGAACCAATGTACGAGTCATTCAGTACCACACAAGCTCTTCACCCTTATAATAGAGGGGATATATCTCTCTCTCTCTCTCTCTCTCTCTCTCTCTCTCTCTCTCTCTCTCTCTCTCTCTCTCTCTCTCTCTCTCTCTCTCTCTCTCTCACAGCGCAGGGAACCTCTTGATGTAATCCAGCTTCACTTGTCTAGACGGTCTCACGATATGTGCCATGATGATAAGAATTGTGACTCTTTAAGGCATCTTCTCATTCTCCATTGATTCATATATATTATTTTCAAACTTTTTAGAGCACAAGTGAACGTCTTATCTGGCACATTTGCCTGTGGCTATCATCTGTCCCCTTCTATATATATATATATATATATATATATATATATATATATATATATATATATATATATATATATATATATATATATATATATATATATATATATATATGCCATGACTAGGAACATAGCCGCAATTTTTATCTCTTCCCACTAAACGAGGGCAAGTCGTCAAGTGGTTCACCAGGGTCAACATTGCTGCCTGCAGGGGTAGGGGCGACAGGTCATAGTTTGGGTACGTTCAGAAATGTTATAACTGCACTATAGCAATCTCACGAGGGCTCAGCTGCCTTATTAAATAACTAGAGTTTTTTTTTTGGTGTTATATCTTGTTACTGTTGTCAGTGTTAATCAATAGTGAAATAATGCACAGGCTTTCCCTAAATCACGGTGCCGTAGTACCTTGCACATAAGCCGCGTCTTGTACATGTGTACGTGAATCTGAGGTACGGCACTTCATATTATCTTTCAAAAGAGGGAATGTGCCCATAGGTGGGGTACAATTACATTTAGAACGTTTACTAGATTGCTCCCACCCCACCCCCTCCCTGACCGGAAGTTTTTTTTAGGATGTTATTAAAAGAAAAAGTGTAACCCCCTATAGATGAAGTAGATAAGAGTGGTGCTATGTGGCGTCAGTTTTGCTCCATAGGAGATCTCATATCTAACCTCTAACATGTCATCCCCGAAAAATCAAATGGCATAACAAACGTTCCGAATGCCCCCTATAGTAAAACATCTACATGTCTGTTTGGGCCCCGTTAGGACGCACGTGGACTCCCGACCCAGGATAATACATGTATGCTGATATACCCTATGTGAGTAAACTTCACCATACTTCCTG
Organism: Acholoe squamosa; assembly: GCA_949317995.1. Lineage (NCBI taxonomy): Eukaryota > Metazoa > Annelida > Polychaeta > Phyllodocida > Polynoidae > Acholoe > Acholoe squamosa. Next base: position 35,516,759 of record OX439037.1, on the reverse strand, counting down.
CAATGGGAACCAATTTGTGACTAATTACCTAATGTCAGATTCATTGGGGCTTGGTTACAGTACCAGGTAGTTCCCATTCATTGGCAATGGCAGCTGGGTTATAGCAGTTCCAATCGGCATTAATATCTTTCATGAGGAGACTATCAAACTTGAGACCCCGGCTGTACACACAGGAACCATCAAGATACTGATTCTATGAAACAGTGGACACTGGCTCAGTCTACATTGTCATTGTGTGGTGTATGAAAACCCTGGATCAGATTTCCCACTGGAGTTTTGTGCCAGTTTTACGTTGAGCTTTATTTGCTGGAGTACTGCATGCGGTGGCCTAGGTACCGGCCTAGCTAGGTAGTCACACATGACCAGGGATTCACCCAGGGAAGAATAGAAAGTCACCACAAACTAGGTTAGTAAACAGGAGTGGTGCTTTACTGAAAAAGGGGAGGGCTCAAGTGTATGAGTAACAATCAGTTCACTCAATCCGACTTCATATTTTCTTTTCTGAAGGCTCGTTTGGCAAAAGTCTCTGATGGCCTGAATGTATAATGTCGGGGTATATTAAATGTCTAATGCATCGCCACATCAGTGGTAGTTAAATTCAATGTCAATACCATAGTACATGTCAAATCACGCTAATCGTGGCACAGGATCGATGCATATTGTCTATATCTGTATATAAACATAGATATGCCCCATATCATACATTTTAGTAGACATAACTGTATCTTGGTGTTACCATTTTATTCTTCTTTTCTTATAAACTTGAAAATGAACAGCAATCCCTAACTTAAAAATATAATATGGCCATAGACCCCTAAATTCGACATGGTGACATAGCCATTTCTTAAAATCGACATGGTGACATGGCCATTTCTTAAAATTGACATGTGACATGGCCATTCCTTAAAATCAACATGTGACATGACAATTAGTGACATGAAAAATAGGGTCTGGAAAATATCTCATCTATCCTCAGAAAGAACCAGAATGCACCTTTTGGTCTTCAATTGTTCAAAAATTTCCTGGGGAGGCCAAACCCCCTATAGCCAAGGCCTACTTGCCTTATTCTAATGACAAATGTTGTCTTATTTTCAAGGTGTCACTTTTAGGCTTAATGTTGTTGTGTCCTCTATGTGAGGTCTGTGTTATACACAAGGAATTACAGTAGCTATGTTAGTGACATTAGTGAGATGGGTTTTTGCATAGTGACATGGGCAATTCTTAAAATCGACATGTGACATTGGGACCCCCATCAAGGGCTGCTATAATCCCAGCATCCAGCCCCCATTTCAGCCTCCCCCCCCCATTTCAGTATAAGGGACATCAACATCCGGCATCAACATCTGCTATTATTATGCCTATAACATCCAAGATCGGCCCCAAGATCATGTTCAGGCTGTCATGTTCAGAAGTCACACAACCCCAGCCATCTGTATGTATACACAGTGCGATATACTCTATAGCCCAGCAAATACTGCAGACTATGTTTCAACATAGTTGCCCTACATTCAGCCATAACAACAAACTTTGTATTACCCCCCTCTCTTATGTACATCGAATGATGGAGAATGCTAACACAAAGAGTCCGATAATAGGGCACCAACCGTTTATAATATAAGCGTGTGTATACGTTCAGAGAATGAACATTTTGTTCTCAGTCTCGTTACCAGCCGAGGCATGACGCTACTGCAAAATCCATATCCCATGGTATAAAAAGAAAACCTTCCAGCACAAAAGTGATGTGGTGAAATATCTCTTTTCATGTTTCGCACAGGGTTTTAGTAACCTCAGTTTAACACAACGTATAAGACTCAGGTTCTTCCATTGTCCTATAAGATTAACCAAGAGATGTGAATGCATGTAGGGTCAATCCAAGAACAGTTTTCGGCGCCCAGTTTTTTTTTTTTTTTTTTTTTTTTTTTTTTTATCAAGGAATATACTGGTTTTCAACTGATAACTCAATATCTCTCCATATCCACACACGGATGAAATATCATTAGATTGAGTATAAAAATAAAATATATCAAAAAGCAGATAGGCTGTCCGGACGATCTTGAGCCCCTCCCCGCCCTCTACCCATTATCGATGTTGACGCATTTATCAGTTAAAAGTACCCCGTAGGCCTATCATTTAGCATTCCGACATCTCTCTTTTTTAATCACAAAACAACAAGTTCGTGTCTACCGGATATTGATCAGGTTCTAGAAGTACATTTCAGAAGTACCTAAAAGTGGAGAACGAGATGAGTTTGATTAGATTAGATAACAAAGGTTGGTCCGTGGAAAGGTATATTTAGGTATCATTTTGTAGAGTCTACTTTGATTAAATCTCTGGAATTAGGACTACAGAATATTAGACAATAGTCCACCATGTTTTTAATCCTTTGGAATGCCTAACCACTTTTAGGTGATGTAATCTTTGGCAAACTGGTCCAACAAAGATATCTCGATTTCAGTTATTTTAAGTATTGCTATATTTGAATGAATGGTCATGGGTTCCTTCCGTTTTTGGGTGTGTTTTTTTTATAGGAAAAAAATGTCCCACATGGCATGTTTAGAAATAATATGACCTCCGGATTAATTTAATCACATGACAAGTCACATCACATTGCTCTTTATTTTCAACATACAGCTTTCAACTTCCAACTCTGTAAATACACTCACAAACGAATATATATATATATATATAAGGTATGCCTTTTCATGGAAATCATTTAAAGTATGTCGTACAAACCTGTGTCAACCTGCAGGGCCAGTCCTACTGGGACACCTAGGACTATACAATACAAACACGACCTCACCCCCTCTCCACATTGTGTACCAAAGGTATTTAAGGTTCTTGGTGTTACAGTGTCTGGGGAACATACAGTTTTTTTTTTTTCCGAGAAAATTATTGAACCGCGTCAAGCCATGAATTCAAAGCTTTGCTTGTTGTAGGTCTGCAATATACAAGGAGTTGATATTTAAGATTAGCAAGGATATTCGAAAGCCCTTCTACAAAAACAAAAAAAACGAAACTTATAGGAATCCCAATTTAATAGGCCCATCCTCTCTGGAAATATTCTTTTTAGAGGCCGCAGACCCGGGTCGCGTCTTGGTCTACCCTTAAAGGGTGATTTTCAAGTCAGCGGTACAATAAGTTAGATGGGAGATACCTGTAAATAGTTAGATTAAAATTCATAGATTGTATCTTAATGCAATTTTTACGGATTATGCAGAGATACTAAAGATACATAAATACATAACTGACGTTTCTTCAATTACACAAGAATACACACCTTGACTTACATTCCTGCATCTTTGATATTTCCTCAAATCCCAGTCCAATGCCTGGATAAGAAGCATTTACGGATAATGCCCCATGTCTTAAAATGTCCATATCTCTGTGATGGATGAGATTACATTTAGAGCCTTCTGTTGCAACAGATATATATGTAGTGTATTTTTTCCACACAGGAAGGAATTTCGGTTTGAGAAAATTAGACATCGTCTTCAGGACATAAGATGGGCTCTATAACTCACTAATGTACCTTCTGTGCGGACTTGTGTCTAGTATTACGTAATTTTGCTGCGTCAGGCAATGCGTTTTTATTCTAAGGCCTTGTGAGGACCACCCCCCCCCCTCCGATCACATAGGTATGCCCTCAGTTGTGTATCTGGACCACTAGAAATACCAGTGTGCAGCCAGATGTCTGTTTCTCTACTGTACATAGGTTATATATTATAGGTAGGTATTGATATGCAGGACCAACAGGCTGTAGGCACCAGGGGTCCATCCTCGCGTATAAGATGCGCCTTATATCACGGTAGTATCTCCCGGACCAGAAGGCAGTATCTGCTTCTCCTATCAGTAGCTACTGAGAATATGCTGATCAACAACTGCATTTTGCAGTAGGCACTGCTGAAATACTTCTGAAACAGCTGACTCTACACTGCATTTTCAGCATAGACTCAGTAGTGTACTGACTCTCAACTGAATGTTAATAGATACCAAAATTGTCACTCTCTGTGCAGCAGCATAGATGCAGTAGTCTACTGACCATCTACTGGAATCACTCTGTTCATTCATGGATTATTTACTGGGCTACTGACCTGATGCTTCTGAGACAGTCCAGTGTAAATGTCAGTATGGTTGTGAACAGTAATCAAAAGATTCAGTAATGAAATTCTGAAACTATTCAGTGTTTGTGAAGAAAAGCATACTTATACCTTTGTATATTATTATGTTATTGAGTGCCAGTAGGGGGCCTAATGGATAAACATGGATGTCGGGGTGTATACATAGTATACATGTACATGTATCAATGATAATTACAAAGCTCAATAAAGTGCAAGGGATTCTACTATAGCAGCACTTTATCAGACAGGTCTACTCATACACTCTTGCTATGGTAGAAGTTACCCAGTACTACTGAATCAATACTGCCCCCCCCCCCCCTATATGAGTTGCATGCACTACTAGGGAGTATTGGCAACTCCACATAGCTGATGGGGTGGCAGCCTCGGCCAGCGGCTATTGATACTCAGTTCAATAGCCTGGGGTCAGCTCTATATCCCACTGTATGTGTATTCCATTTTATTGTTTTATTACCCCTTTTGATCTAGATAAGAATCTGATTGATCTGGGATGTGTATTCACTCCCCAAGCTGAGGTGAGGTAACTCCACAAATAAAGCATCTGCTTGGGGAGTGAGCTTCGTCGCCGCGGCGGCGAACCACTCAGGATAAGGTCTGAAGCCAGCCCGTAGTGTGACGGGCTGGAGAGGGCGAGCCTGATGGGGTGGTGGCTCAGCGAGCTAATGCGTTGGTGCAGTAATCAGAAGATCATAAGTTCAAATCCAGCAAGGACCACCTAGAAAGGCATTGGTAGTGACAGTACTAAAACAGCGGCTGCTTCTTTTATGCTTCTACCTGCCCCCAGCAGTAGTCTTCAGTATGGTCTACTGCTCACCTATTGCTATAGCAGCAGTCATGCAGTAGTGCTGATTGAACACTGCCCCAACCCCATATATGGTCATGCGTCATTAAATAAGTAGATACTGTTCAAATGCTGCCATCTAATTTACATAATTGGGACAACTGATTCAATACTGCTTGCATGCTGCTAATACTACTGCTCTACTACTGAACCACTGCTGCAATTTCTGTGGTACTGAGCAGTAGAATGTCAGTAGATGCTGATACAATACTGTTTCTGATGCTGCTTTCACACTGAATCACTACTGTCACACCACACTGTTTCTCAGCTGCTTTAGTACTGCTTTTCTACTGCATTTTGGTCCGGGCTAGTAGTTGATGTTTTCATCAGCGTGTTTCATGTGAATGATGTGGTGTATTTAAATATAATTGTCTTGCGTTTGTTGCAGGCCCAACGAAGAAGACTCAAAGTCAATGGCTATTAGGAAATAGCACGTTGTGAACATATTCCTTTGGATTTACGTTAGGCCTCCGCTTGGTATCTCTTCAGTTGATTACTAGTCATCTGACACCACTTATGGCACCAACAAACGCAGGTGAGTCCCTTTCCTTCACTTATAGACGTCTAACGTGATACCTCGAGTATAAGGCGCGGCTAATACACGAGTAGAGCACTTTGCTACGCTGCTTTATGGAGTGTTCCTGAACTCAAGATGTGCCTTGTATGTGGGGGTATGGTTTGTTACAATACTCTAGAATAGCATTAAAATGTCAGAAATTCACCCTCAGATGAGCCTCATCGCATTTCCTTAAACTCCGACTTAAATTCAGCTTGTGCCTTTGATGTATACGAGATGTGCCTTTTACGTGAGGTATTACGGTACCTACGGCTAGGTCTAAACAGAAAAATAATAGAACTAGAGTCACCATGGGTCCTGAATGGGAGTCGAGCGACTGTCATTCATTTGAGTCTATTCATGATTCTCAAATAATTCCCAAAGTGTCTCGTTTTCAATAAGCGAGTTTATAGTATAAAATTCTTATCGGGAACTTTACGCAATCTCATGTACATGCGAGCTGTCTGTGGACATTTTCATGAACATGCATGTGTCATATATTTGTATGAACATACATTACATGTAGGGATTTCATCACTACAGCACGAAGTGAAAGTGCTCCCTCAAGCAGGGATGGAAGTCTTCATGGTTTTCCCAGATTTCAGGGACTTTCAAGTCCCAAAGACCTATGCATTTCTATATAAACCATGTATTTAAATGGTTATAATAGAGAATTCGAGGTACTTTTGTACTCAAGTCACTTTTATCTCTATAGTTATTATGACATTCATAGGAGTATGTACATGTATAAAAATAAATGGCTGCTATCTCTATCACCATAGAAATGCGATGGGAAATGCCTTATTTGAAATCACACAGTAGATGATGTCAGTATATGAAGATCCAAAAATATATATGTATTTATTTGGCTTTGACACAATTTAAATTGTGCTGTCCCTCCCCCCCCCCGCATTTTTTTTGTGTGGTTCCACCCTTCTGGATCCGGCCCTGACAGGCATTATAACAGTTACTTTGTACCAGACAGCTGTACAGAAATCACAGGTATACATGTTCATAGCTCGTTGTGTGTATATGTGATTGGGGTGTTTCTATTTTCTCGTCTTTTGATCACTGGGTCTCTCATCATTATTTTGATGTAGACGTTGTACCTGTATTGCCCGGGAAATAATGTAACATGTCGTCTCCATGTATGGCATGAGTATGGTCTATCTCTATTCACAATGTGAAGAACGTAAGTATACAATGTTGCCATCACTATCAAACATAAGTCATTTTATGGCAGGGTTGGTGGGTTCACATCTGAAAAACCTACACTTCTACACGGGTGGGGGGGGGGGGTATTGAAAACGATAATTCAAAACTGCCCAATAAACTCTTATGATAAAGTATGTGCTATGTTGTCTTAACATTGCACCACAATCATATGACATATGGAAATTTGTATTTTCAATCCATATTACATACACAAATGATTCATACTGACGTTATTGTATGTATACAATTTTAGGTCGAAAATCAAGATCAGACAGTTTCTGTATTAGTTAGGATATATTGCCTGATCCCCTGCTGAGACACTATAGATATATAACCTGACTAGACACTTATGTAATAGAAATATGTCTCTTCTATGAGATACATCTTGGAACTTGACAAGATCCCACTTAGTAAGATGTATTCAGACGTCGGGAAGGGACCATATATGTATCTCTTTTATCACACTCTCTCACCTAATTTGACACCAGCACTATATATGCAATCTCGGAATAGGAATCTGAAAAAAATATATAGAAAAGACAACTGGTAATGGTAAAACATCAAAGCCTATTATGGACTATCCTACATTTGAGTCATTAGCCTATTATCAAAGGAAAGAGTTTGGAAACAGATATTCACCACATGCTATTTCCACTGAGAAGATGAGGTCAAGCAGGCTCACTGTCCACTCCACTCAGACACGGAACCTATTATCGACTACAAAAGGGGGCAATTTGCAGGATACTGAGAGCGGAATGGGGCACCGGCATGGGGTTGAAGTTGGAGACATCGGGACATGTTTGATGGATATGGCGGGTCTCATGTTATTTGTGTCTTTTTATTTCTTAGGCATTGAAATAACATTAATACATTTGTGTACATATGTTTAGTTTCCATCCTTCAGTAATTTTCTCTCTGCTACGGTTTTGGTTATTAACTGTTTGTCAAAATTCCGTCATTATATTGAGTCTTCATTACAATACTCGTCATCGCTATAATACTAGACATAAATTCTAAATAATAGAAAAGATTTTTTTTTTCAAATGAGGTGGGTATAAAAAATATAGATTTGAAAAAAAAGAAGGATGAATGTGATAAGTGTGCCCCGATGAATGTAGTAAATGTGCCCCAATTAATGAGTATTACTCTACATAATATGTTGTTGCAATGCTCTACTTCATCCGAAAACTTAAGCTCACATAACTATAAGTAAAATAAGTACGAGAGGAAGCGTGTCAGACTCTATGGTCAGGAGACATGGTGTACATTTAAGAACAGAACAGCAGGGTCTGACAGTTCTGGTCCTCAGGCATGAACCATTTTGTGTGCTCAATAATATAGCTAAGCTCCATTGCTCAACTCACGACTTAATTTCCGGTACATTGTGATTGCCTGATATGACTGTCATTTCCACTTGAAGAGCAATGCCAATGGTGTGAATTCAGCATGGAATATAGAAAAAAAGGGACGTTTTTCCTTTTACATTCGCTTATACAATATATAGAGTTCCTCGCATAAAAGTTACGGCTTATATTCGAATGTTGGCCCTACTCCTCCTTATAGAACCTCCCTATATGTTCTGTAAAGATCAGTTGGGTGCTCCAGAGGGGATATTTTATCGATACATATGATCTGCCGTGAGTGTTGAGGGTGTGAGCCTTTTAGCCAGGAGATTGCAAGACACCACTATATACATCCCTATCATACGTGTATATGCAAATATATATCAGATGACTAAAAGCATTTTTTTTTATATATATCACTGCAACAGGGTAGTGGGGAAATGATACCAGAAGGACAGATCATAACATGTTTATGCATAGAAAACCATGAAGAACTTTTTATTCATGAATTGGCCAGTATTGATGCATTCCCTTCATCTAAAGTGGAGATATAGTTTTAAAATGAGCAATTGATGCTATGAGAATACATACTCTATACATAGTAGATAAACTATGGGTTTAACTTCGCACCGGGTATATATTACGTAACCTGGTTGAACCCATAGTTTATCTGACTTAAACTAAGGTCCAAGTTTGTCACACCTTGTGTATATGGCAGGCATTTCTATACACCAGGTTACATGATATATTCACAGTGAGATTCTTTTGTTCTAAGGTGTGACCATAGTTTAAATGACTTTATGAGAGTGTTTTACCATGATACCATATCACATGTATGCTAGATAAAATGGACTTGCCTCCCAACGACTTGTCCTTTTTCTTTTCTTAGACATAATTTAGTCTGCTCCCTCCAGCTGCACATGTATGTAACCTCTCAGGAATTATGGAATGTGCGACATATTCTAAACACTGACAGTGTGCGACGATCCAGATCCAAATGACATGTCTGCTATCAGGCCACCATAATGTGTTCTGTGGCTATATTGGCTAAGTGCCTTAACATGTGTACAATGGAGCAGAAATCTCATTGTGGTTCACAGCACAGCCAATACTGCCCGGGTTCATACTCAATTTTATGTATAGGCGGATTATCCTGCTTTATCTCATGATTCCGGGCCATCAGCGTGCCTTTTTGGTCATAACCCCGTTCCATTATCAGGGTATAATCGCACTCTCAGATTTCATTTATTTTTCTAAGACATCTTTGGTTCGAACCTGGACATGTTAATAAATTGGAGAAGGATACAACGTCACCCTCGCCATACATTTCCAGTTAAAACCGCTCAGGGTTCAACGGGGAATCGATCCCCGGCCGCTGTGGCAGGAGACGAGCTCGCTGTCCACTATACCAAGCCGACCGGTGATACAAAGCAATGTACATCAAGGATTTGAAAAAGTTGTCCAACATACCTGATGTTTACATACCTCGTTAGCATCCTTAGATATCCTATATGAACATGCCATGCCTAATTTCTCCATTTTGTTCGAAATAAATAAGAATCCAATGATTTTACATAACGATCCAATGCACACGGCCATTCCGTCTTGTTCAGCGAAGCGGGTAGGTGCCCGGATGTAACCTGATATACTTTGGGCTGAAGAACTAGGTCAACAAGACGAAATGGCCGTCTGGTTGGATCGCTATGTAAAATCATTGGATTCTCATTTATTTTGAAGAAAATGGATACAAAATGTAGGCGAACACCAAGTAGAGATCGTATATTTGGCAGTGCTAGAAGTACAGGATCTGACATGCCTGGATTCTACCCGAAAAGTGTTTGAAAAGACGAGGGTATGACGGGTGGAGTGACAACAATGGCAACGGTGGCTTGGCAAACCGTGCGGATCGCATGAACTTACAAAATGTCTTCTCCTACATTAAATACAGGGTTATAAGGTAAGAAATTAATACATAATGTATGAATAAGTGCGATAAATCCATTAATGCATGGATATTGGAGGACTCGGTGAGGTTAGCTGGAAATATTTCCAGCAAACCTCACCTCATCCTCCAATATTCATACATTAATAGCTTATTATTACACGATTTCTGTGATTCTGAGTGCTTTTCCTGGATATTCCCATGCACATAGCTGTCGATATTGCATGGCATGATGCATGCATCATGACTTTTGTAAGGTGTGCGGTTATCCAAGGATAAAAGGCACCCAGTGCAGTAATCCATGGATAACAGGCACACCTTAATGTCATATGTCACATGTTAAAACCTACAATAATTCTATTGCCAAAGGTAGGGGTGAAACCCATAGCCTGCTGTTTTAAATGCCAGTGCGCTGCCTATGAGGCCACACCACCAGACATTCATAGCAGCAATACAGGTTGGTTAGAATGCCACCACTAGCTGTCTGCGTTCTCACCAACCCCACCCCAGCACTACTGCTGCTGCTCCCATAACCGTGACGACTGTAGGGCGCGTTTAGACCAAACCAACGGCTGCCGGGCGCCGAGGTGTACATACCGATGGTCTAGTGGTTAGTGCATTGCACTCAGCTACTAGAGGTAGGCAGGACGAGTCCCGGTCCGGGCGAACATTTTTTTTCGCAGAGTGTAAACACACTATGGCTGGCTTCGAGTCCCGGGGAGGGAAAGATTTTTGTTTTCATATTATATTTATTGATTTTCTGTTGAATATCTATTAATTAATCGTGTAATAAAATAAGTAGTTAATGGATATGTCATGACTTGTGACATAGTTGGATATCAGTCACGCTTCATGACATATCCATTAATTACTTGTTCATTAGATTATACCTAACATGTGGCTACACCTTTCCATTACGTGGCTGATATGACCCTCTCTGCGGACATATCAAAGGTATAGTCATCGAGGAAGAAGATCAAAAGATGTGGACATGAGTGGAATAACTGATTTTTTTTCTATTACTGTGACGGATCCAAGATTTTGGATCTTGTTGAGCCTGCATTTTCGACCAAATCTATAGTCTAAAAAGAGGCAAATAAGACTTCAGTCAAAAAAGAGGGGGAGCGAGCCCCCGTCTAAATCCGCCACTTCTAAATTATTTTTAGCTTGTATGGCCATGTAATAAACACAAATAGCATTCAGTGAAGTATATTTGGAATTTTCTTCACTTGCTGCATCAGGGTGGTGTTCCACAAATCGAAAGGCCGCGGCCAGACCTATCTTATGGGAATAGTCCAAAAAAACAATTCACTACCATGGCACTTTGTCTATATGTCCACTGCATAATGCAGACCTCCACATCCGTCATCACGGATACTGCCCTTGGTTGTTATTATGGCCATCCATGGGTGCAGACTTGGCTCTGTAGGCATTACACTTAGCTTCCCCAACCAGAGCACTTCTCTAGTCCAGAGCGCACGATTTATGGCACATCCGTTTGCTCCAGAGGGCCGTATAGGTTTTGCCACCAAATTATCATTTCCGCACACTATTATCCAAAACAAACCCACATATTGTCTAACGCATACACACGTTGACCAAGGACTTCAGTCATGGATTGTCAACCAGCTATCTGCATAATAATATTTGTATTGTTTCCTAATAGCATTTCACCTGGAGACACAGATGATCCGTCTGACTGAAACTAACCATTTGTGAACATGTGTAAGAGTGAATTACAGTTGACCTACACGTCCCCACAGTATGTTTGAATACATTTGAGTTGATGTAGCCTAGCTACACGTCCCAACTTTATGGGCAAATACATTTGAGTTGATGCGCACGTCACCACTCTATAAGAGTCTCCACCGGTTGTAAATCTCGGGCCTTATCTCGTGGATTCACGCAGCCCACAGTCAGGTTCCATACCATTTTCCTTCTTTGTAATGTTTACTTCTATGTCCTCTGACAAGTCACCAATTTATTTCTCATTTATATATCTGATATATCTGCATATATTCTGATTTAGAACAACTGTTTGTAGTACATTTTTATCAGAGGATGTTGAAATGTATCTTTTTATTGGGTTATGTAAGTTTAAAGTTAACATCACAATGAGAGATAATTGGATGGAACCTGACTGTGGGCTGCGTGAAGCCACGAGATTAGGCCCGAGATTTGCAACCGGTGGAGACTATGAGTGAATTCATACATTTGAGTTCATGTGCATGGCTGTACACGTCCCAGTTGGGCTGCAATGACTAAAGCTGCTCTGATGCGGACGGTCTTTCTGTTCCCTGTCACAGTCCCCGAACATCAGCAGCTATAAAAGGGACTATAGTCATTCCAGCTCCCCTGAGAAACAATGTTCTACCCCTTCTACAAACCATCTACGTGTATCTTGTTCCACTGCCAATAGAATCTAATTTTAGGTTGCAGTGGAAGATGGGGAGACTGAATTATAAAGTAAATCTTTCCAGAATTGAATTATACCACAGAAGTGGAAAATGTTACTAAAATATTCATATTACGCCCATGTCTTATTCAATTGAATAATTTCAACCTGCGGCTTTTCTCTTTAGAATTATGGAGCATCTTCAAAAGGGATTACTATCAAAGATAGACTATTATATTTCCGGTACGACATTTTGTTGGAGTGTGTGCCATTCGTTTTTCTAGATTAATGCCATTTTGATGTGGTAAGTGTTAGAATTTTAATTACAAATTCACTTTTCATACAGACCACAGAAATATATCAACCTCAAACATTATTGATCTATTCCACCAGAGACTGCAATTAGGAACCAATACTTGTGGTCTTGTGAATGTATCATCATGGATAGAGTATAAAGATGTATATGCCAAACGTATGTATATATACGTATATATAGTATATCCAATGCTTAAAGGAAATTACACAGTACCGATACGACTTGCTATTTTATATTTCCTGTCCTACGGGGTACATTTTACAATCGAAATGAATTGTAACCTGATGGAAATATTACATCTTCAAGATGTCGACACAGCATTTGCAGGTTAGTGTTTTATATCTACAGGATCAAGAATCCCCAAAGATAAACACGTTGATGCCACCAACAGTCTCTTTTCACCTTACTTACCTATACATCCTTAGTTTTGGAGGGAGGGTATAAATAGGACGGAACAGCCTGTGAACCCACAGGGGGTCTCATATATGGCGGGGTAAAGAGCTCTGGTCAAATATTTCAATCTATCCTGAATATCTATGTCTTTAGTGTATACTAATTTATCTAAGATGCATAGCATGTGTGGGATTACCTAATTGGCAGATACAGCTAAAATCAACTACTTTTGATAAATAAAACACTCAGAAAATGGGTTTCTTATTTTCCCCAACTGTCAACCTTTTGAAATCTGGCTGTTCCATCAATATATACCCATCCCTGTTGTCTGGCCAGTGGTCATTTTATGGAGCAGCTCCAGCCACCACCCCCAACCTTAATGACTCCAGACAGGCCAAACTTCAAACAGGACCTCCTGCAGGGCAATAAAAATTATCATCTCTGTGTGGAGGCGGCATAAGATCTGCTGGGAGGGCACAGCAGGACTCCAGGTCGTAGGTACACTAACGAAAATTTCCCCTTTAAGAGGATTCTGAAAATAGAGAGGTGCGATGGTGTGGTTCCACGTAGAAAGTGTGTGGAATTAATCAATAATGGTCTGTTGAAAGGAATGACTTATTAATGAGACACTTATGGAAGTAACTAATTATGACAGCGCTTATGACAGACCCCCGTCATGGCTAGCAATTCTAGTTCAATGCCTATACTTTAGACTTGCCATCAAAAGGTGCATTATGGACCATTAGGCCGTCTGGCCTAATGGGAGTGGGATGGAACCAGCGTGCGGGGGGGGGGTGTAGGAGGGGACATTATGGACACCAGGTGAATGCTACACCGCTATAACTACCGGGTATGATGACACTCTGACTTTGTCAACCTGAATACAGGCAGTGAGTCACACGATCCCTTTGTACATGTACACATTTTGTCCATCTTAACACATATGGCGATCAAAGTAGGCCTACTAAATGCCAGTTGTCAAATATAGGTGATCCATATGCTTTCTTCGCATTGTCATTTAATGCGACTCTTAAAAAAGACAATACAATATTATGTCTTCTTTGGATGGTTTTAGGGGGTTTCTAATCAAATAGAAAAAAAAATAGAATAAGATAAATTATGCGTGTGTGCATTGGGTGGAATAAGGATCGATGATTGATAACCAGTATATCAGGGGCCGTATGTCAGAACAGGTGACTGAAATAAAGGCCAGTGTTAAATATAGGCATGTTACAAGTACTACCAGGGTGTAGAGTGGGGTGAAGCGTTGATAGCTGGGAGGTAGGAAGGGGTGGGGTTGGGTAACAGATGACATGGCAGCATGCACACACATGCACATGCACATGCAGACTAGCAGCCACACAACCACTAACATGCATCCTGCAGGCCTTCACCAGCTTGTATCGATGTAGGGGAGGCTCCCTTGGTTTGGTAGTGGGAGCAGCTCCTGTCTATGGATGAGCAGCTCAGTCTGCAGCAGTGGATGTACTTTACTTACCTCCTGACAAGAAGTACAGACACACTATAATATACAGAGGGGTGTATATACATCATGTTGACAGGCATGCGTCTCCGACTCACTCTGCATGTATACATGTGCCGATAGAAACATTACAATTTCTAACCAGCCCACATTTGTTAGGTGAGTAAGGTACTTGATTGGCGTATCCTGGCTGTACACAGTGGAGATTGAAGACTTTCTCATGTGGTGACTGTGTCAATCTGGAGGAGGAGGCACCTAAAGGAGGTGTATTCAGAAGTGTACACCCTTTTGGAACTACCTCTAATATGAGTTTTAATTGGACAATAGCACAGCCATGGACCAAATGTTTGCTGTTGTTAGGGAATGTTCGTCCCTGGTAGGCTCCAGCGGGGGAAAAAACAACATCTATACCAATGATAACCAGTGGGGATAGTATATTAACAGTGCCTGACCCTGCAATGTGGACGAGCCTGGATAGGTTAGCATTAGCTTATTGATGTGTTACGTTAAAAAAGGAGAAAATGAAAACGCGTCCAATAATGAGTTTTCTACAAAGGTAATCAATACTATACAAGATGCCGCACCTGTCATATTCATTAATCAGGACAAGTATTGATGTTGCAAAATGAAAGTCGATAATAATTATGTCAGTATAGAGGTCGCTGGAAATTAGTCCAGAGGTATGCCCATGACATTGTATCCTCCAGGCACCTTTGGATCATCAGTTACAACTCATACATCTCCAGTGGATACTGCACTCAGCTGCCAGACTCATCATTCTGCAATAGAGGCTCCTCCCAGTCCCAGGGAATAAGACGACAAAGACACCCGTCTGTATAGACGCCAATAACTCCTCTCCAATTCTGGCAGCTACAAACCGATTACTATTGCACCTTTAGACACCTGGGGTCACTCAGGTGTTTGGGGTTCAACCGAGCATGTATAGAAACATACCCTATTATTGACAGCAATGCTTCAATGAGAAATTTGCTGATTCGGTAATAAATACCAGTATAATAAACATGTTAAATAATGCTATTTGGTAGAATTGCCCCTACTTAAAGACCTCGACCTCTCTGTCTAAAGCCACGTGAATATCAGGAATGTAACGTTTGTTTTAGTTGGCTGTAACTTTATGCAGCAGGCCGAGGCTATTTTATTATATTTCCCCTTTTTCCTCAGGATATTCATTTTTGATGAGGCATCGCTCAGATCGTGCTAGGTACCATATGTTGGTCGGATTAAACATTTATCTGACTAAACCTATCCGGCATGCCTATAGCTGGGTCCGCGACTCACTGCGGTCCTTTCATGTCCATCTACTGCCCTCTTAGGAATGGGTGCCGAAAAGGGAAAACTCAGTACGCCACAGGCGTTTTCCTTGATAAGTGCTTTCTGATAGCTGGGCTGTACATGTAAGATAGCAATACGCTGAACCACAAATTTATGTATCTTAGAGACCGGAGTTAAAATATACCACTTAATACCCTTTTACATAAATCCATTGCTTATCAATATGAAGGCTATTGGTCTTTAGCAACTCGTTTATTCATGAAAGCTGTACAAAAATATATAAGAGAACATTTTAGTCATTGAAAAGCCTATATATACTGCACTTCCGACCGTTCAAGGAAACTCTTGGCATTGTGCTGTCAGGATACATATATACACAATGGTTTATTTGGACACCTGCCAGAGAAGTTTCTGAAGAGGATTTAACATGTGTACCAGGTCCATGACTATTTCATGTGTATAACTGATAATTGATGTATCAGATTCGTTTTACCTGTAACAAATGCCCATCTCCATGTACTACTACCTGACAATGTCGGCTCCTTCCTCAGTCATTAGGAGACAAAGCCATGGGATTTTGAACGATCCGCCTCTCAGTAGCATACATTTTAAATGAGCCATGTCACTACTTGGTTTACCCCTCCAAGTTTGCCCTTCATCAGCAAGTTAAAAGCAAACTTAGAATCTCTATAATCGATTAGTTTTCTTTGCACTGTCTGCAGTGGAGGTTTAATATGCTGTTATTTGACAGCTTAGAGCTTTTCAATATGACAACCATCACGCTTGCATCGCTGCATCTAATGAAGATATAATTCCCAATCCTGCCTAATTATCATACCTCAGTCACTTGTTGCGAAATACTTGGAGACCGCCCTCCCCAATTAGCCAACACATTGGACTTTATATTGCCTTCAAATTACAGACGCTTCTCAAGACTTGCGTCATCAGTTGGATCACAACTCACCATCTGACCTTTATAACCTCAACAACTTCATGACCACCAGGTTTTTGCCTCTTCCCACGCTAACTTGCTTCCTCAATATGTGGTTGGTCTCCAATGCTGAGACAAAATGTCATTAACTGATTACTGTAAACTTGGCGGGCGCCTGTGTGATATTTCAGTGCGTCATCTGTCTGTGTCCACTGGTGATTGTACACTTGGGTTTGGATGTGACAATATTATCGGCTATCAGTATGCACCCCATTATAGTCATCATCACATGGACGTAGTTCCTCCCATGGAATCATCATGTTGCCATGACAGATAGTAATCTAATGCACATTAGGAAAGAAGGTATGCTGTCATGGAACAGTTTGTAGATAGATATTTATGGATGCATGAAGCCACATCATGCCCTGACCCATTTTAAATGGTTATGATCATGTGTTGGGGGTGCCCTGCGTATGGTACCCCTGCATGGTGGTGTACACCTAGGTTACAACAAGTACACCCCAGGGGCTATTGTATCCGACCTGATGACTTCCCATGATGGTAAATAACCCCTGAGATTGGAGTGCAGTACTGTAATTTACCCATCCCCCGACGTACGTGTAGATATCTGTTTGCACTTACAGGGAGGTGGAGATGTTCCATGGCTACACTCATTTTCTTGTATAGCATGACCACGCGTGGAACCATGAGCAAACAGAGTCATTTTGCACCCGCCAATGGGGACTACTGTCATCAGTCATACATAGATGCTCTCATTTCGGTGTCCCAATGGTCTTGGACATAAATAAAAGTATAGACCCTGGAGAGGGGACTGAGTACCTATAGGTCTGCTGACTCCCCTCCCTGGGTGCAGCCACTCTCACAATGAGACCTCATAATGACTGTGCCTCTACAGTGCATGAGTGGCCAGCCGAGCTGCTCCAAACTGCTCTGTGAGCTGTTCAGTGCCACGCGGCGTGCACACCACGTTGTACGGCTGTCTGCATAGAGCCGTGTCACTGACTCCATTGCTGCACAGCACCAGCCCGGGGACATTCTCCACTCCCCCTCACATGCCTTCTTCCTCACTGTACACCTACTTCAGTCACCACCTCCCATGCCAGGACAGCAACGCCTGCATTCATTGTGGAACTGCATCCATCTCGTGTGTAACCATTGCAGGAAAGCATAAATCGACCAATGCTTTTACTGCCACAAAGGGACAGCACAGAGACAAACCAACCTCTTGCCAAAAAAGTGATTCCATAAATCACTTGCAGTGCACTCCATCTCAATGCTTTGGATCTAGTTTGCCTACCTGAGGAGGACGGCGCATACAGCCAGTGTGTGAATAACCAGTGAACATTGACTTCAGATTTGGATCCCACTTTGACGCACAGACATTGAGGTGGAAACTATCTTTTTCATACATCTGGGATTAGGATGCACGGCGCAGTAAAAAAAATGAAAGGATAGGAGTATGCCATAAGATGCAGCTTCTCTCTAATTAGTGCACATTTTAATATCATTGGACGAATCCTTTATATATCCTGTCGCATTACTAGAGCGTGCATTTAACACGGCTGGTACATATCTACAATAGTGATGTGGTTCACAGCATTACCGAAATGGTCAATACCTAGAACAATCACATGATCTCTGTGAATGTCCTCTGCAAATCCTACAGAAAGCTATAGGATGTTATTACTATCGATTCTTGAATATTGATATCAGATTGTTGGCCCCGTAGGTCTACCTAGATCCTACCTCGTGGGTGACACATATGATGCATTGAATTGACTTAAGATATATGCAATTGCATCGAGTTGTAGCCTTCTATGGGCTCCCCCATCGTACATCACCTTCCATCAGTGCATTCTGCATCTGCCTACGTCGCACATAGGAATGTTTGTTCCTGTATACGGCTCTCTGCCTCAGGCCCTATGTCTCCCTTTGTCATGACTGAAACAGCAATGGTAGGTTGTATGTTCTGTTGTATAACAACACCCAAAGCAGCAGCCTTCTCCACCGCCTCTCTACATATATAATATAACCCATGGTCTATTATCATTATTGACACACTTTATTCTCTATATTGGAATTTGGTTCAGCAGAATAACGTTACACAATCCTGAAAAGCATAGCACACTCTCACAATTCGTACATAGCTGGTGTATCGAAGGTCGTCTACCAAGTCTATACAGCTATATAGCAGACATACTGCACATCAGTATGCCCACCTGGAACTGACAGTACCCCCACATGCCTAAAGCAAGCAAATTGGTCTTGTCAGAGGTCAGGTGTATCTCACAGGAGACCTGTACAAGAAACCTATACGTCACCATTGTCTCATCTGAATTACCGGCTGTACCACGCTTTTCTGTAACGGTGTGAGTGTCATAAAAGTGTTGGCACACCAACCACATTCCCATACTTCACGGACTTGCACAGTGTCCCATCGAAGAAGAGTCCAATTAAATTTACCAAACTAAACCAATATCTGAGATAATTAAAACTACAGTTTTGACAACCTGAGATCAAAGGGCTCAGGAAGCATTGGTGCGTGGTTGAATTGAATCATTGCTGCTCCTTTGATGGTGCCCTTTATTGGATGTGGATTGACAACGTGGATTTACCAGGTTCACCAAACTGCACTTGATAAAAGGATCCGCTGCCCACTGATAGTACACCAAGGATTTACATCAGACTGACAACCTACAAACTACAAACTTTACCCCATATATCCTACAGGTAGGCATGAGCTTGGCATTATCTAAGACGAACCTTTTTTTTCTAATTATATTCTTTTCACCAATTTCCTTTTTACATATCATATGAATTCAATGATTTGCATTGCATATGAAGCTATCAGTTTACGCTGTAAGTTGCAGCGCGACTCCCGCTGTTCAAAAGTATAGAAAGCAAATGTACTTGGGGGCCTAATATTTAAACCTCAAATTATCATCACTAACACTTACCGGGTATACATTTCTACTACCATTGTATGGAATTTGTGTCGAAATGTGATGTTTGGTGACCTTCACTTCTGGTTTGAGGCCCAGCCCCCCTTTCTCTACCAAATTATAGTTCAATGTGAGAAGTAGGGTTTAGGAACCCTCTGTATTTGATTATAAACTCTTGGCATTTATTTCAAATGTTTCTTTGATTATATTATCTATTACCATCACAGCCATTATTTATTCATTCATTATTCTTTTTTTTTTGGGGGGGTGGGAGGGGGGGTGGCAGACATATAACTCAGTCTCCTCCTCTTCGATTGGAGTCCCCCTTTTCCTATCCCCCTGTACTTGACAGGTCATCAACAGCTCACAGTGAGGTCTTGATGGTTTGTAATGATACACCATGCAGTCCTATCCCCCTGTACTTGACAGGTCATCAACAGTTCATAGTGAGGTCTTGATGGTTTGTAATGATACACCATGCTGTTGGCATTGCTCCAAACACTTTAGATTACACACTCATGCATTAATGAATAAGCCTACTACGGACGGTACATTCCGACCACGGCACTTTGATAAGGCATGTAATTTGGTCTATCCACTAAGCCTATATCTATATAGCATAGTTACAGTTAAACGCTTAGGCTGTTGCTCCAATCCTCAAATGTTGTACCTAAATTATATTGCTTGATGTATTAAGGGGAAAGAATATGACCCTTGATTTTGGTCGTGATGTAATTTTTCCATCTCTGCTGTAGCTCTGTTTAGATTCACTAGACGTAGAAGCCATGTCAGATAATGGGAGGTAACAATTGCAAGTCTAATCCTGTAGGTTTAAAGCATAGTATTGTTAATACCATTACCATGTCTGGTCTAATTGTCTCAATAATTCAGACGTCCCAGTGGGCATATCTGCCACCGCATTCAGAGCTATGGTTTGCTCTTTCCAACTGAGCCTTTGTCGCCCCAAAACATATTGAATATTTCATGACCTTCCACAGACCAGGTCAATTTAGTGAAATTGGGCCTTGACCCTGAAGGTGGCATTCAGGTACAGAGTGAAGTTGACAAGCTGTGTGCTGACAGGTTGGGCATTATCTTCATCTGAAACGGTACATCCATATTGTCCTTTAGCTGGTATATCTGCATCAGTATTGTACATCTTCATCCATATTGTACTTTAGCAGATACATCTATATCCTACATCCATATTTCACTTCAGCAGGTACATCTTCATCCATATTTCACTTCAGCAATTATGTCTACACCCATATCATACTTTAGCAGGTATATCTACATCCATCATGGTTGCCACCTGTCAGGGAAATGTCAAGGAAATAAAATATTCCTTCCAGGTCAGGGAAATGTCAGGGAATTTCAGATTATTCTCAGGGAATCCCAGGTTTTGTGAAATTGTCAGGGAAATATTTTGCTGTCAGGGAACTCTGGTCAGGAAAATTTGTAAGTCTACATCCATATTGTACTTCAGCAAGTATGACTACATCCAGATCATACTTTAGCAGGTATATCTACATCCATATTGTACTTCAGTAAGTATGTCTACATCCTTATCGTACTTTAGCAGGTATATGTACATCCATATTGTATTTTAGCAGGGATATCTCCATCCATACTGTAATTAAGCAGGTATATGTACATCCATATTGTAATTTAGCAAGTATATCTTCATCCATATTGTACTTCAGCAAGTATTACTACATCCATATTGTACTTCAGCAGATACATCTACATCCTACACCCATATTTCACGTCAGC
This sequence comes from Acholoe squamosa, assembly GCA_949317995.1. NCBI lineage: Eukaryota > Metazoa > Annelida > Polychaeta > Phyllodocida > Polynoidae > Acholoe > Acholoe squamosa. Next base: position 35,495,179 of record OX439037.1, on the reverse strand, counting down.
AGGTGTTGTACTTTACCAGGTATATTTACATCCATATTGTACTTCAGCAGGTATACCTGCATCCATATTGTACTTCAGCAAGACAAGTATATCTACATTGTACTTCAGCAGGTATATCTAAATATCTGGTCTGATCTGTGGGTACCTTAAGCATCGAGCAGGTATGGATTTTGGACATAACTTGCACAGTTATGTAATTTATAACTGTGCAAGTTATTAAAAAATCTAATATGCTGTCTAACATACAAAAATGACTTGAAGAAGTGCAATCTCTGATGTCACTGCTCTGAGCCATTTTAAGCCAGAGTGTAGTTTAGATCATTATGGGATTTACTACGTTAGAATATACGCAGGATGATCACTCTGTGCGCCTTTCCAGTCAACACATAATGCCATGGAGAGGGTGTCCAGACACCCCGACACCCCTCTTTGTCTACATCGGAGTGGGCTGTATTGTGCTATGGATAAAAATTTCATGACCCGACCCCTTCAGTGCATAGTTAATATACATGCTGGTCTACCTACGTATGTACTACATATATATGAATAAGAGGGATATAATAGACCACTCATTATCAGACATATTATATAGGCAGTTTACAATGCGCTCGTGCTGTTCACTATCTGCAACATTCGGTGAAAATAACCATATGATGATAACGACCATCATTAGTAATAACAGCTCTCATTGTTACCAATGAAACTGCCATATTATTATTTATGGGATGCAGCATTGACCCATTTCATGGGACGGAGGACTCGGCCTAATGTCTGTTTAGCTTCTGTCCAGGCCGGATGCCCAGGACAAAGTCATTTTGGTGAAAATTACCAGGTTGTTCCCAGTCTGTGCTGAGGCCTCTGAAAACTTAACTAGGCCGGACCTGTTTTGCCCTTGGACAGAGCTACTCAGCTCTGAGCTCCTCATTACGGAAAGGTCCACGCGAGTAAGCCTTTTCACTACTAAAACATGTGGTTTCAATTACGAAGAAAAAGTGAGAGATAAAAGGCAGAGTAAATTTATATGCCCATTTGTTTGGTGCATGGCAGAGATATAGGTTTGAACAAAAAATTGGGACACTTGATGCAAGAATACCCCCTCCCCCCTTCTCTAAAAAAGAAGAATACAGATGGATGAAAATTGCAACTTATTATAGCATATACCATTTATTTCCATGCATTTGTATTATACAAGCGCTTGTGTGATGTAGGGCTAGGTTAATGCTACTTATAAGTCATGTGAAAGCATTTGGTATCTCGAGTGGTTTTCCTCCCATATATGCGCTACTTTTACATGGACCTAGCCATAACCGCAGTTAATGACAGACATTTATCCTTCACGGTAGAATGTCAATGGATCAACCCCCTGTGGTTACTCCAGGGTCGGTGTTAACAGTATCTATAGCTGCCTCCTGAACATTGCTCATATATACATCACGTTATATTTTCCTCTTCAATATCCCACGAGATATATGGGATCGCTATATGGTCTAAGTAACCTGCTTAGAATAATGAAGTTAACACTTTTAAAACTGTTGTTGAAATATATTTTTATTGTCATTTTATTTTATTTGAATAGTCAGCCCTTATATATGTAGGGGTTTCATACTAGTCATTTACCAGGCCCCCACGTCCCTATAATTTTTTATTAGGCATATCTATGAACTTCACAGTGTCTTTCAGCCAGACGCCACTGAAAACTTTACCCCTTCAGCCAATGGCATCCATTTGGCACTTCTTAGGCAGGTTAAATGTCACGAACAAGGCACATGCACTTAAAACGTGAATGTTGTGGTATATTCTTTTCGACCTTAACAGTTGATGTTTATAATAGGCATTGTTGAGATAGCTCTGTTCATATCGCCTTTGGGTTACGTATATATGTAGTATTAGGTTTCATAGAAAACTCCTATGATCAGACCGTGCCATTCCATGCTTTGTCACGAGCAAATTTTGATATTTCCTGATTGCACAAAATGAGAGTAGGAGATCTTTGTATGCTTGTACAGTCAGACTACCATATATCAACTCTCATTCTGATGTAAAACCACGGTGATAAAACAAAGAAAATGTTAAGACAGCTGTAACCTTTTTACGTACGTAAGGCCTATAATGTATGTCTATAGACAGCTTATCCTTTCCACCAAAATTTTATCGGGTAAAGATTCTAGTACTTTAGGCTTGCAGGGGCTGACCCAGATATTAGATATTTTCAGTACCTGTCACCCATGTAATGTAGCGCAATTTGACTACTGCACCTATGTATAAAATCTGAATCTTCGGTCAGCCTCCAATTACTTTTCATATGACCACAGTAATAGGGCGGTGGTGACATATGGCTTTTCTCTGGTAGTAGATGAGTTTTCCCCGGTAGCAATCCTCTGTCATAGACACAGTAACGCCCACATCTTCGTCTGTGATTCCTGTTTTATGCTATATTACCCTGTCACTCGTTAAGAATTTCTGTAATTCCATGTCACAAGCACAGTGTCCATTTCCTATGACACTATGAAGTAGGAGTTTGCGAACCTCCAACATATAGACGAACATAATAGAATGGAATTAATTATTCAGCACCAAACCTTTGCCTTTTATTATCCAGCGAGGTTCTACCATTATGGTTCTATGAAATATGCATGCACCACATTGTGAATATATTAGGTTTACATCATTCCTAATTCAATTCAGTTGATTCATCGAAAGGGACTGTAGATTAAGACACTCCAATCAGTGTCAGTTGACGGTGTTATTCAACACCTGTCGAGAATTTTTGGGATTGAATTGGTCTGTAGTCTGCCCTGATGCACAGCGCATTCTGAATGTCAATGGTGATTAAGTTAGCAATATGCACAGTGGACAATGACTGCTTTTATCACATTGACCACCAGAAAGGTCACCATACCTCTTTACCATGGAGGCTTGTGGCTGTGTGATTGCAGTACATGGGCTTGCTCTCATAGAGAGGGGCAGTAATGGGGCATAAACAGGAGGGATTGGTAAATGAGACCGAAAGGTCGTCGTTGAATACACTTGTACATGACTCTATATTTTCATTTAAGGCAGTAGTAAGTGTTAGTATAACCCTGAGCTTACCACTCTGCGATTATATATGTTTCTTGCTACTCTGCTTGAAGAGTTAACATCATTTCCTGTTCCTGCTGATTGGAAGGAGTGTGTAATGGTCATGAAACTCCCAATATGCGCTTGGAGTTCACCAGCATGCCTTGGATTTCCTGTGTGGTGGTGCCCTGAGAGTGTACACGAGGGCAGCAGAGTAGTCATCGAAGAGCCCTTCAAGAGGCGTTGTAGAACCGATATTGGTCTGTATCAATATTTTTGGGGAGGAATGAATTAACTATGGACATTTTATATAAACTGAAGAATACCCCAGTTTTCCTCATCGCTTTGTGACCCATGACCCACAAAAAATATAGGCCTACATTATTACATATATGAATATCAATTGAATATTAGACCTACACAGAGAGAGTTACACGTGCCTCGTAGTATGCCTGTGTGTAGCATGCCTGTTTCTTCGGCTGGACATTGCAAGCTTTACACCCTGGTTGGGGGAGCACTTGCCCATATGTTGGATACGACTGCAACCTGACTCTCGGGAGCAGTGGCAAAAAAGTGGATTCCCAAAAGATCCAAAAGAGGGGGCAGTGGATTCCCTTTAGATCCCTAATAGCAGGGCGGTGGATTTCCATCAGAGAGTGTATTGTTCATACACCATACATATGAGGGTCCAAAATGTGATTGAAAAACACAGTGCTGGACAATGAACAATTCTGATTCATACCAGTGCATGAGGACAATACACTGCCTGGTGGAGGGTACGCTGGTCCCCTGCAGGTATTAGAGGGCATGATACCCACAGGCCATGTCTAATGACTTGAACTGCACTAGCTGGGAGTATTTATAGTCTCCAATCACAGTTATATTCCAAACATCTGTATAGCAGAGGCAGGTTGACAGTTAGGTGCGCTCTTGTGAGTAAGGGTTAAAACAGGGGATGATTAACTGGTAACCTCTTAGGCATGGCCTGCCTGTATGGTGTCCCAAACATAGAGGCAGGTCCCCAGCCAAGGTAGGGGGTTGGAGTGGAGACCGTCCAGGCACTATTTGGGATTGTGGAAAAGGGGGGCAGTCAATGCCCAGCTTACTCACTGACATGGGGCGGTCAGAATTCAACATCCCTGAGAGATAGGTAGGGCAGCAGTTGAGAGTGACCCTCAAACAGTCAGTGCCCCCCGGGCTATACAGTCCTATGGGGGGAATAAGGCAATGCAGCACCTGTCTATTTCAATTAAGCAGTTGGTGGTCAGTCGGGAGGAGGGAGGAGTTGTTAGAAGATCGGAGATAGGAGATAAGATAAGGGTCCAATTGAGGCCTTCTACTACTGACCCCTGGTTTACAAATCTCTCTATTTTTCTTAAAGAGGTAATTTCTATTACTAAGTAGGCTGATCTTTTTCTTAGAACTACATTTCCTCAAGTTTAAATTCCTGATTTGTTTTAGATTTTTTTGTAAAATTTTCTTCCAACTTATCAATGATTTTGTTACTTTGAGAAATTCCTCTGTCACTTTCTATTACCCAGAGGTTTAGAGCCCCACTGCCTCTGTCCACATCGCCCTCCCGCCAGGGGACGTTTCAGAAACGACTGACCTAGGCCTGTAAGTATTAAGATAACAATGGTACGTGTCTGGTATTCACCAGACTATGTGGCTTATATACAAGAGTCCATTGAGTACTGTGTCCTAGGGAAGTACTCATCAAATATTTGTAAGCTTTCTTCCAACAGGACGCTTCAGAGCTTACACGAAGTCCATTCATTCAGTTGCAATTGGGTATCATACAGGTATGAGGTCAGAATTATAGTGCGAAATTGTCCTTGCCCTGTTACCCCACTCGATATGAAACTGCTAGGTATGACGTGATAGGCCCGTGCATGGTAAGCATTATTATACCCCCGAGGACACAAAGTGCAAAGGATTTTACACCTTTTATATACATATACAGCTGATTTCAGTGTCCTTGCTGTAGGTTACATGGACGTAAATGCTGCCCTCTCATGAGTCATATGGTATTCAGGCCTGCACTAAAGGTGATCTGGGTGTTGATTGGCTTAGAAATCATATGCAAGAAATATTGGTAAAATTATGAAAAAAATCACAAGTGACCCCAAATAGTTCCTAAATGGAACAGTAGATGAGTTTTTATATTATGCCAAGGTTTGGGTTTTTATCAGGTCTGCAAATGTTCATCTGGCCAATGAAGGTTTTGAGGCCCAAAATAGGGTAGAATGGCACTTGCTGTACATATCGCTCCCTTAGTTAAGATTTTCAGGGTTAAGCCTATCCTATATTCTAACACATTGTGTGTGAGAGATGGTTTAATCTTGCTATGGTCGAAAATCTTACCAACGAACATTACAGGGGGCTGTTTTTGTGTGTTATGCTATATAGAAACATAGAGGAAATTGAATTAGTTCCACGTAACCTGTAGACTAGAATGCAAAAGCAAGTAAGCCCATATTAAATGCATGTGTCAGAACAGTTTGTTTTGTGAAGGGACTGATTTCGCGGAATATGTTATACTTTTGACTGCACACTGGTGCACACACCGTTTCCAGTTCCCTTTTGTGCCGGAAGAGGAAACGGGGTAGTGAGTAAGAATGTGTGAAGGGTGCCCCTGGTGTGTGCATGGGGAACTAATTTAGTCCTGACTCTCCTTTGTCTACCCAGAAATGAATATAATATAATTATTATTTTTACGAAATAAAGTTTGGATCGGTTATTTTAGACCAGAATATCGTAACATTGACATGTGAGGAGCACAAAATATATATGACTTTTAGTTTACTACTGAAGGAGGGCTAGCATGGCAATTTTCAAAGCCCCCTTTAAAATGTAGGTCTACTGCTACTGGGTACTAGCTGGTACCATATACAAAAACAAGGGTACCCGCATTGATTACACGTTTCTGCATGCGTGCCAATGATGTTCATGTTAGCAAATCCTGAAGCTGTGGTTTGGGTTTGCCAACAGGCAGTACATCCTCTCTGGGATTTTGCCCCACTGAAAGGTATTCTTTTCAAATGGCCCCCCCCCCCATATGTAAGAAGTCCCCCCCCCCACTGGTAATAAATGACTCAGCCCTTATTGTTGTAATATGTTTGTCAGCTTGCACTGCCATCTGGTGTCTACATAGAAATACTGTATGTTGCGCCATCTATAGGATGGGAAATTAGACTGACACAAGCCTGTCCCGAGTATGGGAGTTGCAGCAAGTCTCCAGCTTAGGATTTAGTTTCTCTCCCTGTATGGTTATAATTATTACTCTACTGTCACTCTCCCAGCACAGGCCGGTCAAACCGTGCACTGGTGTAAACCCTGTGGCAAATTCTCCAAACATAGCCCTGTATTAGTGCAGTCATTATGTCAATTGGTTTGGCACATTTGAAATAATGATACTAACCATCGGGGCTGATTCAAAATTTGTATTTCTATGTTAATTCAACACTGTTTCAATGTTTTTTTAACACTGATAGTTAGTTGACATGTCAACGTTGACATCCCAGGTAACAAGAAACATTGAGTGAATGTTGATTGACGCTCACTGATGGTTGGTTCGACTTACATTTGTAGAAAACATTGTTTCAACATTGATTTGAGGTTTTTAGGAAAACGTTATTTCATTGATGTTGGTTTTATGTTAAAAAAAAATGTTCTGTAAATAATGTTTTTCCTGATAACCTCTGATCAATCTTGATCAACATTCAGAATGTGGACTCAAAACAATGTCGACTTAACTGGTCAAGAAAATGTTGATTTAACATTTTTTCATTATTCTATTATGTCTCACCAGGGGGCAGGAAATATTATGATCTGACTTGGCTGGATGCTACGTATAGGTATTTGTCTAATCTTTATCATAATGATGATAATGTGATAGTAGTAACAACCTTATTATAAAGATCACATGTTTAGATATATCTAAGTCTGAAAATATCCATAGATGAATGAAACATTTGCTGCATTATGGTCCATATTGTGGTAGACACCCTTAATGAAACATTTAGATTTTTTGGCCCAGGTCCTCCTGGGTCATTGGCAGCGCCTTTTCGGTCAAAAACTGATGGTCATGAATTGGAACTTTAGATGGGAACCGCTCATGAAAGAAGCTCATGAAAGAAGCTGAAGAAAAAACCTGACATGTTTGACCTACTTTCTCATGAAAACGGGGCTCCATAGGATAGCATTGTGTGATAGATTTTCGCGATAGACAAAACACATGGGCTCCTATGGAAATTGTTCAATTAAGACGCTTTTTTTCAGCAGGTAAGTTAAAGACCGTTCATACAATGCGATGGTTTCCAAAAAAGATTATTTAATTTTCGTGTAAGACCGGTTAGGACCGTCTATGTAGCAAATGTGTTAATACGACCGCCATGTTCTTGTTATGGCTATCGCATTTCCGGCAAGGCGAGTTCGGACATGCGCACAGAGTGGTCCGCCGTAAGCTTTTTTATTTTTCATTTAACAGTAAGAGAAGTAATTCAATTCAATTCGATTGATATTGCCAGAGATCCATGGATAATATTCAAAAAGTTTGAATGTCTGAGTTCTTCGATGGCCCGTGGACGTAAAACTAAACAAACAAGCAAACAATTCAAAAAGCCATTTATTTCAAGTTAAATCGATAGAATATATCATTTCTCCGTCGAAAAAGCTACTTCTGGCAAGGAGGGGTCGCGAATGCGCACAGAACATCAAAATCCAAAATGGCGGACAGCGAGACGATCGCCTTACGTTGCTATCAAAACTGCTGGATTATAACAAAATGGAATTACACTGTCTCATCCCTTTTTATAGTTAATATGGATCCATATTCAAGACCTGCTGCTATTTTGCAATGCTTAACTCGCCAAGAGAGGAGTTATTCGCCAATGAAAAATGCAAGCGATAATGGTTGCATCCTCCATAACCTTAAGCATTGACGACTCCGACACACTGTCACTATATTGACAGTCCCCTACAGTAGGTAGTCAGCGACCTGGGCCAGTGGTGCATTGCATGCGTTATATCTTTATAACCCGTTCCTGTTGTGTCTTCCCTCATGAATCAATATGTTGCTCCTCTAACACATGAGGCACATACGATCCCTTTAAAAAAGGGGATTTATGTACCATTTGAGCATAAATAAATGGGGAAAAATGAATCATACATCAGAAAGTAGAAATAAAGTGAATAACCTATAGCAATAGAAAGGATTGGTAGAGAGTGAGATAAGGTTATTTCAAGGTTAATCCAATTTCATTTTGCTACATAACTTCATAAAATTACTCAGGTTTAATCAACATTTTCTCATTCATTCAATGTTGGTTTGAGTCCACAAAATGGATTTAGCTGAACCATCTTTGAATGTTTTATTTTCTACTTGGCAAGTAAGTTTATTTAACATTGAAATTAATTTGACGATGACTATGTTCAATATAAGTATTCCTAGCCTACATCACTACATTCTAGATAGGCTGGGAATGAGCTGGATATGCCTGGAATCAGCTGGATAGGCCGGGAATGAGCCATAATGTAGGCTGGGAATGACCTGGATAAGCCACAGATGAGCTCAATAGACTGGGATAAGTCGGATAGGCAAGGAATGCAATAGATAGGCTGGGAATGGACTAGATGCATGAGCTGGATAGACTGGAAGTGAGTTGAATTGACTGGGAATAACCTGGATAGGACGGGAACGAGGATAGACCAGAGGTAAAGGGCTTATCCTGGGAATAATAGACACCTACTGCACCTCAAAGAACCATTTGAAGTAAGGTGTGTGTCTTCTGGGTAACACACTATAGAACAGCATTAAACTGCCCACAATATGACTCTGGGTGCACATCACAAGTATTGCATGAGTTCAGGACTTATATTTGGTGTACACCTAATACATGAGGTGTTATAGTAGTCTCTAACTGACATATTATTTATCCTAATGTTGTGAGTGAGTAGATGTTTAATGCCATTTCAACAGCTAAGGTCATATTCATGGCAAGAAATACATTACACAATTTCACAGAGGAATGTGTTTGTGCCCACGCATATGTGCACCACACACATCCTGAGGGGATAGGAAAGAAGAGAGATAGACCCTTTTAAGTGGGCTAGGGAAGCCTGTCCTAATTTTGTACACAGGTGTAGGCTGATACTAGACTGTACAGTTATATACTCATTTGCATATGCTCAAATTATAGGCATTTTACTTGGATTGCCATCTAATATACTTCCTACTACTTAATTCAACATGTAATAAATGATTTCCCATGATCTGTTTTGCAAAAGAAACTGTTAGATAGAAGACAACATGACCCATATACATCAATTCTAAAGGGGAAACATTCTTCAAAATGCATGTATCCACTTAGATCTTAGTTCACATGGTCTAAAGTACCTGCATGCAAACTTTCATGATTTCCACCAGATGTGCCAAAAACCCTTGAAATTTCTTACATAATGACTGCACTATATTGATCAGTTGTTGATTGAAGGGCATGTAGGTATCCCACTGCATCATACCTTGAGTCATCTTTTCAGTAATTCTGTAAGAGCGCCGGCCTTACAACCCCCTGTCCGTTACCATCTTTATATGGAACCAAGACCTCGTTTAACATTCATGACATGCATAAAGTATTGAAAATACCTAACTTTGGAGAGGTTAAGCGTCATTTTTGTAGGTTTGCATACTTAGCATTGTGTGAACTTTACTTTACCGGTGGTGTATAGGGCTGTCAATTTATTGAACGTACATCTGCATGTGAGACAAAGAGACAGCTTGTTTGAGACAAAGAGAGAACACTTTGATCACTGGCAGTAGGCTGAAGACCGTAATGTCTTTGTCATGGTAAGCATTGTCAGTATAGTTAGTACTTGTATAGTTTATTGATTGATCAATTATTCCATTACATATCATTCTCATATTGCTTAAAGCCAACAAAGTGTCAACCAGTCATAACCAGCGTAAACGAATGATCTATGCAGATACTATTCAAGTTGCTCTGACAGTGTTATCTATCGGAGAAAAGAGTAATGTTCCTCAGTGCTCCACGATCCGTCTGTAACACCTATGGGCGTGGCCGCCCCACCCGAAACGCTGAGGTGTAGGTTTGTCATTTAATACATAGCCTATGGGTATCCTAGGGAGTGGTCATTTATTATCAACAGGGGAGGGGTGGTGGGTTTGAGGGGGGGGCGTAAAAAATTCTGACCCCTCTCGAGGGGGGGGCTAAAAAAAATTTGACCCCTCTTGAGGGGGGGGGCTAAAAAAATTTACCCTCTTTTTAGCAAAAAAGCCCGCGCACTACTGTAGATCAAAGAGGGGGCGCGAAAACTCTGGCGCGGGGGGCGCAAAATTTTTTTACTGCCGTCGAGGGGGGCGCGTAAAAAAAATTTTCGCGCGTCCGCGCGAAAACCCACCACCCCCCCTGTTGATAATTCATCCTTCTGACTGATAAGTAGTCTAATGACTGGATAAACCTGCATTGTGCTGTATGGAGGTGGTGGTGAGCAACGCACCCAATTTTGATACTCAAATATGAAGTCTCCACTATCAAATACTGCCAGCCCCAGTCACCGACAATTTCCCTCAATCCGCCTTAAAGTGAAATTACCAAAAATGGTCAGCAAACCTTAGTTTTTTTAGGAAGGCCCATTGCCAATAACCGAGGGCTATTTTTGTCTGAGCGAGGCATATATCGACAAAGGGGCCTTATATTAATACCAACTCATGTCAACTGCATAGAACCAATCTCCGAAGGTTTTATTTATACATTTTTTGCATTCATCTCTCTCTCTCTCTCTCTCTCTCTCTCTCTCTCTCTCTCTCTCTCTCTCTCTCTCTCTCTCTCTCTCTCTATATATATATATATATATATATATATATATATATATATATATATATATATAATAACAGTTGGGTTTGGTTTGAACAAGACATGGTGATGAATACGGCCTAAAAGGTGTTGCGTTCAGGTAACGGGGTCGAAAACAATAGGTTAGGTAGATAGGTGTCTATTATTTCATTAATCTTCTTCTCGGTCGATTGTGAATGATATATAATCGACACTTTCGCGCTTGGGAGCCTAATGTTTTTCAATTTTTCTCCATAAGTGCTAAAAAAATCAGTGCCCCAACGGCATATATAAAACATTTGTGGTAGGGCCAAAAGCAAAAAAAAAAACAAACAAAAAAAACCCCAAAAAACAACAACCCAAGAATCAAATCTTTTCAATTAAGCGGTTCCTCTAGAATAATCTTCTTAGACATGGAGTTGGCCTGTGTATATGTCTTGACTGTGTTGCATTTGTCAAACTCATTACACGCCCTGTGGGCTGATCCATAAATTATGTCACGCAAATTTTGGTCATTTTAAACACCCGTCCCACCCCTGTCACATTCTTTTGCCATACCTTCATTATTGTGTTCGTGTTACACCCCCACCCCCTCCGGCGTGACGTAGTTTGTGGATCACCCCTAGTGGTAATACTACGGGGAATATTTTGTATAGTAGACCTCTTCATTGGGGAAGAATTGACTTCACCTATCACTCCTCGACTTCATAATAAAAACGCTGTATGTTGTGTCATGTGAGTGATGAGGTCACGCCCCGAAGAGAGAAGCACGTCTGCTGTGCAGAAGTCCTCGCGCCCTCGCGCCTTGTCAATACCAGTCCTTCCCTTGACGCTGATAGGCTGCTTTTCTGTAAGGAGTCGATGTGGGATAGAATACCTAGTAAGTCCTTTCCATAGATTCAGATTGTACAACTAGATTGTCAGTGTCTTATATCGAAATGTTCTTCACCATGGATCTCATGGGATTTAACCTTCTGGGCTATATAAAAAAGATGTCAGCAGAGGCTCTTCTTTTGAATATACACACAAGTAATATTGTTAATTGCAAAGATTCTCGGTGCTTTTCACAGAAACTATAACTAAAAGGTTTGATGTTGACCAATCTCCAAATAACATCCATTCGATAAGGATTCTTAGCCTATCCCTCCTATATCCAACCTCACTCTTAATAACAGGGATGTATTCCTAAATTACATTGATTTTCTGATCAGCTACAGGTTGTGGGATGCTAGCTATCCTAATTAGATTGTATCTTTGTTGATGGTTTAGAGATGGGAAGCGTCGAAGTGTAAGGTTATATCGACACCACCTAGATTCAAATCAACAGACAACTTAAAGCTTCATTCTTTGTTCTTTTTCCAGCTAAGTATGTGATATAGCTACATGCAATGTGTGATTTCAGTGTCCTTGCTGTACACTAGAATGCAAAAGTAAGTAAGCCCAAGTTGAATGCATGTGTCAGGACAGTTTGTTTTGTAAAGGGACTGATGTTTGCCTGCATGCCTGCTGACCTGTCTGCTGTCAGCAGGGCATTGGGCAGAGACTAACATTCATGGGAGTGGGCGACTATTACCACCCTGCCACCCAAGAAGCCCTACTGCATGCCCTCTGCCTCAGCAGCAGCAACTGCGGCTGGTGGGGCCGTGACCGGCTCGGTCCATGCACGTGGCAGCGAGTGAAAGTGAGAACCACATCATCAACAGCTGCCGACCGAGCCACACCAGCGTGAAGCAATGAGCACCTGTTGCAGACTCACATACATACCTGGGGAACTCAGAATTAGAGCAACCTATATAGCACCAGGGGACCAGGAGGCATAGTCCTGACAAGCAGGTAGGCAATGATTTCTCTCAAAACAAATTCAATATTCTGCCTCTGGGTCTAGGTGATTGGATGTGCTTATTTTAGTGTTGGGATCCCCACCAGCTGTCATCAGACACACCTTTGTGTCCCAGCCAGACCTCTGCCCTTACAGCCAGTTATTGCATGTTCTTGTCTGGGGTATTCAAATCTCTGTCGAGGGAATATATAGTACTGAATACACGCAAGCCACAATCAGCATACTCGGAAATTTACACACATAAGACTACACTTGTGACGCACTACAGTATAAAATATTTATTTAGGGCCAAATCACCTTAAGCATTGGTCGAGAAATATCTATCCCCAAATGATGGTGAAGTAAAAAGTGGGAGTCTGGATGCTGATTTTCCACAAGTGAGCGACAGTGAATCAGATGACAGGAAGGATACACCCCCCACTCCCATTTCTTTTTTTGTGGACTAAATTTCCACTGGGAGCCTTGGGGCACCTTGGTCCATACAGTGGATGATCAAGTCGAAATCTGCCATTTTTGGTAGCCGTTAAACCCTAAAAACCCTCCCACAAAGAGGTCATAGGTCACCATTCTCTCAAGGGTATATTGGGGATATGTTAGAAAATAATGCATGCGTCAATATCCAAGCAATATATATATATATATATATATATATATATATATATATATATATATATATATATATATATATATATATATATATGGATAGTGGTGCTAATTTTGAGCTGTCTGCATTTTACAGAAACATAATACAATATGGTCTGGTAATGTAAGATATTAGGGCTTTTCACGATGCTCTCACTAGACCGCTCTAATGGTTCAATATTAACCTTGGGCAGAACTACTCTACGTAATGAGATATTTCCTGTAATCAACAAAATTGCCATGGGTAAGCTTTTTGTTCCAGCCATACCTCAGACAGCAATATGAAAAATAGCTATAGCTTTGCAGTCCCATCTGTATCAAAACTATTTACAACGTTTATCTATGTTCACAAAGTGGAAATATTATTTCTGGTGTCCATGCAATACTAAGGCCACCAAATGATGTCGACAAATATTTCAGGCTAGGATAATGCTACTTACTTATCGGAAGAGAGTGCTGGGATATATTGTTAATGATGAGCAAGAAGTTGTAGTAAATTGAAAATGGAAGAGATTTTAAATATGATGATTTGTACAGGTATTGAATGTTGTGATGTATACTTATTTACTATAAGTAAATCTCCCTATGAATCACTACTTAGATGTTGTAGATTGCTCTGGTTGGTGACAATACTATTTTGTGGGGTGGTAGCCTCTCATTTCGTACCATGAATGTAGAAGTGGTTACAAAGTTTTCTTATGTGTAGTTCAATAGCTTTAAGAGAAAGTGGTACATGCTCTGTGATCGATATCTGCAGCAAAAGGTGCGGCCAAAAGTACACTACACAGGTTGCCTATGAGACTGTCCTTACGAGATTAGATTGTAAGTAGTATATGAAAATGCACCTATTTGTATGGTACTTAAATACCAGATATTTAATGCCTGTAACGATTTAATTCTCTTAAAGCGTGTACTTACAAAAGAAAAAGACGTGGGAGGGTTGGCTAAGAACAGTGGTAACCCCCCAATAATACATCCTTTTAGCATGCTTACTGTAGTATACATGTCATAACTTGTGTAAGCAGTAGGCAATGGAGGCATGCTTGGTATCAAAATTAAAACCTATTTCAGCGAGTGTATACGTTCCAATGATTGATTATCCCAAAAATATTTTAGAAAGGATATTTAAAAAGTGTTAATGTGTTAATTTAGACCATTGACTAATATATTTTGATTGACGCGATGTGAGAATTATTACATGTTTATGGATGCCCCAGTCTGCAGATGTGTTAATTGTTTTTTGGATGAAGTTCTACCATGCCATGGGTAGTAACAATCGTCTATGATATTGCCTAAATTATGCATGGACAGGGTCATGTAACCTGCTCGAACCATCTGCTGATTTTCTTTACCCAGTAGACCATATATTCTGGAATCTAATGTTAAAATGGTTTGATTTGAGGTCATTTTGGCGGAGTCAATGTAAAAATATAAAAAGAGAAAATATCTTAACTGATGCTAAGACATGGTAGGTCCTACCAATAATACTGAATTGGTAGGACCTACCCCTTGTTTCGAAACTCCAGGTGGGTCTCTTCATTTTGGTATAATTTAGGGAAATCAACTCCATGTGAATTATAGGCCTACTTAAATATTTCCATTCCTAATTTTGACGCGTGAATGTTGTGATCTATATCGACAAACACAAGGTATAATGTGGTTACTTGTGTATAATGTGGTTACTTGAAACTTGACTTGACAAATTGTAGCATCAGTCAGCTGAGAGATCCATGTGGTATAAATATTACAATACCCTAAGGACCACATGGCCACCCAAGCCGATAGATCGGGTACCAATTGTTGAAAGATTAATTAGTTCCGCAGCAAATTGACTATATAATCAGCATGCTCCAAACTTGATTCATAGAACTGTATTGTCATTCCGTAGCATGGAACCTAATAGGATTATTAAATCAGGGATTTGAAATGATTTTGGTGTATTGATTCATAGAGGGAATTCAGAGATAGTACCTAGAACTTTCGAGGTCGTAGAAATTGCATGAATTGATGCCTGAGTACTTATAATAGATGTCAGCAGTCCACAAAACATAAGCTATCTAAAAGAGAAATCAATGGAAATGATTCCCATATTGGAACACTTAAACATAATCCTAGGCCTGTATAAATGTTACACAGAGGAGGACGACAAACGTGTGTCAAATAAGGGATGAAATCTTCTCCAGCCTGTCCATTCACCCTAGAATAGCTAAGATACATATCTTTGGCCGACCCGGCGCTCAACCTGATAGTTTAATTATAAGGCACCAGGCACATTTGAGTTATGATAATTGGTTAACTCTATGTATATTTGTAAATGCATTTAACCTAAGTACTGAATCGCATGCTTGGTCCAAAGACGGATACTTAACACGCAGGGGAGTGAGAGGCAATTTCAGGTGGGGGAGAACAGGGTATTTTCTGCCATTTTGGCCTCTTATGGCTTGACCTTTAAGGTCTGGCCTTTTCTGGTGTTGGTCATTGGTGGGTGCCCCCCCCCCACCAGTCCCATGACAATTATTGCCTGTGCTTGGGGTGATCTCAGGCTTAGGCTGATATTTATAAGGGATGCTATGTGAGTGGAAATCACATATCCCATTAGGATGCAGGGTGGGGGTACAGCCGGCTCACAGTTCAGGAGGTAGACATCGGATCGCACGTGTAGCCTACCTGATCCAACTCAAAGTCAATCCTCCCCGATGGGAGGCCCTCATGGACACTCTCCTACAGCTCAGGGCTTGGTCAGTGTGCGCATTGAATTAACAGTTGGCGGTCTCCTGAAAATGTTTTAGTGGCTTCTTGGCCTGGGTAGACGTGTTTTCAGCTCAGAATAAGCCAAACATGTTGTCATAAAATTCTCTCGCAATATCTAGATTTCTGCAGAGATAGCTGTTTGTACATCAATATCACATCGAATCACCTGGTGTTGATATTGTCGGGCAGGAGGGAGTGGGCGATTCTCCAACCTCTGCAAAACCTCTGCAAGACAGGCAGTCTACATATAAGCGAGCAATTCTCATCGGGAGACGAACCGATGGCACAGTGACAATAGAGGACATTTATTTAACTGACTGTAGTCACAATGCTTTAGGTGAGCCCTGGAAACAGGTTTTCATTACATGTATTGGACCGTGATACCATGGCTGTATTTTGAATTTTGTAAAATGTCCCTCACTCAACACTTACTTTGTTAACCTCTTCGAGGCCGCTAATGCATTATAGTGCATTAATGCATCATGCCTGTTGGTCATCATAACACATCAGTGGTGCACCATGCCGACCAATGGGCATATTAAATGCACTCATGAATTATCGTTTCTAAAAGGGTTAAATTGTTTAGGGTTAAGCTCAAGTAACTTGAAACAAAGCCCTATTTCCATTGACAAAGAGGTATGTACTGTACCACTTTGATTTCAAAGTATTTCCAATAATTGTCATGTAGCCCGCTTTGTGAAATAGGGCCTTAGAACTAGATACTATAATGGATTGCCTTCAAACAGGATCCGTATGGACTTACACCTGCATTAGGGTCCTTTGCCACCCTGTCAGGTAATACACAGGCATGTAAAAGGTCCTGGGTTGGGATATAGTGACCACCCGTTTGTGCTATTTGCTACAACATGTCGACATTGACTATTTGAATTGGCTGGTGAGTCGACTGTGGTGGGGAAGAAGAGTGCATGCATAGTGGACGTTTTGCTGCATATTTCTTTTTGGGAATTGTAGGCAAAATGTTGGTCTAGACCATTTGCAACAAAGTAATTAGAATTATTACCTCTATAGCGAGGTTGTGGGTTGCACAGTGGGCACCGCCATTACTTGGACTGTTTACCTATTAGGTCTCACTAATAAGAACCTCCAGGATGGGCACCAGTTGCATCCTAAGAAGTATGCAGGCAATTATCTGAGTAGTTGCTTATCTGTCCCACAAGCTGCCTATATATCCTACATGTCAGATTGACATCATTATGATAACACGATCTAGTAGTGGGCAGAAACAAACTTGAAAGTCAGAGTAGCTCCTTTCGGATGCACTCTCTATTTGGAAATATTTGCTTCTTATGGTGAATTCATATCCTTATAATGATAATTGGCTCAGGGACCCCCTGAGTCTATACCGCCGGGTAGGCGGTGGAGTTTAAAAATAAACAAAAGTCCATTTTTCAGTTTACATTTTCTATAGGAAATAAAAGTTATACATTAATAAAATTGTTATAGACAATTAGTTCATATATTTGTCTGTATATTCATGCAAGAAAAAAAAAACTAAACATGCACTCATCTATTTACCATGATTATTTAAAAAAAAAAAATCACTTTTGAATGATTCTCCAATCCACTTCCCCATAGGCTTATGTCCAGGCCCGACTTTTCTCTCTTTATTCTTACATGATTAAACAAAAGCATCTTAATGTGAGACGCTTTTGGTCGTCAGGGCACCAGCATTCCAAGGGGTTCATTTCGAGAAGATTATGCCAGACTGGTGTCAGTACATGTATAGATAATAGTCTCTATTTGTAAGTAATTAGTCAATATTTCGCAAGTGCTGATTCCTGTGACATTACAGGTACATACCCTGAGCCTTCTGTGTTTCAATGCACAAAGCCCAATTTTATTACGATCCTATCGCCTTTTGAGACAAGCTTATCCCCAGACCGTCATTTCTATCGTTATTCCACACATACAACCGTAAAAAATGAAATGGACTTGTATTCCTAATTCTGTCAGATAAGTGTTCACCTATATAATATTACCATTATTGAAAGGCATACTGTCTATAGATTCTGTGCTCTTTCAGTGATATCAGGAAGCATAGAAGCTTCACTAATTAGTGTTTATCTTACACTCATACCAAGAATAGTATAGGTTCCCTATCCTTCATGCCTATCCTTCATGGGCTATATACCATGAAGGATAGGCAGCCTGAAGGATAGGTAACCTCAAGGATATATAGCATGAGTGATAGGTAGATGTATGCGTGAGGTAGACTGTTAAATTTGTTCCTTAGAGGATAGGTTGACTAAGAGATCAAAATGAAGGTTGGTTGTGAGCTATCCCAGCTGAACAAGCTGTGATAGGTAGGAAAGCTATAAAGTGAACATGAGGGATAGGTATTGAAGAGGATGGGTAGCAAGGAGGATAGGTAGCAGTTTAAGAGATAGGCATAGAGAGTACCTTGTGAAGTGAGCATATTCAAAAGATACATTGGTGCTAGGTAATATCACAGATGTGCCAGTCAAACATGAGGGATGTGAAGAGTTGGGGGATAGTCACCATGAGGGATAGGTAAAGTGAATGACAGGCAGATTGAGGATAGGTAGACTAATGGTAAGAATGTACAGAGAAAATTAGGTACAAAGGTGAGGGGTAAACTTTAATCCTTTAAGCCATTTGAGAGAAAACCTAATTAAACTCTAGATGTTTCAAGGGATAGGTAGTATGAGTGATAGGTAGACTAAGGGATAGACAGTATGTGGGAGAGGCAGAGCCATACACAGGTAGAGTACTTTTCAGGTTGAGATAGGCAGACATTAGGATATGTAGATTGAGGTATTGACTTTGATTAGCATGTTTGATCTATAAAAAGTTCCAATCATTTTCAATATAACTTTTGTACATTTTTAAAATATTCTCATCATCAAACCTCCTTTTTGCCGTTCATTCTTAGGAATGAACTGCTATAGGAGGGGACCCATTCTTAAATACAAGCTCTCATAGTGGTGCTTCCTCGCTCTCCATGTATAATCCTGTCATAGGTACAGTATTGAGTATGCCTATACCTGGATTAAAATCTGCAAATCAGTCAAGCATAGAAGTGGTGGCAGTGGTGGTGTTGGTGGACCTGTTATTGTAGACCCTGGGGACAGAGTGGTGGTAGCCCTGGACACCTCAGGTAGAGCCATGGTATATAGTATATATAGCCCCCCCCCCCCACCCACCTCTGAATGGTGGTGGTGGCTGTGCTCCTGTGGTGGCCCCATACCTGCCTGGCACCACCTCCCCCAGCACCATGTGGTTCTCTTCTGCTGGTGATGCATTTCTCAGCACCACTGACTATTAACCCACTAAAGGCCACCTACATGTATATTTATGTATACATGTACACATAAGTATGATGCACTTTTTTAGGAGTTTTAAGTGGCGTGGCATTGGATTATTTGGAGTCTTGGGACCGTTTTCCATGTGTGTCGGCCATCTTGGTTTGCGGAAACACAGGGATCCAGGCCATATATGGTCAATTTTGATCTTAAAAAGTTATCAGATGGATGTTAGTGACCATTGGGACACCTCAACTACCCAATTTTATTGTTTGCCATGTGTGTCAGCCATCTTGGTTTTAGGAAACACAGGGATCCAGGTCATTTGTGGTCAATTTTGATCTTCAAAAGTTATGAGATGGATGTTAGTGACCATTGAAAGACCTCAACTACCTAATTCTATTTTTTTCAATATGTGTCGGCCATCTTGGTTTTAGAAAACACAGGGATCCAGGCCATATATGGTCAACTTTGATTTTCAAAAATTATCAGATGGATGTTAGTGACCATTGGGAGACCTCAACTAGCCTATTTTATTGTTTTCCATGTGTGTCTGCCATCTTTGTTTTAGGAAACACAGGGATCCAGCTCATATATTGTCAATTTTAATCTTCAAAAGTTATCAGATGGATGTTAGTGACCATTGGGACACCTCAACTAGCTAATTTTATTGTTCTCTATATATGTCGGCCATCTTTGTTTTAGGAAACACAGGGATCCAGGCCATATATGGTCAACTTCGATCTACAAAAGTTATCATATGGATGTTAGTGACCATTGGGACACCTCAAGTACCTAATTTTATTGTTTTCCATGTGTGTCGGCCATCTTGGTTTTCGGAAACACAGGGATCCAGGTCATATGTGGTCAATTTTGATCTTCAAAAGTTATCAGATGGATGTTAGTGACCATTGGGAGACCTCAACTAGCCTATTTTATTGTTTTCCATGTGTGTCGGCCATCTTTGTTTTAGGAAACACAGGGATCCAGGTCATATATGTCAATTTTGATCTTCAAAAGTTATAAGATGGATGTTAGTGACCATTGAAAGACCTGAACTACCTAATTCTATTTTTTTCAATATGTGTCGGCCATCTTTGTTTTAGAAAACACAGGGATCCAGGCCATATATGGTCAACTTTGATTTTCAAAAATTATCAGATGGGTGTTAGTGACCATTGGGAGACGTCAACTAGCCTATTTTATTGTTTTCCATGTGTGTCGGCCATCTTTGTTTTAGGAAACACAGGGATCCAGGTCATATATGGTCAATTTTGATCTTCAAAAGTTATAAGATGGATGTTAGTGACCATTGAAAGACCTCAACTACCTAATTCTATTTTTTTCAAAATGTGTCGGCCATCTTTGTTTTAGAAAACACAGGGATCCAGGCCATATATGGTCAACTTTGATCTTCAAAATTTATCAGATGGATGTTAGTGACCATTGGGAGACCTAAACTAGCCTATTTTATTGTTTTCCATGTGTGTCGGCCATCTTTGTTTTAGGAAACACAGGGATCCAGGTCATATATGGTCAACTTCGATCTTCAAAAATTATGAGATGGAAGTTAGTGACCATTGAAAGACCTCAACTACCTAATTCTTTTTCTTTTTTTCAATATGTGTCGGCCATCTTTGGATTAGAAAGCACAGGGTTCCAGGCCATATATGGTCAACTTTGATCTTCAAAAATTATCAGATGGATGTTAGTGACCATTGGGAGACCTCAACTAGCCTATTTTATTGTTTTCCATGTGTGTCGGCCATCTTTGTTTTAGGAAACACAGGGATCCAGCTCATATATTGTCAATTTTAATCTTCAAAAGTTATCAGATGGATGTTAGTGACCATTGGGACACCTCAACTAGCTAGTTTTATTGTTCTCCATATATGTCGGCCATTTTTGTTTTAGGAAACACAGGGATCCAGGCCAGATATGGTCAACTTCGATCTTCAAAAGTTATCAGATGGATGTTAGTGACCATTGGGACACCTCAAGTACCTAATTTTATTGTTTTCCATGTGTGTCGGCCATCTTGGTTTTCGGAAACACAGGGATCCAGGTCATATGTGGTCAATTTTGATCTTCAAAAGTTATCAGATGGATGTTAGTGACCATTGGGAGACCTCAACTAGCTAATTTTATTGTTCTCCATATATGTCGGCCATCTTTGTTTTAGGAAACACAGGGATCCAGGCCATATAGCTCACATAGCCATTATCAGCTGGGGGCCGCCATTAGACCCCAACGGCACTATGACTAACACCTTCAGCCCCCGACTCCGCAGTATATGCCAGGGATGCCTCCCATTGGTCAATTATACAATAGCCATGTGCCGTATATGGTCAACTTCGATCTTCAAAAGTTATCAGATGGATGTTAGTGACCATTGGGGGACCTCAACTACCCAATTTTGTTGTTTTCCATGTGTGTTGGCCATCTTTGTTTTAGGAAACACAGGGATCCAGGTCATATATGGTCAATTTTGATCTTCAAAAGTTATGGTTAGTGACCATTTGGACACCTCAACTACCCAATTTTATTGTTTTCCATGTGTGTCGGCCATCTTGGTTTTAGGAAACACAGGGATCCAGGTCATATGTGGTCAATTTTGATCTTCAAAAGTTATCAGATAGATGTTAGTGACCATTGGGACACCTCAACTACCTAATTCTTTTGTTTTCCTTGTGTGTCGGCCATCTTGGTTTCAGGAATCACAGGGATCCAGGCCATATATGGTCAATTTTGATCTTCAAAAGTTATCAGATGGATGTTAGTGACCATTGGGACACCTCAACTACCTAATTCTTTTGTTTTCCTTGTGTGTCGGCCATCTTGGTTTAAGGAATCACAGGGATCCAGGCCATATATGGTCAATTTTGATCTTCAAAAGTTATCAGATGGATGTTAGTGACCATTGTGACACCACCACCACCAATACCACCACCACACTACTCCCAACCCTCACACACATTCCTTATTTGCATATTTTAATCCAGGCATAGGTTTACTCCATACTATAGCAATGGGGCAGGATTTTACATGGAGAGCGAGGAAGCACCACAATCAGAGCATATATTCAAGTATAGGTCCATTCCAAAGGCCATAGAGTTCATATATAATGTTTTTTTTTTCCCTTAGATCATCATAGGAATATGCACGGCATTACAGCATTGCTGTGTTTACTTTCCTGAAAGTATGTTATAGATTAATAAATTGCAAAACACACAACATATGAAGGGCTTTTAGATTCCGTATTAAAATAATATTTGTTCTGAAAATTTTGATCTACTATCATATTAAAAATGTTGTAAATCAATTCTATACTTCTTAGAACATGATATGAATATGCACGGCATTACAGCTTTGCTGTGTTTACTTTGCCGAAAATATGGGATAAATTTCTAATCCGGGAAACGCACTGCAATTTAACTGCTTTTAGAATTGATATTAAACTCAGAATTGATCGTCAAATTTAAATATGAAACCCTAATATCTTGATCATAGATGACAGATCCTAAATTGAATCCTCTCAATTGCATCCTTAACAAGGGCCTCTTGATCATAGATCTTAGATTCTAAATTTTCAATTGAATCCTTAACATAATCTCCTAACCATGGACCCCTTGTTAGGTAATTTTGGTCAAATTTTGAGAATCAAGATCACAAATTTTGGATTCAGCAGGATTTATTTGGTATAGGTGGCCCCTTGTTTCCATTTGATATCACTCTGATAAAGATTCCTGACCTCTATAAACCCCCTTATCATACATAGGACTCAATACTGAACACAAAAGGGAGCCTACTTTTAAGGGGGGGTAGAGGGGGGGGCTGTTACACTGTGTCCATAGGTAAAGCTCTGAGTTTCACCTCCTATTTATTGAAGCTTCTTGCTCATACTTAGACTCCGCTGCTGATACCATATTGATAGGAGGCATCGTTTCTGTTTGTTTTTTTTATATTTTTGTTGATGCTCTCAAGTAACCCATTTGCCCCTGCAATGTTTCCTAATAAGGAAAGAACAACTAGTTATTGCTCTCTCAAGTAAGGGTTCCATTTGTTTAAAGGGTATTAGATATTCCAACTATATGTACCTATTTTAAAAAGCACGAAGATACAAGAACAGCATGTGGAATATATATCATAGGTCTGTGTATTTCATGTAGGGTAACAAAGCATACCGATGTATTTATGCTTTCTATATAAATAGATAAATCTATACTATGCGACACAGGAGCTCCTCTCCACACACATGTTCTCATTGCCTGGAATAGTTCAAGTCTGAGAGCAGCTTATTGACTCCATAAGCCTCAGGAGAGTTTTCACATACAATCCAATGCCCCACACAGTCAACATAGAGTAAACTAGAGCGCTGCCGGCGAGTCTCCTGCATTTGGACAGAAGAATTGTAACGAGTCTATCAGCTTCAACAAGCTAAGCAGTATAATGGGAGCCTTTCTCTGGGGGCACTTCCCAGCAAGTTCAGTCGTTTATAGGCCTATGGTCTCGCCATTCCCAAGTGGAGAAATTCCGATGTGTGAAAAGAAAAATATATGTAGGCTACTGGGGCGTAATAACGTACATTAATTGGCATTTACATCAAAATAAAGTGAAAAAAAAAGGATTATTTCTGACGGTAGATTTACATCGACTAGTAACTTGCTTGTGGTTTAATTGGCTGTATTGATATACAACTACCATACACCCACTCGTGGAAGCCACACCCTGAGTTCAGGATGATCTTAAAACTATCAAAGAGTCTGAAGTGGTCTATAAGCCGAGTCTTATACGTGGGATTTTACGGTACATGTAGTCACTTGTACCGAGAACGATATCTGTAGAACTGCTCCTACATACTAAGGCGGGCCTCCCTAGCCCACTTAAAAGGGTCTATTTCTCCTCTTTCCTATCCCCTCAGGATGTGTGTGGTGCACATATACGCGGGCACTGACACATTCCTCTGTGAAATTGTGTAATGTAGTTCTCGCCATGAATATGACCTTAGCTGTCGAAATGGCGTTAAACCTCTATTACTCACTCACTCACTCACTCACATACTGAGGCACTGCAACCCTATACTGATACCACATACAACACCTACACCTATGGATTTACCTCTAATTGTTGGTCCGACTAACGGAAAACTCTCTAACTGCCAATCGTCCATAGGTACAATTCTGTACATAATGCCAACCTGTATATAGGAGGTATACACAATTCCCCTATGCACCAATTGCACGTCTATATGCTGCTGAGGGGATATCGACTGAGGTTTATTGGTGTGAAAGAACGAAAATGTGCTATTTTGTGCCGCTACCTATAGTAATAGTGAACGGAGAATATTCTATGTGTATGACTCGTCTCACTTCTTTTGGGAATTAAAGCATATCTTGACCAGTTCATCATCTTTTCCACTCAACATCAAACATGCAGAGTGTGAAAAATAACTGGTGAGTCTACCAGGGATCCTCGTGAAACTGAACAGTGAACCACCGTAATTGTATTGCAGTGAACCGGTGTAATTTTTACAAGAAGCCCCAGGTGGAAGTACGGTTGTACCCCGGGGGGGGCACTGAGTCTTTGATTGGTGGTACCAACTGCGAAACTACAGCCCCCTCTTTTTTTGCCAAATCACAGCCCCTTTAAACACAGCTCAATTTTTACAGCCCCCCTTTTTTGAAGAAGTCTCTTAATAGCCCCCTTTTTGGGGCCCTTTTCCATGTAAATCAAGGTTCTTTGACAATAATACTCAGGAATTTCACAGCCCTGGAGTGATAACATGGAATATTCAAGTTACTTCCGTTCCATACAAGGCATGAAAGGTATTAACAGCCCCTTAATTTCAAGATGTAATTCAGCTAACAGCCCCCCTTTTTCTCCCCTTTGACTCATCGACAGCCACCGCTCCGTGGGGTTGGTACCACAGTTGGTACCCAAACAGAGGGTCAGTGCCCCCCCCGGGGGTTGTACAAGGAATCTTTGGGAAAATAACGATTTTATAATGCAAGTAGAACTGCTGTGGCCATTGGCTCAGTAGAACTTATATTCTCAGTGAAAAAATATTGCTTGTCCGTGTTCAAAATTTGTAGACCCGCGAAAGCTCATAAGAAATTAGATACATAGACCTACTTTTGACAGGTCACTGCCTATTCAAATATATATGAAGAATCAGGTTTTATTACTATGTTGATAACAAGAGGCCATAGAATTAACGTTAACATGCAATAAATGCTCCTGATCCCTACTTTTTGTCGATCCCCACTGCAGCTTCGTTTTGAACACCAGTAAACATCCAAAATGGCAGAGAGGATACTACGATAATCAAAATTCGTTCATTCTTAACCTTTTCAAATCTCTTAAAACATAGGCCTAAAATAAACTCCCTGTAATACATTGTGAAAATGTATCCCACGGTCGTTCGCCTCTCTCTCTATATTTTTCAGATGATCAATTCGTTATAGGAGTGTGTGTTTTGAATTAGGTTACTGTATTTGTATTTGTTTTATTGGCATACGTAATCATAACATGGGACGATTTTCAAAGATCATGTATAGGTAATGACAAGCAGGGTTCCCTTATGACTGATAGCCCAACCTGTTGCATACACCCTATCAGTTACTGAAGCAGTACTTGCACACCTGAGTCCAGCCGCCTGGGTCATGGTGATGGATGGGTCTGCTGATTCACTGCCAAGTGACTTTTTGTGTATTGGTAGAATCAGTTCCAGATTCCACAATCAGGAAGGTGACACCCAAAGCAGGCAGGCCAGTCACGTTCACCCATTACGGGGGTACATTTTTAATCCATCATTTTTAAACCTCCCTAAGAAAGGAAGCCCCAGAGAAAATTTGAACATCCCAGGCGAACACTTGAAATGAGGACCGTGGGAAATTCACTGATACCCAACTGGCCAATTCCATTGAAATGGTTATTGGACGACTGTAAAATGGTAGAGTTCTAATCGAAGTGTTCAGTTGTGTTTTCATAGTTAGATAGCATATGAATCTACATGTTTTTTTATGGTTATTGATGTTGGGTGCCCATATTGTTTAAATCTAATTTGTCAGATAAGAAATATTCAATATGCAAGCCAAAACCTGTATCAAAAGAGTATGTAACACATGTAGACCATTGATTTTTGGCATGGATACTGATGTAATGGAGAATATATTACGTGTTTTTTTTTACAAAACATTATATTGTATCTGAGGATGACATGCAGTACAGAATGGCTCTGTATTGAATGACTTGAATACTCCTTTCATTTCTTTGCTAGGTCGTAAGCGATCAATGTCCTTTTCTTAGCCGACATTGGCACTTTGATATACTCAACGCACAGGCATGTGTACTCTTGTGATGTATTCATCTTTGTCTTTTATGTAGTTGTATCGCCATTAATATGACATTTGTTGTCGAAATGGCGTTCAGCAGTAATCACTCTCAGAATCAGCATACATATGATATGGGCACTACTTTTTCAGACATTCATTCCAACTTAGTTCAGACAGACTTGCAAGTGTGGCCATATAAATCGGCGTCAATCTACGCAGTAGCTTTCCTTTGCTTAACTCACGGCGTTTTCGATTACGGTGCTTTGCTTTTCACATCCCCTTAGTAAGCAATATCTGTGCTGTCTTCATTAAGCGCTGTCACCTGAAGGGGAACAGAGCCGCCCTCGGGAATTCGGGTGTTATTTCTCTTTGTACTTAGCACACAGAAACAATTGCCATTCTCGGGTAGCGGGATCCTTAGTGGGGTGACCCCTGCTTAAGTTGGTACCTTGCGAGATAAGGACTGATAAGAGCCAGCATGGTACCAGTACGCTGGGTTTCTGTATAACTACCACATGTAGTGGGAGAGTAGCAGGAGCGGAATTCAGGGTAGGTTCCCAGCATAGGGTACCAGGTGTTATGTAGTGCACCCTAAAAAGTCTGCACTGATTTCCTGATTGGTCAATAATGTAACTCGCTAGGTCGGAATGCGATATCACCCTGTTTATGATGAGCCAGCCTCGGCGTAGAAACCTATTCCGTTTTCAAGCTGAGAAAAAAGGCCCTCTTCCTCAAGTATATGTGAGCTGGCCCACAATCTGGTTATAATTCTGCGTCAAATCTCACTGTTTACATTATTCCCTTCATGTATAAACAAGAAGTTAGGCTTTATCAAGAATAAAAATACTTTGTCTGGCTGGCAAAGCTTTCTGAATTATATTGAATCGTCGTTCCTATAGATTATCTAAAGCTACTGAATTAGTCAGAAAATAATTTTGCAATATGATCGGGTCCCATTCTGCGGCTCATAAATAATCACATTGGCCGGTTCAATGGGGCATTACTAGGAAAGGGAAATGAGGCATTACTAAGAAAGGAAAATGAGGCAATAAAAGGGTATATAAAGGAACAGAATTGATTATTTATTTGACGTAACCTTGCCGCTATTACACAATGTCTATTCAGTCCTTGCACGTTGTTTCGTGAGATATGGATTGATATTTGCCATTCAATGTAATAAATAAACTGCAATTTCACCCCTCCCCCCAGTAACTGGGAAATGCATATATTTCATGGTAGAGAGATCTATGTTTCCTTCCACTGAAAGAGCATTTGTATATTAATAAGAATTACATACTAGTATTTGTATTATTAGGATTATGCAGGTCATACTTCAATCCAGGGTACTCGTAGAGACATATTAGTTATAGCCGTTTGACAGTTGTAAATGACACATATAGAGCATTAGCACATTAGGCTATGGAGGCCGCCATTAGACCCCGACTGCACTATGACTAACACCTTCAGCCCCCGTCTCCGCAGTAAATGCCAGGGATGCTTCCCATTGGTCAATAATACAATAGCCATGTGCCGTATACATTGTGCTTAAATGAAACACATTATGGAACGGTCTTTTATGTCATGGCAGATACGATCGTTACTATAGGTTAGTACTAGAACAGCCGTATTCCATGGGAGGATGGAATACAATATGCTCGTATTCAATGGGTCTACGCCATCTTGGATTTTGAATGAAGCTGAGCTGTTTTCTTTATTTAAAAGCAAAATAACCCCATACCCCATAACATAATGCAAATGTCCACTTCCATGGAATATCGTGGAATACTCCAGTCCCACTTCGGGGAATATGGTCCAAAAATATACGAAAAATCCATGGTCATGGACATTTACTTATATATCCTTTAAAAAGGTGTCAGAGTTACATAGGTCATCTCTAGAAATGTAACTACATTATGTATTCAATATGTGCTGCATTTAGTGGCAGCTTCATAAAGATGTAACGCCAAGAGCCGAATGAGAACACACATACATGTGCATAACTCTTAGTATTCACAATTGCAGTACTCACCAGGGGTAGACACTACACTTACTCAGTGGCCAATGGCCAATAGTTTGGCTGCGGATCAGTGATTCTTTCTAGATTTCCTTTAAAATTGGCCCTTCAGCCATGCAGTGGAATATTTGAAAACACATGAATGAGATCACTATGTACTGCTATAGGCAGGTGATCTTTTCTTTGGATACACAACAAATCCTCGATTCACGGCCAACTGACGGCTGTCAGTCACTGACGGACGGCGTAGGAACAGTATCATTAGCCCTTTAATTGTTTCTAGTTCTATTAGAGCTTGGAGCATGATTATTTGGTTCACTATTAATCCCTAATCTTTGTAATTCCACTATCACTGCACACCGGCAGCCGACTCTGGCCGCCGGTTCGCCGCTATCACTGGGTGTGATGTCATGACCTCTTGACCTAGTTGGGCCTCAAAACGAGGCTCGCTGAGATCAGCTGCCTGTAGCATTAGGCTGATCAAGATCAACTGCCTATAGCACTACAAGTGATCTAATTCCCCATAGCGTTACAGCTCTCAGTGGATCAGTGGCACTTGCCAGAGGTACGTGATATCTGTTCAGAAACCTGTTTCATCAGATTCATACATGTACATAGGAAGATGTCCATGGCACTAGAATTGTATTCCACTTTTTTGCGTGGTGATAGATTACACCCTAAGAAATAATTAAAGCCGTCTGTGCTCAGTCACTTTCATTCCTGCTAAAGTTATACTTTAAATCTATTCAGACAATTTATGTGTCATAGGACTGTCAAGGTGAATCAACATTTGACATCCAGTCTACTTTTCATCCAATCTACACTCATATCTAATAATTAGACTCCCACTGTGTCCATCGTTCACATGTAATGATTAATCCACATTTCGGATATTCTACAATAATTGATATCCTCTCAATAATCCCTATGGTTTTTCTCAACAATGATTCTCTATCTTTAACTTCCCCAGGGCAGCTGCCATGTCCTGTTCACATTTTCCGACGTTGTGGGATGTCCAATCAGCGCAGCAATTTCCTGAAGGGCTTACCTGCCAGTTATAAATGATAGATGTTTTCAGATGGCTAGCAGTGCTCTCTTAAGGATTACGCAGTAAATGAGGGGAAATTATCTCATTAGTAGAAAATGCATCCATAGTTGGCTATACTAATTATTCTGTCAGTTGAAAGGGAAGAGTATCTCGTGTCAGGGCCAGAAAGTGTAATGTAAGTCTGATTATTGCCCATGTTATTTTCCTGGTCATATATATATAGGCAGTGAAGCCACTTTTCCTGCTTTACCAGGAATTTCTGGTTTTCATTCCCAGATACCTGTATTAAATTATGTTAAATTCCTGGGAAAATCCAAAAGTGTCCAAAAGTCCAGTTTTCCTGGTTTTTGTTGGCCATGAAGGTCGAATCCCACATGGCGATTTAGGGCTCAAATATCTCTGCGATTTTGTCCCTTGCACTCTTGGGGCCTTCCTGAGCCCCTTTATCGCAAGGATAACTGCTTAATTGGTCTGAATTCACTGTTGGATTCGGTATAAGTTGAACAATCCTTGCGATCTAAGAGCCCAGGAAGACCCCAAAATCGCAAGGGACAAAATCGCAGAGACATTTGAGCCCTAAATCGCCCTGTGGGATTCGACCTTGAGTGGTATCTCTTTATATGATCGAATCCCACATGGCGAAATAGGGCTTCAATATCTCTGCGATTTTGTCTGTTGCGTTCTATGGCCCTTGCTGAGGCCACAAAATGCAAGGATTGTTCAAATCAACCTGAATCTAACAGTGGTTTATGCTCAAGTTCGCTGTAGTCCTTGCATTTTATGGCCTCAACAAGGGCCATACAACGCAACAGACAAAATTGCAGAGATATTGGAGCCCTATTTCGCCATGTGGGATTCGACCTATAGGACCCCATAAGCTGGGTTACTTTTTTTCTTGTTCAATATGGTTTAGGACTCACATATATAATAACATCCTAGAGGGTATTGCTTTATAGGCACCAATAACATAATGCTTGATCTGCAATATGATTTGCACCAGTGAAAGATTCATAGCAGCTAAACCAATGGCATTTTTAGACTGGAGGTGCGCAATGCTGTTTCCATTTTTCCTGTAGTTGAGAGTTCATTTGCCTCTATTAGGTCGAATCCCACATGGCGAAAAATGTCTCAAATACCTCTGCGATTTTAAATCGGAATATTTTACCTTTCTTGATGTTTATATCTTTGTAAATTATATATTTTCTGGCCTAAAATCGCAAGAGTGCCTGTGTTCTATGTTCCCTGCTGCACTTATAACTCTTGCGAATTTTGGGTAGATACCACAAACGCAACAGATTCAATATTGCAGTGATATTTGAAGCATTTTTCGCCATATGGGATTCGACCTTCAAAGCCTCAAATTAAGCCAAGAATTGAAGGTAAATGAAGGGTGCGCTATCTTCTTTTCAAAATCCTGAATCCGCCACTAATTATAGTACTGCCTACTTTTATTCTATCATTTACGGAAGTGCTCGATTTTTGTTCACCATATGTGAGCAATACGTGTGACGTTGACAAATTAAACTATCTATTAAAAGTATAGAAATAGAGAATATTCAGCGCATAAGGAAACAGAAGCACGACTCTCTATTGACATGAAATGTAAATGTAATGAAATGTAATTGTAATCTTACTGCAAAAAACAGTGCTTAGAGTTTATACACCAGTATTTAGAAATAACGCCCATGAGACACACGTGGGTCTATTTTTCCTCTTTTCTCACAATCATTTCTGTTGAATACATTTAATTCTAAACATGGTTAAATAACGGGTGTTCGAAATTAAACACTTCATTGTTTAACACTTCGGTATTTAAGGTCGAATCCCACATGGCGAAAAATACTTCAAATATCTCTGCGATTTTTGAATCTGTTGTGCTTGTGGGACTTGTTGATGTTTATATTTCTGTAAATTATATATTTTCTGGCCTAAAATCGCAAAAGAATGCTGATGTTCTATACACCCCGTTGTACTTATAACCCTTACGAATTTGGGGAGGGTCCCATAAACGCAACAGATTCAGAATCACAGAGATAATTGAGGCATTTTTCGCCATGTGGGATTCGACCTTTTCAGTAAGTGTTTACATGGTATGTTTATAACAAAAACACTCACTTTCAACCTGTCATATATATTAGAACGCAGCCTAGAACATCCAATATGTCGAGTGATATGCCACAAAACCCTGTGAGAATTAGGGAAGCCAATTTTGACCAGGGATGTAAGTCTTCAGGATTTATCAGGATTTCCTGACTTCTGAAAATTTTGAATGCCATGTACTTTCCTTATACAAGTGATAAGGAGGGAAGTTTGGAAAAATAGAAGGCTTTTATATCAAGTAAATGTATGGCTTCCTGATTTTTGTCCATGCCTGACTTACATCCCTGTTTGACCCAAACAGTTCTCTTGTAAAGGAAACATGTTGTTATGTTGCAATGACAACCTATAACATTAAATGAAAAAAGGGTTAGTGTAAAGCTCAATATTTTGTGGAAATTAGAAGACTTTAGGCAGAAATCGCAGAAATTCTATTTTTTATCACCAAATCAATGCTTGAGAGGCACAGGGTTTTGGCAATAAATACGTAGGGACAGACAGTGGAGAAAAGGTTAAAAAAATTTCACCGAGTGCTAATGTGATAAAATCAGCTTTTTTTTTTTTTTAAATTTTCTCATAGCCCCCATTATTAAAATTGCATATGACTAACCTTTCCCGTTTCTAATTGTTTGTGTCAGTGGCGGATCCAGGATTTGGAAAAGGAGGGGGCGCTGAATGCAGTCACAACACAAGAAAACCTTGAGAAATCAACTCAGACTGACATTTCCCTCTTTATAGGTTTTAATGGAGATTCCATGACCTTCGGGTGCCGACCTTTCAAGTTCTCCCTCTACCTACTTTAAATGGAGTTAGACGATTTTGTTCAGATAGAACTTGGCACTCAAGACAAATTAAATTTTCAAAAGACCTCATCAATTCACTGCTGCAATGGTTGATGCGGACCCCATTCACTAACATCTATATCCACTCCTGTCAGGTTAATGGAGGCTGGTGGGACCGAACTACTCCATTAGGGACCTTTATGTGTGTTATATCTATTGTTATATCTATTGTGTGAAGAAGTCTTATTCACACACCCAATGACAATTAGTGGTGACTGATTAGACTCACAAGCAGAGCTGTTGCTGACACCCAAACAACAGTGCTGCTGCACCGGCTAATATTTCAGAGTGAACATTACATATTTTTTACTATCGTTTTGTATATATGTCAGAGGGATTGACCAAAACGAATTTTCCAACTGAATTCCTTATAAAAGCCTTAATTCTGTCATTAGCTTACAAGTAAGCTACACTCGTAGAAATTAGCAACTGAAAAAGGTGTACGTCATTGACTTAATCGTACATGTAGTCCCTATAACTTTGATCAATAAGGTCGAATCCCACATGGCGATTTAGGGCTCAAGAATTTGACAATTTAATACAGGTATCTGGGAATGAAAACCAGAAATTCCTGGTAAACCTTGAGTGGCATCTCTGTAAAGGACCCCATAAGCTGGGTTACTTTTTTTCTTGTTCAATATGGTTTAGGACTCACATATATAATAACATAATGCTCGATCTGCAATCTGATTTGCACCAGTGAAAGATTCATAGCAGCTAAACCAATGGCATTTTTAGACTGGAGGTATTTGAGACATTTTTCACCATGTGGGATTCGACCTAAAACTGTCAGTCCCTCCACAGTCCGTTGTGTAGGATTTTGTGGACTCGTAGTTTATGTGTTACCTTTTGACAGTGTTGTGTTTTATTGGAAGGCATTTGCTATATATTGTCCTGGTTAATGGGTATATCTGTGACTGACATGTTTAATATTCCAAAATCGCAAGGATATAAAAGCTTACCACAGCCTGCAGGGGGACTTTGATATTATATGATTTCCTTGCGATTTAGGGCACCAGTGAGACAATAAAACACAACTGATAAAATCGCAGAGATGTTTGAGGCATTTTTGGCCATGTTGGATTCGACCTTTTCCTCGACTGTGGAATCAGTGACATGTAGCTATCCAGTGTGAAACCCAAATAGTTGACGAAGGTATTCACCACCTTCAGGGTTCCTGGTAAGTCGGTATTAAATCTTCTAAGGTCTGTGACACCAATTAACCGTAGGTTTCTTTGCATTGAGTGCGACTTTGTCAGGGCGTAGGAAAAGGGGGGCATGGGTCCCCCAATAATGAGGAGGTTCCCTTTATAAGCCTATATAAAATATAGCAGGCCGCCCAACCGAGACCCCTGGGCCCCCCAATAAAAAATTGCTTCCTACGCCCCGGTTTGTTTACCATATCATACCCCCTACAGCTGTCAATTGGACCGTAAGAAAATGCCTGGGGTGGGAGGAATTGGGAGTTGTGAAGAGAGGGAAGGGCAATTAGTATTGGTCCTTTATGTCCAAATAAACAATTCCTAAAGGGTGATATTTGACAAGATTGCTGTAGTATAAAAGACACTTTTTACACAGAACTATTTGCAGCATAAGATATTAAGAACATTTTCCTGTAAAATCTTGCTGCATAGACCCATTTGTCACATAAGAACTATTTGCTGCATAAGACAAATTTGTTCTCTAAGTTCTAAATTTGTTACATAAAAGCTCTGGGGTGGTTTTAAAGGACCAAAAGGTACCCTTTTGTCCCATAGAGCTATCTTTGCTGCATTATGGACCCACACGGTCTTGTAGGGAACGATTTCAGTTTTGGTAGGACTTCTTTTACCTTTCAGGTTCAACCTCATCTGGTAGTTTGATAATGTACCAAGTTGCATGGTGTCGTAAATGGAGACTGGCTTATGACATGGCCTGTGCCACAATTTATTTGGATATGTCAAAAATCAAAAATCATTCTTGGAATTTTCAATGGGCATATCTCTGCTTCTACACGCGTCCCTACAATTCTATATGGACTTAGGCCAGTCTCTCGGTGTCAATCCACCAACACTGTGTATTGCGTCCTAAATAAATATAAACGTTTTAACTCATATAAGATCAGTTGACGCAATATTACAGCAACAGATAGGCTAATAGCCTATATAAGGTCGAATCCCACTTGGCGATTTAGGGCTGAAATATCTCTGCGATTTTGTCCCTTGCCCTCTTGGGGCTTTCCTGAGCCCCTATATCGCAAGGATAACTGCTTAATTGGTCTTGATTCACTGTTGGATTCAGTATAAGTTGAACAACCTTTGCGATCTAGGAGCCCAGGAAGACCCCAAAATCGCAAGGGACAAAATCGCAGAGATATTTGAGCCCTAAATCGCCATGTGGGATTCGACCTTATGTGGTCATTTTCACTATGCTTTGAATGCTGCATTTGCCCTGCGCATAGCATGCGCCTGTCATCAGAGCATGGGAAATATCCTGCCAACCTGATCCATAATTTAGGAACCCTCATGTCGCGAAACACTTTCCAGCACGTTCTCATGGCTGTGAATAAGGATATATTGACTTTATCATGCGGCATGTGTGTACATTAATCATCTACATCTATAACATGGTGTCGACGCTCTGAATGCCGTGTGTATTTTGTCATTGGCACCTTCAGTACAGTAGCCCAGATTGTTTTGGCAGCAACATGTGTGGTACTTAACGCACGTGGAAAACTTTATTTCACGGAAGGTTATACCTACGAACTCCATGCGTTTACTTAGAATGATAGGCTAGAGAGAGAGAGAGAGAGAGAGAGACAGACAGACAGACAGACAGACAGACAGACAGAGGCAGACAGACAGCCCGACAGACAGACAGACAGACAGACAGAGAAAATCTGTAGAAAGTATATAAGGTCGAATCCCACATGGCAAAAAAATGCCTCAAACATCTCTGCGATTTTGAATCTGTTGCAATTCTTGGGGGGTCTACCCCAAATTCGCAAGGGGTATGACTAATATAGGCTGCATAGAACACAAGGACACTGTTGTGCTTTATTGTAAAGACTTTGCAATATATTGTCCTGGTTAATGGGCATATCTGTGTCTGATATGTTTCCTCTCCTAAAATCGTAAGGATATAAAACCTTCGCAGAGTCTGCAGTGGGACTTTGATATTGCACAATTCTCCTAGCACCATTTGCGATTCAGGATACCAGGAAGGCCATAAAGCACAACTGACAAAAGCGCAGAGATATTTGAGGCATTTGTGGCCATGTGGGATTCGACCTTTACCCTCTCTTTATAACACTGCTTGGTAAAGCCAGAGTGCATTATCCTGAATGCTGCGTTCTGATTGGCTGATTGACCGTGCATTATCTAGATGGATAATGCACTCCCAGCACAGGAGGTCAACTTCATCTCACATTTAGACTTTACAATTGGTATTCATATGTTGTCAGGTGGCTGATGGGTTATTTTTCTGTGTTATAACGGGAATAATGCACTTGGTCATGGCTGCTGTCGTGCTGTAGATTGTATTGAGACATCTCGGGGCCTACAAGGCCCCTTGATGTCTCAATACAGTCTAGAGCACTCCCACGGCCATACCCCGTGCATTATTCCCTAAATATCATGCATTGCCTAGTGACATTGCTGGGTTGCCTTAGTGACGTCGCTGTGTTGCCTAATGTCGTAGTCATGTTGCCTAGTGCCTGGCTTTAGTCCACAAACTATAACAGATACATATTTTCACACGAAAATAACTGATATGACACATTTGAGAATCCCATGGCTCATTCTTAATAACAAACGCACTCTATGTCGCATTGCTCATCTATAAGCATGAACAGCCATATTATAGTTCAATTCAGCGAGAAAGTCTGACTTTTCAGAGTATTTCCCCTGAGGCATTTTCCATTGCTTTCTATACAGGCAAATACATTTCCTCTTTGTCAGAGTGTCCTCGAAGTCAGTAAAAGCTTCTTTGAAATAAGACCTATTCTGATACATTAATGCGATCTAAAAGTTTTGCCCTTTTCCACACCCACTTATGTATGAATGTAATAGGAATCATTATTTGGTTGCAACCAATGGATCTTCTTATCTAGGGACCAATTGCAATTCATTCAATTTCACAAGACAATCAGTTCCTTTGCAGTCGTGTCAAAACTATAGCATTTAACATCAATATTGTTATATGTATACATGCAGAGACACGAATAAATTCATTTGCTTCTAAGCTCAATAACAGAAACTCTGCTTAGATTCTGTTGGAACAACTGTCTGAAGTGTTTATTCACATCGAGATCGGCCTGGGAATAGGGAGAGCTGGCCAGAGAGTCGGATGTGTAGTGTCTGCACCCTAATCTCACTGTTCAAATACAAAGCACATCGATCCACTAAAATTACATTAGTGATGGATTTACCCCAGCGAAGGGGCTAATATTCACTGATACCATACTAGCAAAATTCTACCAAGTGAGCACAAACTAATTGTGTATTAAAGCCAAAAGCGATTTATAGATATGTTTTTCTTAAATGATATACAGGATTATCAACACCCACACTGAAGTTATTTTAATCCAATCTATCAACTTGATAGTGATACGTTCATATATATTATGTCGGACCATAAAAATTGCATACCGGTATGCATCCATAAAGATATCGGATTCACGTAGCCCTTGGATTGCCCTTGGATTGAATTATCCCATGAAAATATATACAGAAGAGCTACATTTACAACCCTCAGAACTATTGCTGAAATAACACCTCTCGAAGCTGTCACCAGGGGCCAATTAAACCCTTCAATTGCAGGTTTACAATGCAGATTGTGTCCCACTTCATGACATGTCGCAACAGGTGTAGAGAAGCATAGTTAGAACTATATATCTTATCCAAAACCAATACCCATGATTTTTAATAGTTTTCTACAATAGCTACAAAAGTTATTACTGGTACTTACAGTTTGGGTACACGTCTACATGGTACTTCTTTTTGTTTGCTCGGGATTATTTGTTGCCATTTATCCTGGCCGCCATACAAAATACAATACAGAAGCATCCGAAATAATCTGTTCTGTGCATAGCATATGACCATGTAGCCTTCCTGGGTGATCATAACACCACCATATCGGGCCACAGCATATATCATCCATCCGGCTTTATGGAATTCCTCTATATTGCCCACGTATGAGATAAAAAAAGAGAGATAACATTGTGTGTTTCAGGTAACCCGGCCCTACCTAACA
Organism: Acholoe squamosa; assembly: GCA_949317995.1. Lineage (NCBI taxonomy): Eukaryota > Metazoa > Annelida > Polychaeta > Phyllodocida > Polynoidae > Acholoe > Acholoe squamosa. Next base: position 35,457,185 of record OX439037.1, on the reverse strand, counting down.
ATACAGGGCTGACCCTTACTTTTTTCCCTCCAATTGAAAAACAACAACTTTATTTTGGGTGTTTTTGATTTAATTCAGTGATCAATGAGTCACTGCACGAGTCACTATATAGTCACCACCGCAATTCACAAATCACTGTAGTAGTTGAAAAACTTTTACGAAATAAAGAAAATTTCCGACCTACCCTAACTAAGTTTTTTTTTCAGCATGTTACCTGAAACAATTGATTTCTTTGGCCCGACTGCCATTTGCATTGGCCATGTGATCAGATCTAATCCTATCAGCTAGCCCATGAAATGGGTCCTTTCTGCTTCCTAGCAGCCCAAGGATAATCTTCATTGTCCTTAAGTCTTTAATGTTGATAGCTAACCACTGTGACATCAGGAAATTCTGGGATATGATCCTTCCCTGGTGGTTGAGTACATATGGGAGTATAGACTTAGTCTTCATAATATATTGTTAGCCCATGCAGGCTGCTGAACAAAAATCACCTGCCTCTGGCTCGCACCGATGATGAAATTTGGACCTTTGGACCGCTATGGGGCCACCCTTAAAAATATTTTCGTTTCCTGTCCAGAGGCCTGGTGGATTTTTTTTGTGAGAATGGGAAAATTTTTTCCTGAGTTCTGAAAAACAATTTATTTTTTTTCGTCCATCAGTACAAGAATCTAGGTTTCCAATCACTAAATCTTAGAACGTGATGGCAAATTCATGCCGTCCCCGCTTACAATGCTCATGACAAATAAAAATATTTTCCTAAAAAAAAATTTTCCCTCCCTCCCTCATGGGTCTAAAAAATCCCACCCTCTGGACAGGAAACGGACATATTTTTAAGGGTGGCCTGGGAGATATCATCACAATGCGAGCCAGAGGCAGGTGATTTCAGCAAGGCTTGTTTTCAGGTCCAATTAGGTCATGAGGTCACAAACAGCGATGGCAGCTGGCTGGTGGCCCAGGGTCGGTCGCCGGTGTGCAGTGATAATGTAATTTAAAAAATTTGGGATTAATAGTGAACCAAATAATCATACTCCAAGCTCTAATAGAACTAGAAAGCAGAGGAGGCTAAGGATACTGTCCCTACGCCATCTGTCAGTGACTGATGGCCGTCAGTTGGCAGTGAATTGGCAGTTTTGTTTTCATGACTGAAATCACCTCCCTCTGGCTAGGCGTAAAGCCCTTGATTTTCCGAGCCAGAGGCGGTTGATTTGTGTTCATAGGGGACGCCCATGTATATGCAACATAGATGCAGTGTTCTTACGGGTATCGATCCCTTTTACAAATTGGCCACGGCCAATAATCAAACTCCAAATTTGATTGACTGCATGGCTTTTCCCTTCTGGGAGAATTGATGTCCCAAAAGATCCCCTGAAAGGGAAAATGCGCTAGTAGGGTTACAACCCTGAATAGAGATATGCCTATTTACTAGTGCATAAGCATGATGGTGGGAGACCTGCCCTCTATCGTGTTGGGAAAGGAATGTGAGTTACTCCTGGGTGTGGCTTACTCCAGCCTTACTTTAACTGATTGGATGGTACAATGTGTTTACACAAGAGCTGTCTTTATGAACCCCCGGGTAGAATACATTACTTCCATGCACACATGTATGCGTACCCAGTGGTACGTATAGCTACACTTTAGGTCGACGGAGCATTGTGTATAAGAAACCCATATATAATCCCACAACGACGATGTTATGAGCAATTCATTTTCCTAAAGCAATTACAATGAGATCATAAAGTAGTCTTTTAGTCCCAGGCGGTGCAATTCGCAATCTAATGGGTTGTAAAATCCCCATTCATTCCAATACTTTGTTTGATACCCCAAAAAATAAAACGTCCCTAAACAATGGTCATGAATTTCCACTCACCAGTTTCTCCTGTTCATATGGATATCTATATTTCTGTCCATATTGCAACTCCTTTGGATAATGCGGCAGGGATGCCAACTGTTACGAATTTTTCGTAATTGATACCATTTTTTGCCCTTATTGCGACCATTACGATCACAAGGGGAAAATTACGATTGATTTTTATTTACATTCCTGACAATTCCGTAAGAGGGTGTATTAGATTGTCTAAATTTGAAACATATTTGAAATATTTTAATGTTAAGTTGATTTAAAATCGCTACCATACAACCTGAAATATCGGCATTTCACAATTGATTACATAACCTTATTTAAGATGTTTATCAATTAATTTGGGAATATTTGATTTGATTTAAAATCGCTACCATACAACCTAAAATATCGCCATTTCACAATTGATTACATAACCTTATTTAAGATGTTTATCAATTAATTTGGGAATATCTTGGAGATGCAATTTTAAGTCTTGATTTTCTCTTTTTGAGGAGAGAAGTGCCAATTTCTTTTGGCATAAGCCTATTCCTTCCAAAATAGTGCTCTATTGTTACGATTTTGGCCATAAATTGTTACGATTTTTGGTCCAAAAAATAGTAACTATTACAATTTTGATGTGGCCCAGGCTGGCATCTCTGATGCCGAAAGTAAAGTAAAATGTACAGTTGTAGTTTTATCAGTCAGGACTGGTACCCCCGGGTAGATACCATGCCTGCCGTCAGTGAACGTCAGGAGACGGGTCAAGGTTCCCATTTTGTGTTTGGTATCAATATAGGAGTCTGGTTCAAATTAATTTTAGGAAGGTAAAAAGGGATGTCAGGACGAGTTGATGACTATTTCATAATGAATGGCTCTGAAGTTCCCAGCGGAAACTGCACGAGCCTTATGAGTAATCAAGCCGCACAAAGAAAGGAATATCTACGGGATTTCAGGCTCAATTCCCAACTGAAAATTGATCCAACCACATAAATCCTTTTCAAGGCCAGGAATGGTCCTTTCTCATGTACACAACACTGTGCCACAAAGCCAGTTTTTTTCCTTTAGATGGTGCCCTTCATTTATATATTCAAACAGAGATGTTTGTTAAGAACCATGCACTCATACTAGTGAATCATCCGCAATTATCAAATAACATTCAGGGTAAAATCCGAAAGGAAGATAACGTCTGACTGTAGTGGGATAATCCCTAATTTTCTCGTGTTCAGAATTTATTCAGAATGGAGGATGTCCCCTTTGTTGATTTTCGTTGATTATCGAGTCTTTATCATTAAAGAACGGTGGGTTTATTAGATATGTTAAACACTAACAGGGCTTTGGAGGTTGGGAAAGGGAGTGCAGGCTTTGGAGTGACATCTAAGGTCATATTCATGGCGAGAACTACATTACACAATTTCACAGAGGAATGTGTCAGTGCCCGTGCATATATATACACCACACACATCTGAGGGGATGGGAAAGAGGAGATATAGACCCTTTTAGGTGGGCTAGGGAAGCCCGTGCAGGCTTTGGAAGTGCATTTCTATTACCAATAAACAAGAAAGGAACACACCATTCTGGTTTTTACGAATGGCACCATTTCTTTCATCTGCCAATAAAGCTGAGCCAAATACACTGTTTTGGCATGGACAGTGTCAACTGGCATCAGTTTCCAATAAAACCCCTTCAACTGCATCCTAATGTGTTAGCTATTTATATCATAGTAGGCATACAGCTGCAATTGCGGGTGATCCCCAGTCTCGTCCGGTCGGGATTCTAGGGAATACCCTCTCTCGTGTTTGGGGATTGTGGGTCCCCATTTTCTGGAGAATATTACTACACATGGTACCTGCCTACATTTTACTACTACAGCAACCAGCGGCAAGAATTACTTTTACCCATAAATGCTGGTTACCAGAGATGACTCACGCTAGTGGTCGAGCTGGGCCAGATTGGGTGATCCCTTTTGGTATGATTAACTATTGTGTCCATATTTAGCAATGGTGCAAAGTCAATGTTTAATCGAGCCTATATACTTATGTATTTAGCTGCGCATCTCAAACGAGTCCTGACTCCATGTGAACACTTAGTGGACTTTAAAGAACGATGACGTTACAAATCTATGTAACACATATCCAATAATCATTAGTCTATATTATACTGCCACAATAAAATGATTGGGGCATCAAACATGATATTCATTCACCTAACCACCTTTGGCAGATAATATGACCAACGATATGACGCACATAATCTGTACCCATACGATCCACCCAGCTTTACACAATCACTCTATAGTGCCCACAATTCATGCATGTATGACTGCCCGATGGTCATCTGCAAGGGCCATGTTTGATAAGTATCAGACCCAATCCTACTGGCAGCTCCAGAAATGGGCACTGCCTGCCTAAGGTAATCTTCACATGTCCTTAAGCCTCTATATTGATGGCTGACCGGTGTGACATCAGGAACGTGTGGACCTTGGTTCCTTCTCTGATGGCTTAAAATCACCTGTTAGAGGGTTCAGTACATAATTGCTGTTATGGGATTGTTCTCCCCCTTCCTGGCCCAATGTCGAGAACAAGGCACCTGCATTTGTATACCGATTTATCGTTATTAAGAGAGTAATGAATGGGCTAAAGGGCACCGAATTCAGTGTATCGTAGGATATCGCAACAAGTGGACCTAGGCCACGAGTTACGATATCCTACGATACACTGAATGAGGTGCCCGTTAGCCCATTCCTTACTGTCTTTATTACATGATTAATCAATAAAAAATCAACGAATAATCAAGAGAATATCAATAAAAACAATTTGAAAACAAAAATCCTTCCCCGGGACTCGATGCCTGCCATAGTGTGAGTACACGGTTCGTACGTGTACACACCTCAGGGCCCGGCAGCAATCGTCACAGACAGGTAAAGCCAAAAAAAAGATGCGCCCGGACCGGCACTTGTCCCACCTACCTCTACCAGCCGAGTGCAATGCGCTAACCACTAGACCACATGGACAAGGAGTGCTGATATCCATGGATATCAGCACTCTTAGGAGTGCCGATATCCATGGATATCAGCACTCCCAAGACCTGCAATATCGACAGGTATCAGAATGGGAATATCCAGAAAAAGCACCCAAAATCATAGAGGTCGTCTAATAAACAAACATAACCACATAATCCACGTTGAGACAGACAATAAAGTATGGATAGAACAACTCCAGGGGTTGACAAATCAGTTTGAAAACCAGTGTGTCCACTGGGCAGAAAGGAAAATTAAAGCTGTGTCCAGCAGAAAAAATGTTGTGTCTCAGCCCTTTTGGTCAATGTTTAAGCCTGGCTTGGCAGCTGTGTCCACTGGACACAACTTGAAAAATAAGTTGTGTCCAGAGAAATATTTTTGTGTCCTGGGCACTCGACACAGGGATTTGTCGAGCCCTGAACTCCAAAAGAAATGTGTAATATATGCTTTTTGTTTCAGTGACATTGGATGTCAACTGAAATTGTTGAGAGTACTGAAGAACAACGAATTTCTACGACGTGCTTCTGAGTCTTATTTTGTTTTATGGGCCATAAGCTTAACCACTACAGTTAAACCTGAAAAGCTAGCCCCGGTATAAGGCACACCTATGGCTGCGTCTGGGCCGTGTGTACTGCCTGGTCACACCTCAACAGTGTCAGGTAGCCAGTACATTGAATTACCTATATGAACAATGACCTGGCTGCGTCCGGGCCGTGTGTACTGCTTGGTCACACCTCAACAGTGTCAGGTAGCCAGTACATTGAATTATATACATGAACAATGACCTGGCTGCGTCCGGGCCGTGTGTACTGCTTGGTCACACCTCAACAGTGTCAGGTAGCCAGTACATTGAATTACCTATATGAACAATGACCTGGCTGCGTCCGGGCCGTGTGTACTGCTTGGTCACACATCAACAGTGTCAGGTAGCCAGTTCATTGAATTACCTATATGAACAATGACCTGGCTGCGTCCGGGCCGTGTGTACTGCTTGGTCACACCTCAACAGTGTCAGGTAGCCAGTACATTGAATTACCTATATGAACAATGACCTGGCTGCGTCCGGGCCATGTGTACTGCTTGGTCACACCTCAACAGTGTCAGGTAGCCAGTACATTGAATTATATACATGAACAATGACCATGGCTGCGTCCGGGCTGTGTGTACTGCTTGGTCACACCTCAACAGTGTCAGGTAGCCAGTACATTGAATTATATACATGAACAATGACCTGGCTGCGTCCGGGCCGTGTGTACTGCTTGGTCACACCTCAACAGTGTCAGGTAGCCAGTACATTGAATTACCTATATGAACAATGACCTGGCTGCGTCCGGGCCCTGTGTACTGCTTGGTCACGCCTCCACAGTGGCAGGTAGCCAACACATTGAATTATATACATGAACAATGACCTGGCTGTGTCTGGGCCGTGTGTACTGCTTGGTCACGCCTCAGCAGTGTCAGGGAGCCAATACATTGAATTACCAGGTATGTACATGAACAACGACCTGGCTGCGTCTGGGCCGTGTGTACTGGCATAGGGGCTGGTATGCTTCCGTCTCTACTGTGACCCCACGACCATTGATGGTCATGCCCATTGGTCGTCATGATGCACTATATCAAGTGCTGGCGAGACTGCTCACCAGCACTTCATTGGAACATCATGCTGATCCTTTGGGGTTAAAACATATACTCCTAGAGGGTCGGTGTGATGCTCCAATGAAGTGCTGGTGAGCAGTCTCGCCTGGTGTTTTATTAACCATACCATACAATAACCCCTTACAGGTAACATGATGTTTTATTAATCATACCATACAATAACCCCTTACAGGTAACATGATGTTTTATTAATCGTACCATACAATAACCCTTTACAGGCAACATGGTGATTTATTAATCATACCATACAATAACCCTCTACAGGCAACATGGTGATTTATTAATCATACCATACAATAATCCTCTACAGGCAACATGGTGATTTATTAATCATACCATACAATAACCCCTTACAGGCAACATGATGTTTTATTAATCATACCATACAATAACCCCTTACAGGTAACATGATGTTTTATTAATCATACCATACAATAACCCCTTACAGGTAACATGATGTTTTATTAATCATACCATACAATAACCCTTTAAGGCAACATGGTGATTTATTAATCATACCATACAATAACCCCTTACAGGTAACATGATGTTTTATTAATCATACCATACAATAACCCTTTAAGGCAACATGGTGATTAATAATCATACCATACAATAACCCTCTACAGGCAACATGGTGATTTATTAATCATACCATACAATAACCCTTTACAGGCAACATGGTGATTTATTAATCATACCATACAATAACCCTCTACAGGCAACATGGTGATTTATTAATCACACCATACAATAACCCTTTACAGGCAACATGGTGATTTATTAATCATACCATACAATAACCCTCTACAGATAACCCTTTAGGGCTGCAAATACTATTAGCGGAGGTAAAATCAACCAAACCAAACCAACATGATGTTTTATTAATCACACCATACAATAACCCTTTACAGGCAACATGATGTTTTATTAATCATAGCATACAATAACCCCTTACAGGCAACATGCTGTTTTATTGGTTGTACCATACAATAATCCTTTACAGGCAACATGATGTTTTATTGGTTGTACCATACAATAACCCTCTACAGGCAACATGATGCTTTATTAAGCATACCATTCAATAACCCATTCCAGGCATCATGATGTTTTAGTAATCATACCATACAATAACCTTCTACAGGCAACATGGTGATTTATAAACCCTTAGGGCTGCATATACAGGGGTGCATTGTGCTCATGGGTCGTCCTGATGCACCAATGATGTGCTGCCGAGACTGCTTTTAGTACTCATTATTTGTCAGGAAGTAGTCAATATATGTCGGCAGCTACTTACTTTTTGTTAGCAATTAGTCAAGATATGTTAGCATAGTACATTGTATATAGCATATTGAACATAGATGTCACTGAAAGCAACTCATGCATGTATTGTGTATTTACTTTATCTGATTGGATGAAGCCAAGTAGATGCCCATTGACCGATCTTATGCTGCCCTTGGGTAGAATACAGTACATTCACACACATACTGTGGCCAAGACCTTATGCTCTAGAGCCATGGGTATATATCATAAGGAAGGAATGTAACCCTGCAACTGATACATAACATTAATCCTTTATCTTTTCATCGAAAACAAATTATTGAAATAGGAAGGTACCAGAGCATTTTCAAATAACATGCGTTGCAATTTGAATTTTTTTTTGACCAAGACATGACTTTAGGTTATTTGGTTTGACTGTCTAGGATGGACAAGTCAAAATCTTTTCTTTTAATCATCGTGAGTATTCACATCCCGCAGCATCGACTCATAACAAATGGTCCTTCGGTTACTGACTCTTGAGAGCATAAAACAGTCTTTTCTATTTCATAAGCCTCGAAATTACTCCAGATTGAAGGAACTCGTAAGGTCATGGATTTCTTTTTCATTTCGAACTTGCATAGTCCTTACCTCTATATTATAATGAGAACCAAAACTTTCACATAACTTGAGGAAGACATCATAATAGTACCACAAAAGTAGGCATTCAATGGAGAAAACAGATGTCGTTAATTTGTATCAGGTACCGAGGAAGATTGATATTAACTCTTAGACAGATGAGATACCTAGAAGAGAAGGGCTGTCGAAGGTTGATGAAACAAGCTAGGTAATTAGACGACACAAGGCGGATAATGAAGCAAGCAGGGACAGCAGCAATGGGTGAAAGGTCACAGGAAGGTATAGTGAACACCAGCAAGACAGTGCAATACATGAATCCACCCGGTGGCAAAGGTTAGAGGCAGACATCCCGAGGGTGGATTGATTTTAGTCTATTACACCGAGACCACAAGTAAGAGATTTATAGATGATTAAAGCGGTATGAAGAAAAAACAGCCTGATATGGTCTTTTACATTACATATAGAAAAAGAGGAAAATATGAATGTCAGAGGCGAATGCCGACTGAACGTCTATGTCACAGTCTGGTGTGGTCACTATCAGAGCAGACATCGTCCAGTTCCACCCCATACCATGAAAACATCCCATTACATCTTTTTTGCTTTTAATCTTTATTTCATGCACATGGCAACTATAGGTAGCCCCCCCCCCCCAGGCCAGTTCAAGTGAAGTTGTACACTCACATAAATATGACATGGTGTAGCCACGATTCCAAATCTTTTTCAGGTAGTTCACTTTGTGTGACAGACACCCTCTGCCACAAGTCACTTAATACACACCGCCAAGTAGTTTATGAATAGGACAGTCTACTTCCAACTTTTATATATTTCAGCGAGAATTCTAAGTTTTCCGCACAAGGCAAATTTCTCACTGTATCTGAATCTTTAACCTCATAATCATAAGTAGCATATTGCAAAGGTAGGGTAGATTAACCTAAAGACGACCGTTCCTGTGCAGGTTTTCAATCAGGTGTTTGTAGTTGCTAATATCTCTGGAAGTTTTGGGTCTTCAGACTTCCAAAATACACTGAATAAAAGATAATTGTTTGGGCTTATGTACATGTTATATTTTAAAAATCCATTTATATATGTTATTTCTAGTTTCACCCTTACTACAAACATTCCATTTAGTTCAATTTCACCTTGAGATGACCACTTTGCACCTAGAGTTGACCACTTAATATCCACCCTTTTGATAAGCCCTTTTTTATTAAAACAAGTTCCTTAAATATATATGAAATAAAATAGGATCGTTAAAGATACTGCACCAAAAGGAAAATATATGACTTAGAGTGGCTAAAATAAAATGAAAATTGGGACAATGGCATGCCCATTGATATAGTAAATCTCATCAAAACAGAGGTGATAATGCTAACCCTGCATTAAAAAGCTTTGTTTTAACTGTGCTTTAATCAATTTGAAATATGCACTATAATAACCCAGCTCTTGATTTTATAATCATGCTCTCAGTATCACAAACTTATTCTACATACTACTAGTAGTAGGATTCCAGTAAAGGTTGAAATGTATGTATTAGAACATCATCTAGGGAAATTTTGTATCCGAAACTGTTCTAAATATGAATCTTTGGATGTAATGCTATATTATAAATGGTATCTATTCAATGAAATGCATAAATAACTCAGTAAGGGGTATTCTGCTCAAGGTGAAATTGTGGTCATCTCAAGGTGAAATTGGTTTGTTCTAGGAAATAAGTCCTATACAGAAAGTATTTAACATTTCTGCACTTTTCCTTATGCTATCATTTAGCAAAGATATCTATCTTTGCCTAGAGTCAAAATGTTGTATATGTGAGCACTTGTCATCTTCAAATTATCGAACAAAAGTTGGAGAATTCTGATGAAATGACCAGCTGGTCATGATAAAAACCATTCAAACATGGTAACTTCAGTGTATTACCATACAATGACAATTACTTCATATATTCCAGGACATCATTCTATGGGGTATTATAACACCTCTATTTCAATAATATTAGGGTTTAAGACCAATACACTACATGTGAAAATGAGAAAAACAAGCTGACAGGTGGTCAACTCTAGGTATGTGGTCGTCTTTAGGTTAATCTACCCTAGTATGTAACAGGCATGTTGTGACTTGACATGCTGACAGACAAGCAAATATTTGTTTTGGAAGCATACAAGCCTAGCCAGAATGGATGATATCTGGCTTGCTTTAGAACACTAGAAAACCCGTAACACCAAGTTATGCGCCAGATAGCTGGATATACCACAGACATTGACGTCCGGACTCTTATGAATATTTATGCATGTAGATTAAAATCTTCATGAAGTATTAGTCAGGTCTGTACACAGCCAGTATAGCATTAAGTGCTATAAAACTGAGGCCTACACAGAGAAAATTCTGATACAGTGACCCTGCTTTTAGGCTCAGGCAAATGTCGCCAAAATGAGTATATTTTGATACTCAGGCTGAGCCTGGGGTGGAAGGATACTCCAGCACTACCTGGCTCTCTCCTCAAGAGTGTGTTTTGGTATAGCTGTACCCTCTCTACTGCCATACTTCCATAGTGCAGGAGTCCCTTTAGAGACAGGCTCAGGGTCAACTTGAGTAAAATAATAAAAGAGAATAGGACATTGCCAGAGTATTTATCTATGAAGAGGGTCAGGCAACATTGGACCCTACCTGAACAGGCTCCAACATTGCATGATTCTTTCTTACCCAGGGTGTTATGCACTGCCAGGGTATCCCAATACATAGGATCACACTTTGCTGGATTCTACCATCAGAGTGAGTCCAGCAACAACTCTACCCAGTGGGCACAACCCTAATTAATGAGTGATTAATCAGCACTGCATCATAGGGCTGACATAGGGCTTACAGTCTAAATTGTAATGGTTATGTAGCCCTGTATTTGTAACACTTATCCAGGGCTTTTGACAGGATTTTTTGCAATGCGCCAATTGCACACTTTTTAGCAAATACAATGCGCCATTCTGTAAATGAATGGCCATTCTAGCCATTTAAATGCGACATTTAGGCATTAAATGCGTGTATTGCGCACTGCGCAGCCCTGTCAAAAGCCCTGCTTATCAAACTACTCATACATACAAGGATTTCAGATGGTTGAATATTCCACTTCTTATGGCAGTCTAAGTAATCCATGAATAGTTTGTGTATTCCTGGTTTCAGTTTCCTTATTGCTCCTTGGTGGGATTTGAACTGGGTACCTCCTGATTGTGACTCCTTTGTGCTCCTATCTGTGTTAGCGGGGCAGGTGTTGAAAGTGGCACTATCAATATGATATTTCAACCATAGACCTACTACAGTGAGATGTCATTGGTCATATGAGGCCCAGGAGACTAATAGTAAACACAGACTGGAGTGACAATAGTAAGGAAAAATGACCATAGTAGGGAGGTTTAGCAAACACGATGTATGTCACTCAAACCTGATTTTACGTAGATGTAACAGTGCTGTAAGTATGCTGCACGTCTGCTAAACCTCCCTATTAAGGACAAATGTCCACTATGTCCTCAGTAAGTAGGATCCTTGCTTGAACACTGACAGAATCTTTAACATCTGGCAAGTCAGAAAATCGCAAGAAAACAAATTCTTTGCATAACAAAAAAAAATCTGGTTGAAAACATGCAGCTTTTCAAGAGAATCCCTAGGCTGGAATCGAACTCAGGATCTTCTGATTTGAAGGTCTACCACTACACCATCTTGACTGTGCTGAAAGATCTTGAAGTCTCATGTGATCTGCTCCCTCTGTGTGTGTTGAAAGCTGGTATTCTACTTTTTTCCAATCCCCAAAACATTAGAAATATGCCTAGGACCATCTGTCACTTTTGCATTTACTGCAAAGATATGATCATACTCTAAATGTTTTAGTGACCAATTCCTATTATATTCCTATATAGATAAGATTATTATTCTTAGATATCACGGTTACAAGGAGTAGAGGATAATAGAAAGGATATTGAGTATGTGCAAGAATGGGTGAGAGGGGGGCTTAACCCTTTAAGGGCAGAGCAAAAATGGTTGCCCTGGCCATGGGGACGGCCTCTAAAAAAAGCATAGTTTCTAGGGGACGAGCCTATTTTCAATTCCTATACAAATCCTATATAATGGGCGTCAACTAGGCCTACCATGGTGTCGACTATAGTCAATGCTAGGCCTACCATGGTGTCGACTATAGTCGATGCTAGCCCTCAATGGGTTAATAGGGAACAATTTTCTCACAAACCCATTATGAATACATATTCATGCTCACATTGTAGCAATAAGATTGACTTACCAAAATAACTAATCTTTACAAAAATTCTCAATTGGGCTTGAATAAGCCACCTTCAGATGCAGAGTTCAGTGCCATATCAACTGAGCTAATGAGGCATGTGGTGTGGTTGGTGCTAGGATATGATATAATCTCAGACATCAGTGTAGGGGCTAGACCCCTGCTTTGCTGGAGTATTCTGTTAGATTCAGACTGAGTATGGCACGTTAAAAGGGCACGTTCGCGCGATTTTCATCCCTTACTGGGTGTCAAAAAAAATTTACACTCTCGAGAGGGGGGTCAAAAATCTTTTTGCATGTCTGCACACAAACCCACAAACCCCCCACCTGTTGTTAAAAGATGATCACTCCCTAAATAGCTAAACTTTTTGGACACACGAGAAGCCATGTCGCACAGCAAGGGTCTCACCGCTTGAAAGCTGCTAGAGGATAAGATATCCTTTTAAGACCTGATGCACTTAACTAGGCCCCATGGTGTCATGCAGAGTAATTAATTTTCTATACACCCCTAGGACCTGGTTACATAGCACAGTATTAGTTTTTTCTTTGCCTTTAGTGGGATTTGTACCCACTGTACATCCGTGGTATTATCCCAACAGCTTGTTGCCCAAGCTATCAGGACCTATGCAATTATGACAGTCACTGAATATCATAAATACTGCATTTGTCTATTAGGTCTAAATGAGTAACAGAAATGTAAAATATGGATTTGAAACCCAGTTAGCTAAAGGCAAATGAGAAATTCCCTGTACTCTAGCACCACACCGCTGAGCAAACAGAGCAGGGGAGCTTCTCCTCTGATCCCAGGATTAGAGAACCAGGCGAAGGGCCATAAAACTGCCCCACCTCGCCACTTTGAGGCCCCACCCCTCCTCCTCCTGATCAGATCAAATCTGTAAAAAACTTATTTGATTGGAGGATGATAGATCCAATTAAAATAAAGGATGGGCGGAGAATATGTATAAAAAGCTGAGCACAAGATGCTCAGCATTACTTCTCAAAACTGGAGCACCAAGCTACCACCCTGGACTCAGACTCTACCATCCCCTGCGGACAAAGTATCCTGTTGTGCTTCACTTTAGCCACAGGACACATATTGTCCACATCACATTTTTTTCATATTTTGTCCACAAAGGCCCAGTGCAAGGTGTCCATAAAAAAATGTACTGTCCACAGACTATTTTTACAGATAATAAATTTTGTCTACATCCAACAACATCATGGTATCCATAAAAATACATTCCCCCTGTAGAGTGGGGACCTTAATGTGAGGGCATGGAGGAGCAGAATAACTTCATTGGGAATCCACAAGGAGAAATCTCCTTCCATACTGACAGTGGGCATACCAGATTCATAAAAGGCGACAAAGCAGGGGTTTCTTGTGGCTTGGGGTGAGCAAGTGGGCAGCTGGTGTTATATGTACAGGCCCAGGTCTACATGCTTGTCTTTTGCCATGGAATTCCCCCTGAGTGAACCATGTCTGAGTGATCAAAAGCCATGGTGGGACCAGGCAAATAAAAGAACACTTGCTATGTTTCGAAAAGAGTAGGGAAATGAAGCCCTGGTAGCAGTTTTCCCCCTCAACCCTCCTCATAGATTCGGTCATTCATCTCATAGACGCGGTCATTCATAGATTCTGTCACTGCTGTGTCAGGCAAGCAGCATATAAATACCTGTCCAAAAAGAAAAGAAAGGACTTAATGTCCAAGAACCCTTGAATGTCGGAGTTCCTTGATGGCCCCCAGACGTAAAACTAAACGAAAAAACAAACAAAATACACCCTGTCCACAGTCTATCATCACAAAGCATCCACAAAACATGGTTTGTCCACATACCTTTGTCACCAAATGTCCAAAAACACTATTAGTCCAAAAGATTTTACCACAGAGCATCCACAAAAACCACACTGTCCACATTCAACTTTAGCAAGGTGTCCACAAATGACAATTGTCCACAATCTATGAACCCAAATTATCAACAAAACACATTTTGACTGCAAATTTTGATCACAAGGTATCCACAAAACACATTTTGTCCACAGTGCATGTTAATAAAATGTCCACAAATTACATTTTGTTTACAAGGTACATTTTGTCTATATGGACACATTGTGATAGTTTGTGTGGAGAATATGTGCTCTGTGGATATCTGGTAACACATTCTGTTTGTATTTTTGTGAAAAGGTTTTGGTACCAGGCTACGCTGGTTCCCAAAAAAACATTCCACTGCCCCCATACATTCTGTTTGTATGGTTTTGTGTGGCAAAGGGGGTATTTTTAACATTACACTCTAGATCCCAATCTGGTATGCAGACAACCTGGCCTTGCCATGAAGGAAACGCTGTGTGTTAACTGAAGAATTTCATAAACAAGAAAAATGTGGCAAGGACCACGGATAGGAGTTGCCACTTCTATCCCTCCTTCATAACTTGCCACTCTGCGGCCGACGTATGACGTCACAAATTGCGTCACAAGGTGACCGTGACGTCACTGACAAACCAAAAATGCGGCAAGCAACTCCAAAAAATCCTAATACCAAATGCAAATGATGCTGGCATCTATGGGGATTTTATGTAAAAAGTGATTTTTGAAAATTGCTATAAGAAAAAGCAAATGATGGATGAATGGCTGAAGCTCTAGGCAAGGTCAAAATGAACTAGTCAAATGTCTTGAACAAAGAGATCAGGTGTATTAAGGTTACCACTGGGTTAGAGCAGCCATGGGTATTACTGGCATGGGGGTATTTCTGGCACCCTAGCATTGTGCAGTTGATTTAGCAATATGCAAATGAGTTTTTAGATGTTTCTTCACTTCGAGCCCATTCTTTAGATCTCAGAACAACTGCAATATTTCCCATACATATGAATGTCATTTGCCTCCCAAAACAGTCAATTTGAAATTAATGTAAAAATGGTGGATTTGATAGGGGGTGCCAGTAATAACAACAGATCTGCTCAGTCGTTGGTATTAATGGCACCCTATCATTCTGCTGTGTAGTTGACATTGTTTCAGGGTATGTACTGCATGATTTATCTCCATTTGTCACTGGACTGTACATGTTTCATAGATTACCAAGGTTTCTATTTTGTTCTGGAGATATAGGGTACTTAAGGAATAAGGCACGCAGAAGAGTTTTGAGTTTAAAAAATAAAATAGCTATTAGTCAACCAATCATAATCACATATGTTGTTCATGATGGCCAAAGGTAAAAACATTAGCAGAAGTAGTATGCAGAAGGGGAGCGGGTGTGCAACTATTACCCAATAAAGACTGGGGGTTCCCCCGGGGGGTTACCCCAAGGTCTTTATTAGGAAATAGATTCACACTCGCTCTCCTTCAAAGTGGCGTTATTCCTGTTACAACAAGGTGTCAAAAGATACTACTTCTCTGCATTATTAGCGCGGCGACTAGTGAGTTCTACTCATGAGATGAGTAGACTAGTGTATGGTTCACAGTTGCCACGGTGTAAGGGATAGGGAGGCCTTGCAATCTATTTTTGTTTGTGGCTCCTCTGCTATGGACTATTCCTGCTCACTATTCTAATGTAATAACAACAGTGTGTGTACTTTACTTATCAGTGAAGGAATTTTCAGAATATATCTCATACTTTTGATTTTATTCGCAGATAAGACATTTCATCATTTGGAGCCCTATGGCAGATTAGCATTAGAGCATTTTAAGATTCAGAAATGCATCCCTGTAGCCTTTGATTTAGAATTGTTCGTTTTGAAACTACTATATATATGTAGTACAGGTTTTATCTCAGTGGGTTATGGTACAATTGGATCATATTTTCTGTATTTGAACAAAGTATTCACTGTCAAAGATCTCTATGGAGAAATCAGTGCTAAAGTGTGTGTTGCCATATGTGCATTTTTGTAAATCAGAGGAGGTTGAAGTGTAAGGCCACCTTGTGGAACTGCTAGATTCTTTCCTGTGTAAAATTTTTAGTTTACATTGAAATAATGCTATCTCAGAATATGTATCTACTATAGGTAATGAAAGATTAATTTGATTACACCTTTCATTATATAAACGATTTTGTGGAACACTGAAAGCATGTATGTACACCGAGTTACTTACACTGTGCTCCCCCTCTATAGAGAGGTGGAGTGATCTGGCCGGTTTGCTGACCACTGGCCCGAGACGAGGTACAGACTATTACAAGTGATTGGCAGTTGGGTGTGTGTGTGGGGGGGTGGGCAGGCAGAGCAGGCTCCTGGCAATCTGAGACAGTGTACACTCATAATGACACACCTGTTGACTATGGCATTGAACATTGAATAAGACAGGTCCCTGTGGCAGCTGAGTGAGGTGCATGCAGAATGGACAGTCTACAGACTATTAGTACTTAGCTGCAGTGGGTAGTTCAGGTTGAATTTGTGCTATATACTACCAAAAGCCCAGATGATAGTATGCCCTATCTGTCTCACCAACTGAAACTAGACACAAGATTACAAGTCGCCGCGCCATGTCTCACAGGACTATTCTCTACTATTGTATTAAATTCTACAACACTATGGTTTTATTAAATCATATATTCATGGCTACCAAAAAAATTACACAGCAGACCTATTGGAGGAGCTGTGCATCCATTGGACTGCCATGCCTATATAGCCCAATATATGCATGGCAAGGAAACATCCCTTTCCAACCACATCTCTCATCACTATAATTGGGTTTAAGAAAATGCAAGTTTCATATTATATGGACATGATTTCATTAGTACAACAACGCTTTCCTGAATCCTAAGATATGTATAAATATGGAAAATCAAGTTGTAGCCATTAGTAATGACCCTGCATTAAATCACTTCTGAGGCAGCTTCTGCTGCCCTCCTCCTACTCCCATAAAGTCTGGGAAATACATTTCTGTTATTCCCTCTCGCTATGGTCATTATTTGCTTAGCAACAGGCATTCTTTTAATTTATCTGCCTTGCATGGCTAAATCCATGGGCTTAGGTCCTATATCAACTAATTGCAGCAGGGTTAACATGAAACCATCTAATTGTGAAGAGTGATGTTCCTTGGGCACACAGTTAGAGAGGGGGTGAGGTCACTTATCTATCCAAGGTGGAGGCAGGGAGAGAGTGGCCAGCAATGAAGAGCATGTCTGAGGTCTGCAGCTTCTTGTGCCTAGCCATTGTGTAATGGTCAACCTAAAATGGCAAAAATTTGATTACTTTAAGTAATACTTGACTATATAATACATCATAGTTACATTATCCCTAACTAGAGAGAGAGAAAGTGAAACAGAATACAGTGTATAATAAAGATGTCCAAAAATAAGTGGACAAGTGGTGTGTCATGTCTTATATCAAGGCGAAAGAAAGTACTTATGTTACCTGAGAGAGAGAGAGAGAGAGAGAGAGAGAGAGAGAGAGAGAGAGAGAGAGAGAGAGAGAGAAAGAGAAAGCGAAAGAGCATACGGTGTATTATAAGCAAATAGTTTGGGTCACAGTCTAGAAACACCCCCATAACATCCAGATGTAATGGAGGAAACGTGACAGTCTTTTGACATCAATGAGGGATCATTAACCCTTTAGACCTTAAAGAATTGTAGAAAATAGTGCTTTATTTCCTCAACGTTTGACCGATTTTGGTCAAAATCAGCCCTATTTCACAACCTTCATCTCACTTTAAACATTTGTAAAATATTTTCTATTGCTCAGATTGTGACAAGATTTTAACATTTAAGTTTGACTCAACATATCAAAGAAGAACAGCAATTTTTGTGAATATGTCACCCTTGGTATCTACTAATGTCAGGCCATCAAAAATCGGTGAAAAACGGGGAAAAAATCGGCCATTAACGGCTGTTTTTTGCTGTTTCTAAGTTTTGGATGTTTAAGATTTAACATCAAGATATGCAAGGTTAAGCAGATAAGTGTTGTGTGTCTATGTGCTATTTATAACATGGCATCCCCAAGGAGATCTAAAGCTATGTGTACTAAAAATCCCCCCTGGAGGTGCGTTTTCCCATGTTGGCCCACATATTCCTACAGCAGAAACTAAGAATGTGCTTGGTTTCTTGAATAGACGCCTGGCAGCTGTGTTACAAACACAGCTATGAGCAGGTTGGTGTGCAATTGATTCTGTATTGAAACCTAGGCCCCTCTCATGATTGAGATTATGGGCATTATATATATGTGGGCTGATTAATGTAACTCAAAAGCTGCCCTTTCAACTATAATTGATCATTGTCCTCATTGTATAATTTGTAATTTGTGGACACTTTTTTCAAGTTGAATGTCAACACTGTGACTTTTGTGGATACTCTGTGGTAAAATCTTGTGGACATTTTGTGATGAAAGTATGTGGACAGAATGTGTCCAGTGAACACTTTGTGATAGGTTGTGGACAGAGTGTATTTTATAGATACATTGTCATTGTTGGGTGCGGAAAATTGTATCTTATGGACACTCTGCGAAAGTGGTCTGTGGACAGTACATTTCTTTTGGACACCTTTCGCTGGGCCGTTGTGGATGTATTGTGAAAAAATGTGATGTGGACAATATGTGTCAAGTGGCTAAATTGAAGCATAACATGCCCCCCAGGGGGAACATACCCAAGCAACAGTGTCCAGTCAGAGCGTCCTGGAGGACATCATAGCTGTGAATAGGGCCTCTAGCCAATGCAGCTTTGCATCTGACACCAGCACTAATGCTGAACCCCAGGGCGACATACCTACACAACAATTTGACTGAATTTCTGAGGATGGGATAGAACCAGAGACTGAACAGAGATAGATTTGTTTTAGACATTGGAAAATATAGAAAATCATGAGGGATTGAGAGAGATATTTATGCATGCTTTGGGGCTTTAAAGTACACGATACTTATGTGTATCCCTGCATGAAATGATCAAAGGTAAGGGAGAGTAGCCATACATCACATAGGGAATCACATCTCATGGATATACCTTAGGGCCTACCCCTGTCAGACAGCCCTGTAATATGGATAGACCCACACCCCCACCACAACACACATGCATGCCAGCATTTTCAGGGACAACCCCGGGAGACCTCCAGATATTTGTAATAACTTTTCCAAAGATCCTATATACAAACTATATTGTACTTTGGTTTTCTTTGAATCATTTTCTTGGCTTATCCGGGAGTGTTGGCATGTATGAACACAGCTCATCCCATTTACCATCACTCACATACTACAGGCACCTGATATGACCCTACTTTCTGTGTATGCGTCAACCACCCAGGAGCCTGGCCTAGTGCCAATCCCTACTAGCATCATAGTACATCTATCAATTCAATGCTATAAGTGACTATCAAAAATAGAAATGAAAGTATCTGTTGAGAGCATAAAAGAGCTGTGTAGAAAACACACCCTAGATCAACTTAAAGGGATTAATTAGGCATGTTGATAATGAGAAAGTCTTGATGAGAAAACATCATCAATGTGTCCGCATAAAGAAGGTCATTTGAATGGGAAAGGATGGTCAAAAATACATCAAATTAATACCTGATGGTCAATCTGTGCATGGAGTACCTACCAAGTAACAAGTGCCAGGCTTTGATAGAAGCCATGTTTTGAAGGCAGAATTGAGAAGAGAATAGACTCGCTTTTAATAGACATTGTAATTCTACTATAACCAGAAATGATATGGGGTGTGTGGCTATGAAATTAACACTTGCAGGTAGGTCATATCTACATCTACAGGAGGGAGATTCATTAGCCCCATTTGGACACATATATGAGGCAGACCTGCGATGGGTCATTGACATAGATATATGGAGGGTCCGTGACACTCTCTTGATGCGTCACTGTGCATGTGTGGTATAGAACAGATTGTAACATCCAATACATTTGTGTAGATGGGCCTGGCCATATCACCACATAGACCCTTCCTGACTCCTTCAGTCAGGCCCACACACATACACACTACCCCTCCCTGTACACCCTACAGCCACCACCACAACAGACCCACTGGAGGAGTGACCCAGTGGGAGGCCTGCACCCTGTGTCTCAGACTGTACATTGCACTGTCCATTGGATTAGACTGTGACTCAGGCAATAAAAGACTGTGAACCCTGGCAGCTGTTTTAGCTGATTAACTCCTTAAGGATTAAATTTAAGTGCTAAATGTCTTCGTGATGCATGGATGCCGCCCTGGGTGTGTTGAAGACAATCAGTGATTAACCCCTTATTAGCTAATAATATCATATAATAACCCTCTACCAGCAATCTGATGTTTTATTAATCATATCATACAATAGACTTTTACAGGCAGCATGATGGTTTTATTAGTTAAACCATGCAATATCCCTTTACAGGCAACAGGACATTTTATCTAGACATAGTTATTTTTGAATACAGCTTAGCACATTGAACATAGGAGCGCTTAGCACTTTGAACATAGGAGCCCATAATACCTTAAGGCTGGGCCCTAGCTGTAACCATTTTATTGAGAAGGGGCCGGAGGAAATCACACGGGAACCTTTACTGAATGAGATAGGTAGATGGTCGAAACGAGGTCCTGAATCCCAGTTTACATATGGGCATACAGCCCCTTACATGGGTATATGGGTGTGGGCCTACATTTACCCTTCCCACATCCATCCCTCCTCACAGCCTGTAGCATAATAAATTGTCAATTAGAAATGCAAATGACCAAAAGCCTTGTTGAGGGGGCGGTTCACATGCACCCTACCTCACCACCACAGATCTATACCTGTGCACATGAGAGCCTATATTGATTCATATTGGGAAAAAGAAACCTTCCAGTCTCAGAACATCATAAAATGTGACAGGTAAGGGAGTCCTAGGGAACAGGACTCAATTTCATATCAAATGACACATGTTCTGGGATGGACTGACAAATAGTGACTCAATACGAACATACAGATACACATACACATATATAGGCCTACACATATTTATATTGACTAATTGCTGACAAATGATAACTGGGGGCTGACACATTTTGACTATATCAGTCAAGGCATGATGCATCTAAGAATCAATGTCTATTTCTCTGCTCTTTATTCAAGTACTCAGTCCTAAGGAATAGGCCTGAATTCTATGTCAAATGACAATTATTGACATATTTTAACTTATTGCTGACAATTAGTGAGTAGATACTAATATATATCCACTAAACTGCTGACAAATAGTGACTAATTACTAACAGTGTAAGTTCAACACACATTTTTTACAGTGCACGGCACCTACCACTGACTGGCCAGAATCGTCATGTGTAAAACTATAACGCACCTTACCAACAACTATATATCTCTTTATGTATATACCGTATTCGTTCTAATAAGCGCACATGTGCGGAAAATTAATTGTTAGGTACCCAAATCCTTATAAGAAAAAATAATTCCAATAAGTGCACCCCATAGAGCCTAAAATCATTGTTTTTGCCCTAAAAATCTTTATTTTTTACACTTCATTTGACTGATTCTACACCAAGGTGGGACCCAAAAAGGAGGGGTGTGCGCTTATTAGAGCATGTGCGCTTATTAGAATGAATATGGTATTGACTAATTGCTCGTAGTGGTGCACCAATGAGGTGCTGGTGAGCAGTCTCGCCACCTCTTCATGGAAGCAATCTTGGCGAACCACCTGTAGTCTGTGTATCAACTCATGGGCATGCTGCATTGATGCATCAGCAATTTTAAAAGGTTGAGCATAGCTCACATAGCTGTCAGGAGGCCTTCCCTAACACCTATTATTAGACCTAAGTTCCCAACTGCACTGGGTCTAGAAGCTAAGGAAACTGCCCATCGGTAGTTTTTGCAAACATAGAGATTAAAGATGGGCCACCTGCCATGGAAAGGGGTATGGGCAAATAGACCATAACCTAGCCAGTAGGTTGCTGGCCTTACAATTTCTGTATAATAGCTATTACAGAAATAATCAAATAACAAAATTTTAAGTAAGTGAGATGAGATGTTGACTCTACCAACACACACTCCTGGTACATAAAAAGTAAAAAAAAAAATTAATGTAACAAATAACGTAATTTTACAAATACACTGGTCGACTCAGGCAACTTCCCTGGTCAATTTTTCATGAAACACAAAGGGTGTCAAGAGGTAGATAGAACAGGCAGGGTCTGTTCTAATAAAGTAATAATTTTATAATGAGGGGAGACAGCCATAGAAACGGCTCATAGAGGGTATAGCTACTGTAGATAGTCCAAGAAAATATACAAGGAAAAACGAAGAAAATTTAAGGGAACTTCAGCCACGTCATATATACATGTATGGGGCCACTGTGCCACAACCATATATCAACCACAACACCACATTACCAACCCACCCACTGGACCTGGTTATAGAACTCGCCTGGAGTAGTTGATGGTACCCGCAATACACAGGATGAGTGATTTTCCCCTTCACACTCACATCCACAACATACAGGAGGAGGGGTGAATCCCTTCTCATCACTCTATACCATACTCCCACCAGGGAGACCGGCTGTAAGCAGGTCACATCACCGGGCCGGGGAGCAGTTAGTCCCAATTAGCTTGGATGGAGTCACCACACACCAACACCCTCACACATACACACTGAAAACATGGAAAATCTGAAACTAGTCAGCAGTGACTACTTTAGGTCCTCAAGTTGACAATACCTAAAACTACAGCTTTAGGTAGTCAAAATGACAACTTTAGGTTGTCATCCTGATGACCTGAGTCATCAGGATGACAATACTGACAGTACAGGGTCGTCATATTGACAACTCAGGTCGTCAAGATGACGACTTAAAGTCGTCATCTTGACAACCTAAAGTTGTAGTTTTAGGTATCGTCAACTTGAGGACCTAAAGTGGTCACCGCTGACTAGTTTTGGATCTTCCATGTTTTCAGTGCAGAGGTGATTAAACTCCACCATCATAACCCACTAGAGCCCCATAGCGCTGAGAGGGGCATAGTTTCATAGTGCCGAAAGACTTTGGGATTGATGAAATAATCACCAGAAAAGTGTTATCTGCAATACTGATCTAAGGCATGCCTTTTTACAGTAAATAATGATCCGAATGGGCTGAAAACGACCTGTAACTGTAAGTAATATATAGAGAATATATCCACCAAATGACAAGTATCAGGCTTGTGTATAAGTTGTATTTTGAGGGCAGAATTAAGAAAGGAATAGACTTGTTTCAAAAAACCAGTATTTATGATTTTATTGTGCAGGACTGTGTGTGTGATGGATTTTGATAAAACTGCTGGGAATGATATAATGATTTTGTTGTACTGCTGTACACACCGTTAATGTATATACAGACAGATCTAACCCCATCAACACTACATGACTATAGTAACCAGCTGTGAGGTTTACCACCGCCCATGTAGTGCCCAACATACCCACTGGAGGGGAAATTTACAGTAACAACAGGTCCACGGGAGGAGGAGTGGCCAGGAGCAGCCTCTCTCCTACCTCCAGGAAGTCACCATACACTCTGCCCATTGCACATATGTACTTGGGGGCCTATATTGCCCAGTTTTATAAGACCGAGAATAGGAACCCCGCCGGAGCCCTCAGGCGCCTAGCAAGACAGCATGAGAGGCTTGGATGTGAGGGATGCTCAAAGTCAAGTCTAGCTGGGATTAGGAAGTGTGTTGGCTGGGGGCCTGCCGCCCTAGTGCTTTGAATAGTGCAATGGGAGTTTAGAGACACTAATACACTGATACAACACTAACCCTGCAATGGGGCAAATATATTTGAAATCTACAAAGGGGTGAGATATGGAGGAACTTATCAACAAAAAAAAGTGAAAAAAAATATGATAGGCTTGGCAAGATTGGGACCGACCTACCTGCTATTGCTACAAAGAGAAATAATAATGGCCATTTCGCATTTCAACATATTGTAGTTATGGGAGTGGGTAGGCCGTAGGTAACAAGGTCAGCAACGAGACCAGAATAAATAACTTGCAGAGTGAAACTACAAGGGTTTTGCTACGACACAAGAGACACCACATGCATGCTAATTTCCCAAGAGAAGCTGAGGCTTTTCTACAATGTAAATAAGAATCATTGCTGAGTGAAACTTGAGAAACAAGTTTTGCTACGATGCACGGCTGCATGCACTACTAACTTACTGAGAAAAAAAAGTTGGGACTTTTCTATGACGTAGGGTGAAATATTGCAGAGTGAAGCTTGAGGCACAAGCTTTCTTACGACGCAAATAGCAGGTCCATATATCATATGAGACCAAATAATACAGGCAAATATTTTTTTTTTACTTGTAGAGTGAAACTTGAGGAAGTTTTGCTATGGCACAAGAGACATTGTTTACCAAGAGATGCCAGGCTTTTCTACGACGTAGACGCAGAAGAGTGAAGCTTGAGAAACAAGCTTTGCTAAGACGCCAATACGAGAGAGGGGCAAAGAGGAGGCAATTCCTGATTCTGCAAAGGAGTCAGAAGATGAGGGCAGAAAACCTCATGGAAAATAAAGGTGCAATACCTAAATAAATTTGGAGGGAAGAAAATTAGGACAGAAATCCTCAAAGGAAGACTCACCAAAGGGAGATACCTCTGAAGGTGAAAATCGAAGAAAATGAAGATTTTGAAAATAAGGAAGGGAAAAGGGTGGTGACCCAGTTAATGGAAATAGACATGGGAAAAAGATGTACCGTGGACGGTTGTGATGTCACAAAAGCGTTGCAAAGTAGGCTGACCGAAGCACCAATGAAACCAGAAATGGTTTTGTCAAGACAAAAGAGCTACCCCTGGCTTAAATGTCACTTTGTGGGATAATTGAATATTAAACCTAACAATGTGTAGTTTAATATGAATTATTCCTAAGAGTTATGGCATTAAGCCATAAGGGTAGCCCACCAGTTCGCTATACTCTCTACCCGCCCTATTTCACGGGATAATCTAACTCAAAAACGGCTATGACGAATACATGACAACATGCAAGCGAGGTCCTGCTATATACCATAGCTATCCCTATGGCTTAATGCCATAACTCTTAGGAATAATTCATATTAAACTACACATTGTTAGGTTTAATATTCAATTAGAAGTATGAGCCTTTTAGTGACCGTGGTCACTCAGTTGTGTGCAGAGGGTGATTTACTAACTTAATGGAAAGCATAATCTCAAAAGGAGGCTACACTCTCCAAGTAGATTTGACAGCCGTTCTCTTTCTATTGACAGTGCACAGAGAATATGTCATGATATAACCTATGATGTTATACCAGATATCTTAGTATACAATTTCACTCTTTGAAAGCGGGATATATGTCAGATATACACCTGTTGCCTCAAGTCAATGTCATGCATATAAGCCCCTGGCTACGCCCTTGGCTCCTAAACATGATATTGCCTTTTGGCCGAAGGAAGTACCGTAATGGCCCATTTTAAGCGCCGGGTCTCAAATAAGCGCCAGTCCCAAATAAGTGCCGGGGGTAAGAGGGTATTGAAATAAGTCATAAGAACTAAAAACAGTATTCAAATAAGAGCCTGTCTCATATTAGCGCCGGGGGTACAGTTGGAATCTAAATCTGAGTTATACAAATGCTGTGGTGTCAGTCTACAAATGGATGCATTGTGGTTTGTGTTTGGTGGCGCAAGGTCTTAATGATTAATTCACACGACGGCCACATGCATATAATGCTCTTAAATAGTGCCGAGTGATTTTGGTGTGATGAATAGAAATTTCCTGGTTCAATTCCACCTACTTAAGACTATAGACAGATTGCTAGGCCTACGAAAACACCCACATTTGCCATAACGAAACTCCGAAATCTGATCACATCTCCTCCAATTGGCAGTCACACACTTATCCTAATTGGACTGATTCGGATGCAACATTATCGGAAATGTTATGAGGCTAATAAATTTTTTTTTTTTTTTTTTTTTTAGCTAATTTTTATAATACAGGCTTTGAAATATCCTGAGATATATGAAGTGGCATATCACCTATAGCTATTTTAATCTCAACTCACATTTACCTGTGAAGTCTCAAACACCATCCTATATTGTAGTTCAATATAGCATTAGACTCTTTTCCTTAAAACACAGCTGATTCCAGGCCATAATGTTTGTGGGTCTTAAATTGTGGCAAGGATAATTGTTTTTCTGGCCAACATGAATTTGCGTTTCTGTAACTTTGCTCAATGCTAGTTCACATGCCTGGAAATTGTTATGTTTGGGTTAACTTCCATGCCTTTCAATTACCTATTGTTATAGAGCGATATCAATATGATGCTAAAAAAAAAAGACATATAAATAAAGCAAAACAGGAATATAAAGGGCTTTGTTTTGTAACACATTCATTACAAATACAAATTTAATATAGCATATCTCTCCAGGTTGTACTGCTGTATGCGAAGGCTGTTCACGTCGCAAGTGTGGTCTTATTCGATGCTGAAAATCCCCAGAGACTCGTATCATCTGCTATAAAACATTAAAGGGACGAGGTCCTTGTGTCTATTGTCCGTGCAGCCACTATCTCTATTGTACTGTCCCATTTCAAGGATCATTACATAGGATGAGAAAGGGTATCTCATAAAGCATACTGCAATTCTCCAAGTAAGGCCACCTAGTGGCCAGTATAATTTCCTGGATGATACACAGCCAAAAATAATTTTCTTGGAATCTTAAATAATCTTACCTGATGGACAAAACTACCAATTTTAAGATTTTTATTTTTCTTAAAACAGGTAGTTTTGTCCGCCAGGTAAGATTATTTATCTTATTTTCTTAAATCAAGAAAGATATTTTTAGCAGTGTATGAATGGGGACGTGTTTTTTCTAAGTATAGCTTAAAATGAAGAGTGTCGCTCGGGTTAAATCATATGAACGCGATATTTCAATAGTTTTAAGCATGCAATTGCTCCATATTGAGCCCGATCTTAGGTACTTGGTAATGGGTAGTTATTAGAATGTATTTTTGACACAATTCCCCCTCGGATCCTCCTAGGTTGTGGAATTTAAATAAACAGTACAGCTCATACATTAAACTACACCATTATGAATTAAAATCAATAAGCACCCCACTGTAATGAAGAGATCATATGTGATCACTAATCACGGCATGTCCCCATTTATAGTGGTGGGTTTAAATGCTTGTGATACGCTTCTCCGACAGCTCCTCTCATGTCTCGCCCAAAGTACAAACTACATGATATTCTGTATAATATCAGGCATAGAATCAATGAAAAAAAGCAAAGCACAATTTCAGGTAGTACACTTGAGGATCATCGGCTTTCCGTCAGCAGTATTTATGCATAGGTGGAAATGATCTAGTCCGCATCAGCCATATAATTTTATGTACAAACACCCTAACCCTCCTCCCCACCCAAACATACACGTTATGTTTGATTACAGGAACAGTTGTTTGTTGGCTGTGAAATATTTGGATTTTTTATTTATGACCTATTTTTTGTTCCACATAATATTTAAATGGGGAATGGAATAAACACCTAATTGGCTGTTCTAGCAAAATATTTCTTCCCCGCTTGGTTTCCTTGGGATGCTCATTCAGCAGATATTGTCTTTTCACGGATGAATAATAGCTTTGTTGTAGTAATTATCAAGCACCTTTGTCTATATCCTGTCTGAGAAGATAAGGGAACAAGAGGTAAAATAGGAGACTGGGTGATGGACAGCGATTTCTGCACTTGTAACATTTTCTCTGCCATACCCAGCCTCTCAGAGCAGCATTCACTGATTTCACATTGCTGTTGACATCCATTGGCTGCCTGTCACACCCTTCCTGTCTGTGCTGTTTATGGGAGCAACCTTTGTCTATCTGGTGCTTAGGCTGTCAAGCATCATTAGGAGAATAGTAGCAAATATCACTTTTTGACTTGTCAGAAACATGTATCTAATCTTTCATTACTATTGCCATTGAATACATATGTTTTAGATAATGAAGAATTCTTTACAGTTAACTGAAAGTTGTGTTTCAGGAAAGAATATCTACCGCAGTAGATACAGTAGAAAAAAATAAGCCTAACTCGATTATCTTATTTCCCCTAGGCGGTGCAACAGAAAAAAGGGCTTTTTCACACATCAGACTTAAAATTCTCTATATAGGGAGACACAGCTGTTGGACGGACGCATCTATTTCCCTACCTTGATTGGGCTGGTGGGTTTTTAAGTAAGCTGCTTTCTATAGTCAGATGTCTGACTTGTTTGTTTACTTTAACTGTGTAGGAATTATGCCGTGTGCCCTCCGTGTGGTCCCTATAGTGTATACACTGGAGTATTAAATTTGCTTGCTTTCTGCTTTGATGCCCATACTCCCATAATGGATCACTCAGTTCACAATGTGATATTGTACTGATGAATGGGGCGTTTTGCAAAGGCCGTCCAAATAAATGAGGCTTTAATTCAATCTATGGTTATATGTGGGGCTGACTGGATTATTTAGAATATGCATTGTATAAGCATGATGGAATTAAACGTATGTGATCATTTTGTCTCTCCTGCTGTCTGTCTATCCTCCCTCCGTCATTCTGTCTTATCCTCCCGTCAGTCCATCAGACCACCCTTCTTTATGGAATTGAATTGAATGGAATTACTATTGTCGGCCTAATTTGGCTGCATAGGGTTGTATATAACTTGAAACTCATATGTTGTTGGCACAAGAACATAAAAGAAATACATGAATCATACATCACTATGCTTTCTGTACACAAGAAACTTTTCCACGATAACTGAAATCAATCTTGGCCTTTAAGGTCCGCCAAAGTAACCAAGAAAGTTTAAAGCTATATTTGCACTGCAGTTTCCAGTTGGAGGATTTTCCCAGATCTACCCACTGCAAGTCTTAGTGGGACTTGATGACCAATACATTACATTTGCTAGACATTGAGTGATCATCTATTATTTCAAACTAAAAGGTGTCAGCAGTAAATGCAGGGCTGTAGAGAAGATCATTTGAGCTACTCACCGTCTGTCTCCAGGGAACGTCAGCTCACGTGAGCAGCTCAAGGTAAAACCTACTACGTGCAGTCTTAATGGTCATACTACACACCAAGCAGTGTGTTGTTCAGGGTCTTAGCAAGGGGAGGTTGGGACCTTCCAGCTATGGTACCACTGAGGGAAAAGTATGTGAGAATAGAACAGCTTACCTGTCTATTCATCAAGTCTCTTACTAAATATGATGATATAGAACAAGAAGTATCCAAGTGATTTGAACCCCATGTTCGTAGGAGCTGTTGGTGGAGCCTAACATGTGTATATGATATGGACCACTCGGTGCAATAGTGTATTCATTTGTAAAATATGAGATTTTACTCTATGATGTTAGTGCAAATATTATGTCAAGCCCATGAAATACAGGATGTAATTAGATCTGGATTTGATCCCCTCCCAAGATGCATTGGCCTCTGTTCTATGCCATACATATTGTCATTGGTAATCCACACCCATGTTACAGACATTGTAGGTGTTACTCCCCAGCTAGAAAAATATTATAGTAAGTACTATAGTATACAGCAGTAAACTATAGTATAATACAGTAGACTATAGTAATCTACATGATACTATAGTAGTATGCTGCATATTGTATTATAGTTTATTATAGTAAACTATAGTATACAACAGTAATGGGCTAATAATCTTGCCATTGAAGTAAACTATAGTAGTTGTCACTACAGTTTACTATAGTAATACTGTAGTTTACTATAATATTTCCTGCAAACCCGATGCTAGAGTATACTGTAGTATCCATCACTATAGTTTACTATGGTAATACTCTAGTTTACTATAATATTTCCTGCCAATCTGATACAAGGGTATACTATAGTATTTGTCACTATACTTTACTATAGTAATACTGTAGTTTACTGTAATATTTCCTGCAAACCTGATGCTAGAGTATACTATAGTATCCATCACTATAGTTTACTATGGTAATACTGTAGTTTACTATAATATTTCCTGCAAACCCGATGCTAGAGTATACTGTAGTATCCATCACTATAGTTTACTATGGTAATACTATAGTTTACTAAAATATTTCCTGCAAACCTGATGCAAGGGTATACTATAGTATTTGTTACTATAATTTACTACAGTAACCTGAGGCTAAAGTAAACCATAGTATTTGCCACTGTAGTTTACTACAGTAATACTATAGGTTACTCTTGTATATCTCACACAACATGATGTTATAGTATACTATAATATTTGCCACTGCAGTTTGGTTTCCTCTAGCTAACTCTACTTATAAATACTAAAGTTTACAATAGTATTTCTGACCTAGCCTGATTCTATAGTATACTATGGTAATTGGCACTGTAGTTTACTATAGTTATTCTATAGTTTACTCTTGTATATCCCAACTGCGTAATACTATAGTAATTGCCACTGTAGTTTACTATAGTTATACCATAGATTGCTGTAGTATTTCCTGCAAAATCCGACAAAGCTGGCATAGTTCACACTGTAAGTAGTTTACTATAGTTGTATTATATAGTGTACCATAGTATTTGCCAGACAACCTGACACTATAGTATATCACAGTATTTGCCACTGTAGTTAACTATTGTTAACTATAGTTTACTATAGCATTTTCCCACAAAGCCTGATGCTTTAACAAACTATCTCACTGAGATGGAGTGTAGGTGCAGGGAGCTGCTTTGCCATTGATTTCTATTACTAGCATGAAGTTTAGAGGCAGGGGGGCTTCTTTGCCTTTGATTTCTATTACAAGCATGAAGTTTAGAGGCAGGGGGGCTTCTCTGTCTTTCATATCTATCTTTAGGATGCAGTCTACCATAGTTAGCACTATAGTTTACTTCAGTAGTTCTTGCACAACCTGATGCTAGTTCTTTTTTTTGAGTTTTTGCTTTAGATGTTGAAAAGTTTTTATTGCTAATCACATTATACAAAAGAGGTAACATGCAATAAGGTGGTTTTGTCACTATATTTAACATGTTATAGTATTTGCTTTACTAATCAATCAGGGTTTACAAATCAATTGACAGTGTGCCATAGTGTATTTACAGTAGTTTACTATAGTATTTCCCGCAAACATTGACTGTATGTGTGGGAAACTCTGTGTATGAGGTCATCAGTTATGAATCACCAACGTACACATTAGAGTCATTTATTAGAAAATCCCAATAATGAATTAATGATTGAGTATCGGATTGTGTGGAAAAAGCTAGTTGAACAAAAATACTAAACACTAAAGCATATTTTTTCATAAGGCTTACCATGTACTTCACAATTACAGTATGCATTATGCTGACCACTGGTGTGTTAAAATATCTATTTGCAACAGTTAAAAAGTGGAAACATTTTAAAATTCTGACTTTAAGAACTCAGAATGTATCCACTCTATATGTGTATGATACCATACTTCTGATAGGACAGTAGACACACTGTCTGGTCTGTGTATTTTTGTATGTATAGTAAAAAGGCTCTACATACAGGTGAGACAATGTGAGCTGATAAAGCTAAATAATCTCCAGTCAGGTCAGTGAGGTGTGACTAACACCCACATGCTGGCAGTACCCTAACACTATTGGCTGGAAGTGGGTCTGGAGCTGGTTCTGGCGACATGCACTGATAAGTACTGACAACATGGGACCAGCATGTCCCTGGAAGTGGGTGTTAACCATGGACAAGGTACCCATCATGGTATGTCTTATCAGTGGGTTATACCTCAACCAGCGAAATTCAAAATGGCGGACTCACAGGGCGTCCATACTAAGCCCTATACAACAGGCTGCAGGTGTCCACTACTCACAGTCACATGGTTACCAGAGTTAGGAGATGTTATGTTGCTCTACAACTGAAGAATCCACCCCCTCACCTCAAAGAACATTGAAAGAAAGATCCATGGAGCTGGTGTCGCTCGTCGATATCTCGTAAATGTACCTTTCCCCCTGGCTTGGGTCACTTTAAAAGATGGATGACATTTTATTGCACCCAAGGTATGCATTGAGTAAGGGAGTGCTGTCCTTGTGGGCATGGCGCAAAGGTTGATGAATGACCGCGAGTTCATGTGGGTCCACTGCATTATCCACACCCTGGCTACAAAAACGCAATGGACGTCCTCTGACAAATTAAAAAGGCAGTCAACACCCTGCAAGACATTGGCTTCTTTTGCCAATTGACCTGCTGGCTCCCTAATAGATTGAATTGACTTTTTAGAACAAAACTTTGTGTCTGCTGCTGGGTTTATTGCTTTATTGGTTTCTGATTCCGATACTGCACATCTTGTTAGGAAGTATGACAATACAAATAATATTTAGTAGTAGCATTAAGTTAGCTTAAAAGCTTTATCCTTCTCAGAACAGATTTTCAAGGGAAAGTCACACAGGAAATAAAATACAGTGAAATGACTCAAATCAAAAAGACAGGTATAGGATAATTTGTGCTGTGAGATGATTAACTACCCAGCCGTCACTTCTATTGTGTGGCAACCACTGTTAAAAGTCGCACTTGAATAATATTTGATGATTTCATTTGTGTGAGTTTGTAGGGTACAAATCCAGCACCTCACTTCCAGTGCAATGATATCTCAGGGATTTGAAATGATAGATATAAGGTACTCTGGTCGTGTAGTGAAATTAAAAACAACCATTTCCTCTCTCCTTGCAGCCATGACTAAGACCAGCGCGGCGCTGATTGCGGCCGGTACTGTGGGCTCCATAGTGGGGTTGATCTTCGTCGTCGTCTTATGTTTCTGCTGTTGGCGACGGCGTCTTGACGACTCCTACGACAGTGCCGACTACTACGTCAGTGTACCGCCGGAAGAGGGCCAACCACAGCGCAGCGACGTCAAGCAGCTCCGGAAACACTCATGGAGGGAGAGGGCCGACACCAGAGGGAAGTCACCACTCCTCACCCGCAAGACCATCAAGTGAGTAGTTTACACTCTTATGATATTAGGTCCAGAAATCACATGAAAAATTCTGATGTAGCTCAGGATTGCTTTGGTATGCCACTGACTATATATACCAGAAGAAACTAGCTTCACGGTTACTTCAACCATTTTGCATGGAATAATGTTTCTGGAATGATGACATAAATTCTGATTTTCTCAACTAATAGAACCACATCTGAACCATGGTGCCCCATGATTAATGTCTGGTGGCAAAACGTGCCTTTTGTGATATTGGATATTTTTTCATTCATTTTGAAGTGTTTCAATAACCTCAGATTAAACTACCATAACTCTATTTGATGAGTCGCTCTCAGAAAATACCCGAGCTTTTTTTGATTGATATTTATGAAATGATAATGAAAATGAACTCATTTCAAGCTGATTGGAGGTTGTTCCCGGCTTTTGGTTTCTAATATTGACCAAATCTTTTATTTGACTAGTCAGATAGTGTCGAGCAGGTAATTAGTTCAATATTTGTGTTCTTCTGAGCTGAGTAGCTGAATAAATAGGTGTGGGTGTTTGCCAGCTTTGGTGAAAGGCATTTTCTTTTGTTTCACACCGATATCGATGTAATATGAACAACTGCACCACTCCAATGGCAGTGTTTTTAACATGTCTGTCTTAGGTGCACAATGTATAGGGTCATCTATGTGCTGGGTAACAATATGATACTAGGCCTACCTAATGCTATCAATAAATGAACATAATTCATATATTCTGATGGTATTCACCAGTTGTTATCACCATTGTTATCATCCCTTAGGTTTATCATTTCATGAAAAAAAAGCAAAAAAAAAAAGAATTCTCTTGTTGCTACAATTTGCCTTCGGGATCTTAGATAGCAAGTGTATGGTAATGCAAAGTAGGGCCGGTTGTGCTTGTGCTCATAAATGCTCAACTGACCAATTAGGATCAACAAGAATAGCCAACATATGAGGTCAGGAATACAAACATGCCAATTGATTTCATCTAACAGTGCCTTTAACCACGTTTATCAATATATCATAACGATTCGGTTCCAAAATATTCAGGTACATCATGATGAAAACAAGGGACTTTGTATAGTATCCTCTTCGTGTGATAAATTCTATTGCTATTAAAACTGAGGCTATACCGATTGTGGTAAACAAAGACAGTGCTTGTACAACTAACCTTTCCTGGCACTGGCCACATAAAAGAGGAATGTCAACCCAAAGCCTTGCAAAGTGAATTCAGTTAGTTTTTTTTTTCATTTACTATAGTCCTCCAACTATAAAAACACTTATACGTATTTTTGTTAACCTCCTGCCTTATACCATTAATACTTATTTCTGCTTTGTTTTGGGTTCAGTGTACTAAAAGCCGCTGTCGGATTCAGGTAAAAATAAACTAATATAATCAGTAATTAAATGTCTGACCTCAATCCTTATCCTGAGTTAATTAGATTGTTTAAGTGTCGATGTTAATGTGGTAAACCAAATACCTCTGAAGCACTCATGGGGAACCTTATGAATGTCACTTTAAAATTATACTGACCTTTTCAACAAAACTCATCAACACAGAAACAAAATTTTGATGAACTTTTTTTCTCGATCCTCTAAGGAAATTGATCCCTCCAATTATGACATTTTTTTGGCAAGTTCTACATAATTATTTCGTGTCATATCCTATTTGCTGCAGAGGTTATTGGTGTCTTGTGTTCTTTATTTGTTCCCTGTCGGGAGTGCCCCTTCCTTGTTGTAGACCTCTCCCTGTTACAAATAATTTACTTCAACCATGTTACTGTGTTATTTGAAGTTGGTGTGCTAGTGATTGTGTGTGATAAATAAATTATTGTAAATTTGCAATTCTTAAATACATCGATTTGGATGATGCAACCGTCGCACATTTAATATTTTAGTAAATCAATCGCATACATCAAAATTTGCATATACATGAAGTCCCTTCAAATTACCAGAAGAGTCTATCTCAAAACTATGCACTAATTATATGAAACAGAATATAGACCATAGTGATATCGTATGGAAGCCAAAATAGACCTCTTTCATCCTTCATATAAGTTAGAAATCCTGTTTGTAGAGCTCCCGTCACCACTGTAGAGAGATAAGCTATCAAATAGAACTCCAATCTCCATTCACAACAAACCATTACAATATTTAAGACATCCCATGTTAATGCCGTAGTACGTCGCATGTAAGGCATAGCTATATATATATATTCGAGGATGACCCCTTACTACGTCTAATAGAGTCTTCCTGGAATCAGGGTGTGCCTTATAGGCGAAGATTTACCATAGAACAACACTACTTTACTGCTTAAAGTCAAGCCCTGACTGCACCTTCAACTCAGGATATACCCCGTACACGAGGCCCTATACTCGAGGTGTTACGGTTTTAAACTAAATAATATTCTATAAGATTAACGATTATTCTTTCTTGTAGTTTATTGGAATTCTTTTGGAATGACTCCTTAGTTGAGAGGATATAAGTATGCCTCGAGACATGCATTCACTCTATGCACAATGAGTGGTATGTCATCATGTGGTTCCTTGTCAGATGTTGTGGGTTTGTTTAAGGGCATATCATGTATTTTATAAGATTTTATCATATCCAATGCATGAAGGCATATGCTGTTTTGCTGCGAAGGTGCCAGAATGCGATGCCAATTTCACAATTTTTGCGACGGATACTCTGACTGGTATTGATATGTCTAAAGTTATACCGGGTGCATTTTTCTTATTAAGGAGCAGGTACTTAGCAAGACGTTTTGAATGATAGCTGTTTTAACTTTCGTCTTTGATTCAACGCAGTTTTGTTAAACGAGATATTTTCCCACCTTAAAACAATATGCATCATTCAAAGGTTGCCAAGAATACTTAAGAATAGGAAAATCATGTTTACCACGTGTTGAGAAGATAGCTTTATACTGATATGATCACACACTACCGTTTCTAGGGCGTGTGTCGAAAACGGCAAGAAAAAATCAACCCGTGTCAGGTAAAATAATCCCAACTGAATTTTGACTTTGAAATTATTCCTTCTTTTTTAGACTTCCGCACACTGTCATGTTCGTGTTTCAATTCCCATTGACGTTCTATGGCATATACTGCACAGTGCTTTGTTTTTCGCTCACAAAACACAAAGGCCATAGTTTATATTTGATTTACCATGTAGGGAACATCTGTTGTGTGCTATGGCTGAAAAAAAAATCTATTTAGCTCACAGTTGCAGAATCGGCATAATTTGTTCGATATTGTACCGGTTTATGCGCACTTGGTTTTTCCCTTTTCAATCAAGTATGCATTTACGAGCCAGGGAAGATATATATATATATATATATATATATCTATGCACCATTTTAATCTGTGTGTTAGATATCCAGTTTCTTTATGAATGCAATATCTTTGTTAACTCCATTCCTTTTAACCTTTCCAGATTTGATAATATACTCAAACTTTCCAGATTTAAAAAAATAAAACTACCCCGGTACAACAATTTTCTTGATCTTTAGTGCTAGAAGTGTAGTCAAAATGGTAGGAGTAACACCATCACTGTAAAAACAATAGAGGTAGAAAACATTTATTCTTGATAGAGTAAATGTGATTCTACTACGTTTACTTACCTCCAAACGTTTATTTTCTTTTTTTACCTACAACATAGATATGGTAGCCCCTGCCTACAACAATTGTTTTTATTTGAAAAACCCAAACAAATGTTTTGATTTGAAAAACTTATAGCATCAGTGTTTGGAGATATTTTGAAGAAGTATGTACAAAGTTTTATTCAGTCATCTATTTTTTTATCTCCCCTTGCCGGGTAAAGATATCCCACCTTTTATGCTATAGACGAGTTTTTCAGGCACTTACTTAGGCAAATCAAAGGTATTCTCGTGTGTACAAAGGGTTTCTATGTACAAGTCTGTGCTCCTCACTGGCGCCTCCTCTCGTATTTTGAGAGCATTACTTCAAAGTGACGACATCATGTTTTAGATGTGATACAATCATTAACTTCATAGCATTGCTAACCCAAAGTAGCTTTTCGCCAAGGAAGAACTCAACATATTTAGTGTAGTAGTATTTTTGGACTGGTCTGTTTATTGCCGTTCATTCTTAAGAATGAACGGCTATAGGAGGGGACCCATTCTTAAATACAAGCTCTCATAGTGGTGCTTCCTCGCTCTCCATGTATAATCCTGTCATAGGTACAGTATTGAGTATGCCTATACCTGGATTAAAATCTGCAAATCAGTCAAGCATAGAAGTGGTGGCAGTGGTGGTGTTGGTGGACCTGTTATTGTAGACCCTGGGGACAGTGGTGGTAGCCCTGGACACCAGGCAGAGCCATGGTATATAGTATATAGAGCCCCCCCCCCCCACCCACCTCTGAATGGTGGTGGTGGCTGTGCTCCTGGGGTGGCCCCATACCTGCCTGCCACCACCTCCCCCAGCACCATGTGGTTCTCTTCTGCTGGTGGTGCGTTTCTCAGCACCACTGACTATTAACCCACTAAAGGCCACCTACATGTATATTTATGTATACATGTACACATAAGTATGATGCACTTTTTTAGGAGTTTTAAGTGGCATGATGAATTGATGCACATGTAAACCTTTAGGGATGGCATGATGCATTGATGCACACTTAGACCTTTATGGATAGCATGATGTATTGATGCACACTTAACTCCTTAGGGATGTATTGATGCACACTTAACCCTTTATAGATGGCATGATGCATTGATGCACACTTAACCCTTTAGGGATAGCATGATACATTGATGCACACTTAACCCCTTAGGGATGTATTGATGCACACTTAACCCTTTATAGATGGCATGATGCATTGATGCACAATTAAACCTTTATGGATGGCATGATGCATTGGTGCACACTTAGACCTTTATGGATAGCATGATGCATTGATTCACACTTAACCCTTTATAGATGGCATGATGCATTGATGCACACTTAACCCTTTATGAATGGCATGATGCATTGATGCACACTTAACCCTTTATAGATGTATTGATGCACACTTAACCCTTTGTAGATTGCATGATGCATCGATGCACTCTTAACCCTTTATGGATGTATTGATGCACACTTAACCCTTTGTAGATTGCATGATGCATTGATGCACACTTAACCTTTAGGGATATCATGATGCATTGGTGCACACTTAGACCTTTATGGATAGCATGATGTATTGATGCACACTTAACCCCGTTAGGGATAGCATGATGCATTTATGCACACTTAACCCTTTATAGATGGCATGATGCATTGATGCACACTTAACCCTTCATGGATAGCATGATGCATTGATGCACACTTAACCCTTTAGGGATGTATTGATGCACACTTAACCCTTTATAGATGGCATGATGCATTGATGCACACTTAACCCTTGAGGGATGGCATGATGCATTGATGCACATTTAACCCTTGAGGGATGGCATGATGCATTGATGCACATTTAACCCTTCATGGGTGGCATGATGCATTGATGTACACTTAACGCTTTCGGGATGGCATGATGCATTGATGCACACTTAACCCTTTATAGATGGCATGATACATTGATTTACACTTAACCCTTTAGGGATGGCATGATGCATTGGTGCACACTTAACCCTTTATGGATGGCATGATGCATTGATGCACAATTAACCCTTTATGGGTGACCTGCTACATTGATGCACACTTTAAGCATTATAATTAACCATGACAAAATAAATCACCACGGCTATGCCGTGCTTAACTGATTTCCTTAATCCATCAAATACACGCCTCCTAGTTGTTTTCCATGTGTGTCGGCCATCTTTGTTTTAGGAAACACAGGGATCCAGCTCATATATTGTCAATTTTAATCTTCAAAAGTTATCAGATGGATGTTAGTGACCATTGGGACACCTCAACTAGCTAATTTTATTGTTCTCACTATATATCGGCCATCTTTGTTTTAGGAAACACAGGGATCCAGGCCATATATGGTCAACTTCGATCTTCAAAAGTTATCAGATGGATGTTAGTGACCATTGGAACACCTCAAGTACCTAATTTTATTGTTTTCCATGTGTATCGGCCATCTTGGTTTTCGGAAACACAGGGATCCAGGTCATATGTGGTCAATTTTGATCTTCAAAAGTTATCAGATGGATGTTAGTGACCATTGGGAGACCTCAACTACCCAATTTTGTTGTTTTCCATGTGTGTCGGCTATCTTTGTTTTAGGAAACACAGGGATCCAGGTCATACATGGTCAATTTTGATCTTAAAAAAAAGTTATAGATGGATGTTAGTGACCATTGGGACACCTCAACTACCCAATTTTATTGTTTTCCATGTGTGTCGGCCATCTTTGTTTTAGGAAACACAGGGATCCAGGTCATATGTGGTCAATTTTGATCTTCAAAAGTTATCAGATGGATGTTAGTGACCATTGGGAGACCTCAACTACCCAATTTTGTTGTTTCCCATGTGTGTCGGCCATCTTTGTTTTAGGAAACACAGGGATCCAGGTCATACATGGTCAATTTTGATCTTAAAAAAAAAGTTATAGATGGATGTTAGTGACCATTTGGACACCTCCACTACCCAATTTTATTGTTTTCCATGTGTGGCGGCCATCTTTGTTTTAGGAAACACAGGGATCCAGGTCATATGTGGTCAATTTTGATCTTCAAAAGTAATCAGATGGATGTTAGTGATCATTGAAAGACCTCAACTACCTAATTCTATTTTTTTTCAATATGTGTCAGCCATCTTTGTTTTAGAAAACACAGGGATCCAGGCCATATATGGTCAACTTTGATCTTCAAAAATTATCAGATGGATGTTAGTGACCATTGGGAGACCTCAACTACCCAATTTTATTGTTTTCCATGTGTGTCGGCCATCTTGGTTTTAGGAAACACAGGGATCTAGGTCATATGTGGTCAATTTTGATCTTCAAAAGATATCAGATGGATGTTAGTGGCCATTGGGACACCTCAACTACCTAATTCTATTATTTTCCTTGTGTGTCTGCCATCTTGGTTTTAGGAAACACAGGGATCCAGGTCATATGTGGTCAATTTTAATCTTCAAAAGATATCAGATGGATGTTAGTGACCATTGGGACACCTCAACTACCTAATTCTATTGTTTTCCTTGTGTGTCGGCCATCTTGGTTTTAGGAAACACAGGGATCCAGGTCATATGTGGTCAATTTCGATCTTCAAATGTTATCAGATGGATGTTAGTGACCATTGAAAGACCTCAACTGCCTAATTCTATTGTCTCCATATGTGTCGGCCATCTTTGTTTTAGGAAACACAGGGGTCCAGGTCATATATGGTCAACTTCGATCTTCAAAAGTTATCAGATGGATGTTAGTGACCATTGGGACACCTCAACTACCTAATTCTATTGTTTTCCTTGTGTGTCGGCCATCTTGGTTTTAGGAAACACAGGGATCCAGGTCATATGTGGTCAATTTCGATCTTCAAATGTTATCAGATGGATGTTAGTGACCATTGAAAGACCTCAACTGCCTAATTCTATTGTCTCCATATGTGTCGGCCATCTTTGTTTTAGGAAACACAGGGGTCCAGGTCATATATGGTCAACTTCGATCTTCAAAAGTTATCAGATGGATGTTAGTGACCATTGGAAGACCTCAACTACCTAATTCTTTTGTTTTCCTTGTGTGTCGGCCATCTTGGTTTCAGGATCACAGGGATCCAGGTCATATGTGGTCAATTTTGATCTTCAAAAGTTATCAGATGGATGTTAGTGACCATTGAAAGACCTCAACTACCTAATTCTATTGTTTTTCATATGTGTCGGCCATCTTGATTTTAGAAAACACAGGGATCCAGCTCAAATATGGTTAATTTTGATCTTTCAAAGTTATGAGGTGGATGTTAGTAGTCATTGGGAGACCTCAACTACCCAATTTTATTGTTTTCCATGTGTGTCGGCCATCTTGGTTTTAGGAAACACAGGGATCCAGGTCATATGTGGTCAATTTTGATCTTCAAAAGTTATCAGATGGATGTTAGTGACCATTGGGACACCTCAACTACCTAATTCTTTTGTTTTCCTTGTGTGTCGGCCATCTTTGTTTCAGGAATCACAGGGAACCAGGTCATATGTGGTCAATTTTGATCTTCAAAAGTTATCAGATGGATGTTAGTGACCATTGGGACACCTCAACTACCTAATTCTTTTGTTTTCCTTGTGTGTCGGCCATCTTGGTTTCAGGAATCACAGGGATCCAGGTCATATGTGGTCAATTTTGATCTTCAAAAGTTATCAGATGGATGTTAGTGACCATTGTGACACCACCACCACCAATACCACCACCACACTACTCCCAACCCTCACACACATTCCTTATTTGCATATTTTAATCCAGGCATAGGTTTACTCCATACTATAGCAATGGGACAGGATTTTACATGGAGAGCGAGGAAGCACCACAATCAGAGCATATATTTAAGTATAGGTCCATTCCAAAGGCCATAGAGTTCATATATAATGATCTTTTTTCCTTGGATCATAATAGGAATATGCACGGCATTACAGCATTGCTGTGTTTACTTTCCTGAAAATATGTTATAGATTAATAAATTGCAAAACACACAACATATGAAGGGCTTTTATATTCCGTATTAAAATAATATTTGTTCTGAAAATTTTGATCTAAGATCATATTAAAAATGTTGTAAATCAATTCTATACTTCTTAGAACATGATATGAATATGCACGGCATTACAGCTTTGCTGTGTTTACTTTGCCGAAAATATGGGATAAATTTCTAATCCGGGAAACGCACTGCAATTTAACTGATTTTAGAATTGATATTAAACTCAGAATTGATCGTCAAATTTAAATATGAAATCCTAATATCTTGATCATAGATGACAAATCCTAAATTCAATCCTCTCAATTGCATCCTTAACACGGGCCTCTTGATCATAGATCTTAGATCCTAAATTTTCAATTGAATCCTTAACATAATCTCCTAACCATTGACCCCTTGTATTTATGTACGTTTAAAAGGAAACTGTTTATAAATATCTTTGATAAGAGAGTCCATTGGCCTCAAGCACATGGGATATGTTTTATGTATGTTTGTATTAATGTTTAATGTACCTTTGCATTGAGCACCGGCAAGTATGTTAGAAAGGCTACCATGGGTTATTCATTCCCCAAGAATTGTCGATACACCCACGCCTTTTTCTCTGACGTCAATATCTCACAAATTAGCAGATCAAAAATAATGCAGAGGAACTACTGACAAGTCTTTGTGAATTTTACATGATCTGGGCCTTGCATGTTAAGAAATATACACCCCTGGTGCTCTCCTTGTGGACCCAGGCACCTTCTATAGAGAACAAAGGACGAGAGGCAAGAAAAATGAAAAGAATTTGATTTACCTCTTAGAGAAAAACTTTCTAAATTATTGGTGCAGGTCCCTTGTGTATGGTCTCATTTATTTCCTTTCTGTGAGTCCCATTCTTTAATTCTTAATGGCGTTTCTCAATGTGTCCATTGGGCGGCAGCATTGGAGAATATCTAGGCCTCCCAGTGTCGTGGCTGCTGCTGCCACCTTGTAGCAGTAACTGTAGATACACATGTTGAGAATTGCTGATTGTCATGTATGGCCATTGATGTAGAGTGACCTGAAATAGAACACCAGCGTTCATTCCCCTGACAGTCCCACGCACATGTTGTTCTACATCTACCCAACCACGAATCTGAATTGCAGATCCTCAACATTTGTGCCTACAGGTGGAATAATTCAGTTCATGAATGCAAATTTAGTGTAATCTTGACTCCCTAAGTACGAATTTTAAGACCATTGGGACGTCTACTTTGCATTGTACACTAGAGGTCGAATCCCACATGGCGAAAAATGGCTGAATATCTCTGCGATTTTGTCCCTTGCATTTTATGGTCCTTGTTGAGGCCATAAAATGGAAGGACTACTGCAAAGTTGACCCTAAACCACTGTGGGATTCAGTATTAGTTGATCAATCCTTGTGTTTTGTGGCCCCCACAAGGGCCATACAATGCAAGGGACAAAATCGCAGAGATATTTCAGCCATTTTTCGCCGAGTGGGATTCAACCTTGAGGGTATTCGTCAGGCACTACTGAGGAATCTCATGTACGTTTGTCAACCAAATGCATTTCAGTAAATCCATTCAACCCCTTAAACACATTTCAGTTCTGATTTAAACGTTTGGCCTTTTAAACCTCTGGCTGCTGAGATTTTTCAATGTCCATGTAGATCAACAAATGTCAAGCATTCATCCCTCTTCCCAACATATATATATATGCTTGTCGACAATCTACCTTCTAGTAGCTAAATGGTAGATTGTCGACAAGCATATGGTATGTGGTCGGGAAATCATTGTGAAATAGGATATGTGGGTGCTTAGCTGATATTGGGGTGGTAACATTGTCTAGGGAAGACCTATAAAGGCTAAGAATCCCTGTCAAAATGCTGGTATTTAGGGAGTATAGTACATCCAAAGTTTTTGATATTTTCTTCACAAAGGGCTTGAAATCTCTGTGATAGACTCAAAATCCCTGTGATTTAGAGGAAGACAACAGTTTCTAGGAAATCAGAAGAGGTGTGTCTTTGATAAATCAGGAGCCAAGTTCCACATACTACAGTCATAATGGGGTTCTGCTTGTGATTTATGCAAGCTACATTTGTTTATGCTATGCAGGAGACCATTGCAAACCACAGAAAATAGTCAGAGACAACTGTGATTTTAATATCAAATACTCTATCTCTGTGAATCATTCTACCAACTCATCTGTGCAGTAATGAAAATCACAGAGATTCCCATGCTACTATCAGCTACAGTCGGATTTGGAGAGGTAAGAAGTGCAGTGAGTACCCTTGTGATTTAGGAAATTGGCAAGAGTCCAATGTTGCCGATATCCAGAATCACAGACATTTCAGACCCATTTTTCACGTAGTGGGATTTGGCCTTCTGGTTGCTGGGATTTTTGGGCTCAACTTAGGAACTTATTTCTTTTGTCCAATCCAAGTTATTATAATAACATGGCTCAAACTGATATGAATGCAGTAAACCAGAGTAGTATTTTATTTATGTGCTCCCATATTCAGGTACCCGAAACACTTAGTCTACCTTCTCTCATGGTCATGTGTCAGTTACTATCGAATGTGAAACGCATTTACAGTATATTCTCAAATTGTTAATAACAGAACAGCATTTTTTGATG
Source organism: Acholoe squamosa (assembly GCA_949317995.1). Taxonomy (NCBI): domain Eukaryota; kingdom Metazoa; phylum Annelida; class Polychaeta; order Phyllodocida; family Polynoidae; genus Acholoe; species Acholoe squamosa. The sequence goes on along the minus strand of OX439037.1, from coordinate 35,412,445 downwards.
AAAGCAATTCAAAATCAGATTCGCGTTCATACCATTAAGCTAGTGTGCAGTCCTTTTATTTACAATTGACCATCCAATGGTGAAGAACCTAGAGAGTACTTTGTCAACCATCTGTGAGCTGCTCTATCTGTGGATGTACTCCTGATTCAGCAGCTGTGATCTTGGTATTGGTACAATACACCAGATGTCACGAGTGAGCTAGTCCCTCTCCGTAACCCATCTTCCCTGTTAGAACTTAGAGCCAGCAATGAAGCTGCTGCATCAAGATCATTCTCTCTTCATCAGGGACCGTTGTAGGAGTATGTATATTGCATAGCCACCAACAATTTTTCCTAAAAGGTGGAAATATATTGCCAATGTTGATATTCCTGGCGTTATGAGGTCACTGTACTGCAGGTGTATAAAATTTACCTGCTTTGAGAACACCATCGTCTATTCCTTAGTCAGAAGGAAGCAATTTCATTACTTATCGCTTCATTAAATACCCTGGTTTGACGGCACCACCATGACATAGACTGTAGACCTCTTACATATCTATGCATGACCAGAACCATGGAGCACCTCCCTAGCATCCCTCCTATAACCGCTGTGAGTAGCTCAATGAGCTTCTCCGTGAGCTGGACCCACGCTGGCCTCATATCCTGGCCCCCTAATGTTTGTGCCCAGGGGTCTGACGATAAAGGCGGGTACATTTAATGTAGGTTCAAGGTTGGTCCCATCTTGGACCTTGGTAAAAGGTTTTTGGAAGGATATGACCCCAGTCTGCATTTGGTGAGGCCGATAGTGGTGATGAGCTAGATGGTTTACCAGGCACCCAGACCAGTCAGCCAGACATCTATAGGCAATCCACTAGAGGGAGACTTTGTCCACCAGGTAACATTAAAGGACCAGACAGTAGATTACCCTAGGCTACAGTAGCATCCACCCACTTACCTGCAACATTCACTCACTCACCTGTAGTAATTAACATCCATGGTACAAGACCTGCTATAAAACGCCGGTTTTACCTCGGGAATACCTCGGGTATTTCCGGATCCGATGAGATACGAACGAGGGCGGTCACGTGACGACAGTTTGGATCGAGCGTCCGTGTTTGGCAGACGGTTTTAAAAACTTCCAGGTGAGTTTTTGGTCGTTTTTTCGTACTTTTCTGCCCTCTTTTCGGGCAGTTTTTGCCCTATTTTAAGGGTTATTGTTCTTGTTTTACTTCTAGCCAGGGTTACGCCGTTGGGGTACCCATTTAGCGCTAGAAAATAAAGTTTTTCTCTCAAAGACGGTCGTCGTGTCGGCGGGCCGTAGAGAGAATTTACACTTTTACAACTTCCTGGAGGAATTCCGCTGGAATTCTCTCGTTACAGGAACCTTACAGGGGCTCTTGAGCATTCCCTGATGTTTGGCACTCTGTTTGCCTTCAGTTTGCCCCTTTTTCGGGCAGTTTTTGTCGATACCGATCGAAAAATTGTCCGTTGGGGCTCGTCGAGCACCAGCGCTGTTGTACCTGCGTACTTAGAGTAGGACAACTCGGGAGCTACCTAGAGTACACCTCTAAGTACATACCGTTTCGCCGTTGCATTACTGCTAAGCGGGTCTACTTCAGGTACATGGTTTAGTCCTGCTCTAAGTACTTACGCTCGGCGAGGATTTGCAGTTGTTTTACCGCTAAGCGGGTCTACTCCAAGTACATGTTTTCGTCCTGCTCTAAGTACTTATCGCTCGGCGAGTGTCGCCGTTGTGTTACCGCTAAGCGGGTCTACTCCAGGTACATGCTTTGGCAGGCCTGCTCTAAGTACATACTGCAAATGTCACTAGCCTATAATCTTTTATTTCTGGTCTTTTTCCAGGATGGCAAGTACATCACAGTCCAGTCCCACTGCTGTGGAGAAGGGAAAGAAATCACATAAGAACTCTAGTTCAAGTTCCAGCTCTGCTAGATCTTCATCTAGGCATTCTAAGGATAAGGGTGCTGAGAAAGACACTGTGAGTTCAGTAAACTCTGAGAAGGAGCCTGAAGTTCAAACTACTGAGACTCCCAGTGCTCCTGTGCTGTTGGTCCAGCAGCCACCTCAAAGATGGGCTCCTCCTATGCCCTACTACCAACAGGGTTATGATTACTATCAGGACAATTATCAGCCGATGGATTATGCCTATGGTATGGAGCACATGGCCTACCAATGTGAACCAGTAGAGGAGGAAGGTCAGGGTTATGTGGTACTAGGCCCACATGGACAGGCACATGCTATGTCAGTGGTGGATGATGAGGAGGAAGTGGCTTCTGTGCAAGGTGATTCTGAGGCACAGTCGTCAAAGGCTAAGCCACCTCCAATTGACCATCTCAAGGGGCTAACTGGAAGCCTAGCTGAGAGTATCCAGTCCTACAGACGGGAAAAAGCGGAACTAACCAAGGAAGGCCCCACCGTACATGAAGCCCTCTCCGATGCCATCAATTCCTATTTTGAAGAGACTTATATTGCCCAGGACTTAGAGAAAGCGGCTAAAGAATTTCTTAGGCCTTCAAATGTGCAGAGACTGGTAGCACCTAAGTTAGAGGAAGCAATTTTCAACTCTGAGGCACTTTCCAAGAATGCTGCAGTGCGTATGTTGGATGTATCCCTTCAGACCCTGCAGAAAGGGGTGGTCTCGGCCATTGCAGCTATGGCACCGTTAGGCTCGATGATGTTGGAGAAAGGGCCTGAGGACCAACAACTGGATGCCTTTGGAAGGGATTTCAATAAGGCAACCAGACTACTGGTCAATGTGTGCAATGGGCTATCGGTAAAGAGGAGGGACTTGCTAAAACCTTTCCTTGCTAAGCCCTATGCTAAGGCGCTCACCAAGACCAACATTGATGGGGACCCACAATGGCTTTTTGGGGGCAACCTGGAGGCTCGTATTAAACAAGCTGAGGAGGACAAGAAGATCTCAGACAAGGTTCTAGCGTCCAAACGCCCAGGGCCTCAGGATTCTCTTTCCCAGTCTAAGAGGCAGAAGGTCATGGGCTCAACACCTGCTCAAGCCTGGGGACCTAGGCACCCTTATGGACAGAACCACTACTATGTCCAGGGCCCTAGGGGCCGCTACCCTGCTCCGCGCCATCAATACGCTCAGCCGAGATTTCAAGTGGCTCATGGCTACAGGCAAACTTACTCTCAGAATTACCAGACACAAGGCCAGGGTTACCGCTTCAAAGCACCTCGTCCTCAGGGCCAAGGTCAGCAGCAGCAAGCCCAACAGGGTTTTTCCAAGAAGGGGCCCAAGTAGGGCAGGTGAGTCCCTTCCCACTACATAACACTGTCCAATCCTTTCAAGGGGGTAACATTCTGAAGTGTGCTGATGCTTGGTTTAAACTCACCAAGGACCCTTGGATCTTAGCCATGTCTCAGGGTGTCACCATTGACTTTAATGCCTTACCATCCCAGGACTGGGTGCCTCCTCCATATAAACTTGATCCGGTAGAGGTGGCCTTTATGGATAAGGAAGTAGAGAAAATGGTAGCTAAGGGTATTATTGAGTTTACAGTACATGAACAGGGCGAATTCATCTCCAATGTTTTCCTGCGTCCCAAGCCCAATGGGGATTACAGGCTTATATTGGATTTGACAGATATGAACAAGCAGGTCATGTATGAGCATTTTAAGATGGCCTCCCTACAAACTGCTGTAGACCTTGTCACTCCTAATTGTTTTATGGGGAGTGTAGATTTAAAGGATGCCTATTACTCTATTCCTGTACGAGAAGATTATCGTAAATTTCTGAAGTTCAGGTGGAATGGGGTCCTCTACCAGTTTGTAGGGATGCCAAACGGTCTTTCATGTGCACCAAGAGTATTCACTAAGTTGCTCTCTCCCCCCTTCGCAAAGCTAAGGGAGGAGGGACACATCTGTTTCCCCTACATTGATGATTCTTTTATTATGCATGAGTCAAAAGAAGGTTGTGAACAATCTATCAGGAAAGTGTGTGAAACCCTGGATGGGTTAGGCTTTGTAATTCACCCAGATAAGTCAGCCTTTGTAGCCTCACAAAGGGTGATCTTCTTGGGTTTTTGGATTGACTCTGTGGATATGTCGATATATCCAACTCAGGAGAAGGTAGACAAATTCATGTCAGATTCCTACTTGCTGCTGGGGAAAGTCAAGCCAAAAATCAGGGAGGTTGCATCTCTCATAGGTCTTATGGTAGCTTACTCGGCAGGAGTTCAATATGGGCCTGCACATATTAAAGGACTTGAGAAATGCAAAAATGAGTGGTTAGCCTACCGAAAAGGGAATTTTGATGCAAAAATGGTACTTTCCAAGGATGCTATACAGGACATACTATGGTGGCAAGCCAGCATACCAACTGCTAACAAGGCACTGGATGTTGGTCCACCAGAGTTTGAATTGTATACGGATGCATCGGATGACGGCTGGGGTGCACACAGGGGGAACGTCAGAACTAATGGCAGATGGCTTCCCTCTGAGGTGGACTTCCACACCAACATCCACGAGACCATGGCAATAGAATATGGGCTAAAATCGTTGTGTAAAGTGAGAGGGGCTCATATTAGGGTCATGACAGATAATACCACGGCACTTGCATATGTGAGACATATGGGAGGGCTACAGTCTCCAATGTGTAATTTGGTATCAAGAAACATCTGGAACTGGTGTGAGTCTAGAGGGATCTGGTTGACAGCGGCTCATGTGCCGGGAGTGGATAATGTCATCGCTGATCATGAGTCACGCCATTTCCAAGATGAGACTGAGTGGGAGATAAATGACTCAATTTTTGAAATCATTTGTGAAAGGTTTGGGAGGCCTCAGGTGGACATGTTCGCCTCTAGAACAAATTGTAAAGTTCAATGTTTTGTGTCACGTAGGCCAGAACCAGAAGCATGGAAAGTTGACTCTTTCTCATTCACATGGCCTAATAAGCTCTTATATTGTTTTCCTCCGTTCAGCATTGCAGGCCGAGTGCTTCAACGCATATTGAGGGCAGGGGCAAGGGCAATCCTCGTGATGCCGGATTGGGAGAGTCAACCCTGGAAGGCAAAAGCCCACAAGTATGCGGTGGACTACGTACGGTTCCGCAAGAGAAAGAACAACCTACTACCTCATGGGGCCCCTACAAGCCTACAGTTCATAGGAAGTCTACCAATTATAGCTTTCCTTTTCTGAGGCGACGCCTCCAAAAGGAAGGGTATGACAAGGCTTCCATTAACCTTATGATAAAAGCTTGGAGACCATCTACAAGGAAACTTTATACGACTTACATAAACAAATGGATAGTTTTCTGTGTTGAACGGGGTTATAACTGGATGAAGGGCACTATGCCACAAGTGTGTAAATTTATGAGGACTTTGTATGACTCGGGAGTAGGTCACGGAGTTATGAATGTGGCACGATGTGCTTTGGGAACCCTGTTACCACAGGTAGATGGGGCGCCTATTGGACAACATCCAAACATTTGCCATATGGTGAAGGGTACATACGAAGATAGACCTAGTGGACCAAGGTATGACACGTTTTGGGACGTTACAAAGGTATTCAAGTTGTTCAAAAGTTGGGGGGGATAACAGTTCTTTGTCACTTAAGAAGTTATCGTTGAAACTAGCTGTCTTAATTTTGCTTGTCACATCTCAAAGAGGGCAGACAATCTTAGCATTAAGGACAGATGAACTGTCTTGGGAAGACAGGAATGCTGTCTTCAGACTCAGTACTCTGTTAAAGTCTAACAGAGTGGGTGACCCTTTAAACACTGTGGTCTTGAGACCCTACATACTAAATGAAAAGCTCTGTGTGGTCAGCACCCTCAAGGCATATCTCACTAGGAGGCAAAAGGTCCGTGAAAAGTCTGAACGACTTAGGAGGAAGCTGAACCTTCCACCTCTTGAAAATCCACTGCAGCTCCTTATGAGTTACATTTCGCCTCATGACGGAATCAGTAGGGATACCCTGGCCAGGTGGACCATTACCACTCTAGACATGGCTGAGATTGACACTTCACGTTGGAAGGCCCACTCTACTCGTGGGGCTTCAGCTTCAGCTTCCACCAAGGTAGGATCCTGCTTGAATGCCGTAATGCGCCTGGCAGGGTGGAAGTCAGCTGACTCATATCGGAAATTCTACAACAAGCCCATCGAGGTTGATACAGAGCATGTAGCTACAAACTTGCTGAGACTAGCAGATTAGTTTTCTTGAACGTTCAAATGTATGGGTTATCTGGTGTATGAATTGCATTGGTTGGTTATTTGACTACTCCAGATTACTAGTGTATTGTGCTTTAACCAAGTTGGTTATGATAAAGGTCAGAAAATTAAAGGTGTTGAATTGATTCTGTTTTGGTCTTGGTCAATAATTAAATTGATAATAATTGAGAATTATTGATAATAGCCAAAAATCTTTATGACTAGAAAAACACATTGGCTTTCAACATCTCATCGGATCCGGAAATACCCGAGGTATTCCCGAGGTAAAATTTTGGAATTTTGGGAAACTTACCGTAGGGTACCGGAGGGAAGTTGAAGTAAAACTTCTTATTTTACCGAGGGAATACGGGGTATTGGAGGAACAGATGCCCTTCCCACCCTACCCGTATTCTTTCGAGGTTATTATTATTATATATATATAAAAAATGTCTAATCTGGTTTGTTTCCAGAAAATTGTGTGTGTTTTTCTACTCATAGATTTTAGGTTTTCAAGTCTGTCGTCACGTGACCGCCCTCGTTCGTATCTCATCTGTTCCTCCAATACCCCGTATTCCCTCGGTAAAATAAGAAGTTTTACTTCAACTTCCCTCCGGTACCCTACGGTAAGTTTCCCAAAATTCCAAAATATATTTGAACTAACACATCCCTTATACAATGTATTTATTATAAGGTCTTGATTTTACAGGGGTTGTTGGAATCAATATATTTGACTCTCCTCCTCTGAGATGGCCAGAGCCCTGGTTGGCATCATCCCCTGCTACTACAATTACCAGACACCCACCAGTGCTACCGGACAAGTCAGGCGACCTCTAGATTTCTATAGCATTCTAGTGGTCTGGTTAATATGCAATCAGACCCTATAGGAAGCTGGCTGTAGGCATTGTGCCAGGCCATAGAATAGTCCATGGACCTGATAGATATTCTGCCAAACTGTGGCATAGACAGACGACCCACCAGCCGTCTATACTGTATGATATTTATACCTGGACAATGTCCAATGTGGTTGTCATGGGGGTGGGCTAAACAAATTGACGCACCGATATGGGCAAACCTTGGCCAATCCCCCTCTACATGTAATTAACATTATTAGGTAATACAAAATGATAATAAACAATTGCCTGTTAGAATAGCAAAAAATTCTCTGCAGCCACACTCCTCAAAGTAGAATATTAAGTTGGGAACAGATGTAAAAGTAGAATAAGAAATTGGCCCGCTGTGATTTGACCTTTTTTTTCTTCATTCTTTTTCTTTTGTAGATTATGATATCACATAGTGTTTTCGTTACGAGCCAAGTACATGCAGCATAACAATATTATGGAAATTACACAATGAAAACAGGTAAATATTAAGTTCACAGTGATGCCAATGGGTCATTCACGTCAGTAACTTAACGGAAGCAAGGTATCAGGGCTTGTTATGTATATAGATAATCCACTCCGAGAAATGGAGAGATCGAATATTGTTTATACATATGAAGATACTTATCTATAGGCCATGATTGATGAGTTACTCTATAGCGAGAATTTCGATAAATAACATTTTATGGGCCTTTTATGCATTGTTGTGAAACGACTGTAACGGCAGCATTTGGCGTTCGAGAATAAGCATGATTCAGGAACAAATTGATTTGATGGAAATTTATATGATAGGGGTTGGTTTGAATGAATAGAAACTGAAGGTTCATCTATTTCTCACACGATTGCTCACGCTATTTACACAGAAGATAGGGCATAGAAACAGCCCAATATAGCTGTCTGTACACGTCCTTCGCACACAATAGGGGCTGGTGGTGGTAGACACCTTTGGCAGATTGGTGAATAGAACTCGCAATGTTTGCTCTCACCAGTCTCCCTCACCTATTGTTTTCAAATCAGGAACTATAGTTGCTAGGCAATGCTTTTATTGCACACTTTGGCGTTTTCCCACCAGAAGATATCCAGCATTGAGACTAACTATTATAAATGATTTTACAAGGTTGACACTTTTAGTGCAATCTCATCAAACATTCTGATCATTATCATGTCTGATGCAGCTCAGTCTCTATGATACAAGTGGTCTCTCTCTCAAGATATCGTAGTGACAAGACGAGTGGTACATAGGAATGTAGCCTATATTCTTTGTTGGCCATGGTGCAGGCCACCCTCCTTTCGTAAAAAAAATAAAAATAAGAACATTAAACAAAAGCTCATAGGAAGTTTAGAAAAATAATCTAGGTATTGTCAAATATAACCACACAAAACAAATCTGCATTTTCTTGTGCCCAGGGTCATTTTTAAAAGGGCAACGGAAAACAAGTATAGCGCGACTGTCTTCAAAGAACTTCAAAGAATTGTGAATGATTTGCCGTTCTTTCTCTCGTTCTTTCCACTGTGGCTAAATTTTTCCCACAGAATGCGGTTGGGGATGTGGTCATGCAGCCAAGGACGGTGGTTCCCCACAAGAACGAGGATGGTATTTCAGTGCCATTTATTAAGGGGCGTGGGCCTATCTAAAAGGAAGGTCGGAGATTGCTCTCACAAGACGTCTCCATAGGAGTGATATCATACCCATCCAAAATAAGATATTTGCCATGAAGACCTAAAATGACGAGTAGATCTTTCCATTAAAACCAAGGGCGTGTCTTATGATAAAAGGATGGGATGACATCTTATATCACATTCCAGTGTTTCTTTTCTTGAAATACAGCATCTCTTCATGCTAACAGTGTCAGTTGAAATGAACGTGCACACAATTAAGGGTTTGGGAGCTCGAGGTGGTGACATATTACTACTGTTTTCAATGAGGTAGTGGGATCAGGGTGCAAAGGGTGGTTAAGGCTTGTCCAGGGGTTTTGTGCACCCCCGGTGTGCCCCGTTCGGCTATAGTTGAGCCAGGGTTATTATTAATACAGGAAAGGGATTATATGGGCTAGTGGCTAGAGAGATCATGCGGATGATATAGGCCCAAGGAGCGGTGAATAAGTGCAGCATAGCGCTCTGCGGTCGTGGGAAGTAGAGAGGGCCAGGTGGTCTGCTATATATCGGTCGATGAATAGGAGAGAAGCAGGAGGACCCACGGTCTCTGGATATGTGTCCCCACCCCTATTTGCACCCCTGATTACCACGGAGAACGTGGCATCTGACGGGTGATTTTGTGTGTGTTGGTGCATGGGCTGTGGTGTAGTTAAGAGACATGGCGACAGGTGATGGCGTGCAGGATGGAGTAGGTGATGGACGTGTGACAGCATGTTGGTTAACTTGTCTTGTACCTAGCTGACACAGCTCCTCCAGTCCGCTCTCCTCTGGAGTAGGTTGTGTTAGTGTCTCCAGTCATGTCCTTCTTGAGGAGACAAGAGAGAGGGCCTCCATATCGTTATGGTCGATGTGGTCGTATTCGTCAGTGGTGTTTAGAATACAAGGAAGTATATTTTAAGGTGTAAAGGAATATTGTATGATTCCCTTCCTTGATTTATATTCAAGCAAATGAGGCTTTCTCTAACATGCCCTCCTACTATTGTCTCTTAGCTACAGGGCCTACCCAACCGACTCCATTTATATAGAAGGGATCTATACCAACGAGTCAAAGGATCTGTGGCTTGGGTAGGTTAATCAGATGATGAACACATTATGATGTAGCCTACCTTTAGACTTCCACACCAAAAATGGCCTTAGAAATAAGTTTGGTGCTGAATCATCATTACCGAATGGTGGATGAGTACCTACTGAATCAAGCAGTTGGCAATGTTGATACAGCACCAGACTGGTTTTAACGGCCATTTTGAGGGATGGACGCCTCAAGATTAATCTACCCCGCCCCCTATTGTCCGACTTGCAATGTATGCTAAGTGCCTTCACAGAAACCAACAATCGCAGTTCAGCTGTGCTCACCAGTAAAAGCACAAACTGATGGCACAGGAATGCTACAAACGAAAAGGGAGTACCGGAGGTAGAAAAGGAGAACTTTGCCCACGGCTATAACATCATCAGTGGTGTGACAGTCGTGGCATCTAATCTACGTGGGGTCTTGGTCATACCAATTGTAGTACGTGGATAGTAAGAGACTAGTAACAGTGGCGGATCCAGGATTTGGAAAAGGAGGGGGCGCGGCCCAAAAGGAGGGGACATACCCCCAATTTTTGGACAAATTTTGGGGTCCAAAATATGTAGTTAAAGCCTTAAATACTGGGAAAAGGGGGGGGGGCGCTCCTGCGCCCCCTCTAAATCCGCCACTGCTGTAAAGTGGACATTATTATAGGAAAAGTGGATATTGCACCAGGATCAGGTAGGAGCAATAGTATGGGAAAAGTGGACATTGCGCCAGGCTCAGGTAGTAGCAGTATAGGAAAAGTGGACATTGCGCCAGGCTCAGGTAGTAGCAGTATAGGAAAAGTGGACATCGCAACAGGCTCAGGTAGTAATAGTATGGTCGTGGTAGTAGTAGTAGCAGTATAGGAAAAGTGGACATTGCACCAGGCTCAGTTAGTAGCAGTATAGGGAAAGTTGACATTGACCAAGGTTATGTGGCTGTAGAAGTATAGAGGTGGACACTATTATCTGGCTCAAAAAACAATAGTTTAACAAAAGGGGAAGTTTAGATTTATGTAACTGAAGAGTACTTTGTGTGTTTGGGTATATGTGATGCAACGCTGTTTTTTTTTTCTTTTCTTCAAATAATTGTATCACTTACAAAGTATATCTTTACCCAGCCTTGCTGAATGGAAACCTCTTAAGTGGACCGAGAAAACTAAAATCCCTATTAGTGTCTGTGGAAGACGATTAAAGACCTCAGTCTTTGTACCTGTATCCAAAATGCACTTTGCACATTCACGACCCACCTCAGGTAGTAGTTCCTAGCGTCCTAACCAACCTCGAGTCTATTCATTGCAGATGAACCTATATACATGCATGTGCGTATCTGCTGTGGGGAGAGGGTCAGTGGAGCCCTCTAGTGAGCTCCATTACATAGTTGGTGCGGTAGCTGGTGACTGGAAGTGCTAGGGCCTCATAATGCCAAATCAAGATCCATTATTCAGCCTATGTCTCGGCTATGAATCATAAGTCTCGTGGCCCCAACGTGACGAGACTACCTAGTAATCTGTTAATTTGCATAATATTACTGTTACCCTAAAAGGGGTTGGATAGAGTACGAAAAGGGGGAATCAGTACAGTCTGTGCTATTCGTCAATGGTTGCCTAGGACTTGCTTGGAATAGATCTAATTAATGGGACTATACTATAAAGTGTAACTGTAGACACCTGCATCGTAGATATGACATCCTAATATCTAATTATGTGGCTGAAAGCCAATCATCACCGTGAGGCAAAACCATGGCATCCTCTTTAAATATACATACCATTGAACGTAACCGTCTTTCAATTGAATATAAGGTATATGGCTATGCATTTTATCAATGATGTCACGATGGATTGCGCTCCATATGACCCTTAGAATGTGATAATGATTTTGCTGGTCATAAAACTTATATTATGAAAACTCATACCCTTTTCTTTTTTATCACGATCCATACTGTTACATCAATGTTAGAATCGTTTCTATAGAACAATAAAAGCCGACGGCACATTAGAAATGATCATGGAGTATGAAATAGTTATACCACGGTTATAACATTTCAGAACGATTTTGTCCAAACTGGATAATCTGAGTGCTTTTATCACAGGATAGAGGCACTGAGAGTTGACACTTGAATATTGACAGTGTTCTTTTTCTATACTGTTCTTATATGTGACAGCTATGACATAGCTTTGAAAGTGGTTCATACTGAAAAAGCTCAACATTGGCTGGGATCGATCCAGGGACCTTCTGGTCCAAAAATCTACATCTAAATCTGGACAATAGTGTTGGGTTAGATGAGTCATATGTCTGGGACCCTATGGATACCATATATGTATATTTGTATGTCAGTGAATGCGGAATGCATTCTGGTGCATTCTAATGCATCCTAAAAGTGCAGACCGTGGTATAAACGTAATGCTCTGCCTCGTGCCTCTATCAGTACCTAAAAGGCACTAGTGCAAGCATAATCATCATATATTACATTCCTATGAGATAACATTCAAACATATTGCAGAGCTCATTCAATAAAATGGGTATCTCATACAAGCAACGGTTTAATAGCATTCACCACCTCGTTCCCTCCTGATTTGCAAGATTTGATAAGGTTTCACGTTTCTTTTTTTTTTTTTAGTTTTTCCTCTTTTTTTTGTTGGTCCACACAGTAACTAAAATAACGATCCAAGCAACACTTGATCAAAACTAATGAACTTTTTGGCATGTAGGTGCCATGCATGGCTCTCTTCATCGCCTACTTTTACGCCAGGCTTCTGGATCACTTGAGAACCTCAATGATTAGTGCTTACCTTATTAATCAGGTTTATCACATGAGTGATTTTTGAATATGGAACAGTCCAAAAAAAACAAACAAAAAAACTTTAGGATAGGCCCAACACTGTACCATTGTGTGTTTCGGCCTTTTACCTATCCCTGGGCGTGCTTTTCCTCAGCATACAAGAATGATAGCAATATGGCAATGAAATCAGTGCAGTAGGCTTTGTAATGGAAAAACTCTGCAGAGCTGGAGGTTTTGCCATAAAACCTCCCAGTCGAAGCCAAGGAGGTTTTATGGCAAAACCTCCAGCTCTAATGAGGTTTTCTGACTTATATTCCATCCACTGAAGTTTATGTAACAGTAAAACCATAAATATAAACATATTTTGACATAAACTGAGGCCTAGAAGAGGATTTGAATCTTCTACACTGAATGTGATACAAAGCTATAGTAAATATATGGTGTTCAAGGCTCCAATCACCAGCAATCTCAATAGTATAATGGTTAGCATGGCTGACTTTGAATCACAGAATGTGGGTTCAAGACTGCATGGGGAAACCCTTTTTAACATACATATACAAGGCTTATGGGGTCTTTGTAAAAGACGCCTCTGAAGCCCCTTTTATACTGTTGGCAATGAAGGGGATATTGATTATAATACATCATTTTTAGAATGTGTTGCAAAAAATGACAGTGGCCAACTGAGAAGAAAAATAAAATCAAACCAGGGGTTTGACCCTGTGTGGTCTAGATTTCTAGTCCTAGGCCTTAACCACTACACTACATTAACCAGTCAAACTTTCAAAGTAAAATTACCCTTTTTATCGATAATTGATTACTCAGTCATAGTAGTAACATATCTCCATTCAGTAGATGTTCTAACACCCTCAGTATCAGCTGAGGACTCATGGTGTAATGGTTAGCACATGGGACTCTGGATCCCAGCACTGTCGGATGCATGGGTACGAATCCCATATGGGACAGTATTTTCCCAAGAATTCGACCTGCTGTTTAAAAATTACCTAATTTATAAAACCTCCTGCTATGCTTGACCTATTTCACAAAACCTCCTCCCAGGCCTGACCTGATTCACAAAACCTCCTGCCAAAACTGACCCAATTCATAAAACCTCCTGCTGACTGTAGAATGTGGAAATAAACCTACAGTAGGAACAATGGGGTGCACAGCCAGGTGGAGTATAACCACCAATATCATAAAAGACTCCTCTTCTGCACCAGTGGGTACTCTTAAGTGCCTTAGGCTATTGGATATTTATACATAGGCCTATGGCTCACTTCCTAAACCGCCATACATGCTTATTTTGATATGATTCGGGCCGCCCCACCGGTAAGATATGATTATCAGATGTCCACTACCTCTGGGTGTTTTCTCCATAGACATACCTTGATAGTCCAGAGGTGCCAATTTTCCAGGTTTAGAAAGGAATTCCTGACTTTGTTCTTTCAGGATTTATGTACCAAGTAATCTTAGTTTCCTGGTGAAAGTGTACAACATCCAGTTTTCCTGGATTTTGTCGGTAGAGAGTGGTATCTCTGTATGTCCCCAGAAAGGAGGGGGGTCTCAGTATTGGGCAGGGTCCGACCTGCATGTCCAGCCCTGGGGAGATGTGACCCGTGAGTCGTGGGTCGTCCAGGCCTATTAATGACATTAGACTCAGGGACTATGACTGAATATCTCCCAATTCTGATGTACGAAAAAGAACCTATAAGAATATTTATTTCAGCCCCAAACTGTCAAATTCTTGGACATAATAAAACGTCCTCAGTATAAATCACAGAGCTCTCACTAACATTAGTGGGGATGGTAGTAAAGTTTTAGGCTGAGGGGGGCTATGGAATGGCAACAAAAGGTGGTCTAGTTTTGCATTTGATACCTATCAATAAATAGCTAGAGTCACCCCCCCCCCCCTTCTCGATGTCTATACTTCCTGTGGAACAGGGCTCAGGAACTCTTGCGCTCCCTCCTTTCTGCCCGCACTCCGTTCTCTTTTAAATCCTAGATGTGCCACTGTGGACTGGGGATAATCAAATTGTAAGTGAAGTGGAAGGGGAGGGGTTGAGATCGAGAGAAATAAAACTGTCTGCATTTCTAACCTACATTCAGGGAGCACAGCCCTCGTTTATGTTAAACCCCCTAGTAAATTTATGTCCCACCTCATTTCACATTCGTTTACAGCATTACATGCTATGAAATCTGAATTTAGCAAAATGGATTGCACGTGCAGTGTGTCTAAAGGTCACTAAGGAGGTACTAAACAACAATCTCCATGCTGCAAATATATCTTGCGGTCTTTGTGCTTTAAACAAGAAATACCGGTAGTTTTTTTTTGTGAGCGTGTTCTCTTCTGTCATTCATATTGCCTTTGAGCTATGATACATAAACCGCTGTAGATATTGCATTTCAGATAATGCTGAGGCGGTAGTTGTACACTCTTTGCCTTTCACATATTGAAAATGCTTATTTGGTCGTGATACTTTTAATATATCTCACAAATGCAGCATCCAAAAATGATAGATGCATTTTACTCTATCCAAAGTTAACATACGTTGATATCGTGCTGATAGTATTGCAAACAATCTGAGGATATTGGAGACATACATCACACTTCACGAGTAAACATACAATCAAACTACGGGTACTGGCATTGTACGTTTTGAATTCCATCATCAAATATACCAGTCTAATAGTCATTGAGGTAATAGATTCAGATATTGTTTAGCTACAGTTCTTCTACTTTCTTCTGATAAAAAAAACCTCTATCAGAAAACATAATACTACAACTGTACTTATCATGTCTGATGACTCAATATTCAGTTCAAATTAAGGAACAATTCTTCTAGTTCCTTTGATAGTCTTTCGTTGTGTGTATAGGACCAAATATAAAGGAATGTATAGATTAACAGTCCAGTGCACATATGACCGTGGTATGGTGATCTTACTACCAGTGGTCATGTAACTACTGTCTGTAGGGCACTGTCCACTCATTACTTCCTAACGAACCTATTCTGTCCCTCCCATATAGCCTCAGTGTCCTCCCCAATTTAGCCAATTGTAAGCCTCTTTCAGACCCTCCTCACACCAGAATGACAAGTAGATCATTTGTTCGGTTTAAATTGTCTGCCTCAATAGTCTGAAGTAATGTAAGCAAATGAGGTCAAAGGTCATCCACACATTACAGCGCATTGATACATGACTGGACTAGTGCCCAAAGTGAAGATGGTCTTGCAATGCCTCACGGGCCGTATCCATCATCAAATGCCACAATGAGAAATTACTGCATATTAGGTTCTCTGCCAGCGTTACCACAGTTTGTATTACCAACACATATAATCATACTGTATGCACAAGCTATAGCTTGACATTACTATACTTTCTTTTACACCCAAGGTGGAGTCAGTCAGGGGACTGGTTGGCTGGGTGCAAACAATGTTCAGCTGATGGACCTGACCCTCTACCTTCCCATCATGCAGGCTCGACACCAGAAGCTTCTCAGGAGTACCATTAAGGTCGCCAGGGTCACAGACTAACAGAAACCATCCCTTCTTTCATCTCTACTACTCCTTCCTTTCTGATTTGGTTTCGCACATTTAGTTCAGACTGGGCGAGAGGCTTGCAGTTGTGAAAAAATAGGCGCCCTTGCTGCAAACTGTGAGGCCAATGTCCGCTGGATTGGAGCTGGTTTATATCTCTGGCAACAGGTCCTCCTGTATTTTGGTGTTCTGTGAAATGTCTGATATGAATATTTACGCGTTCTATACAGCTGGTTCAATATATGGGATATATGTGGAATCTGATGCTGTAAGCTATGTTGCTACTAGCCTAGAGGCCTTCATAAATAATATATCTTGTTTCCAAATTAATTAAATATGAGCTCCTCATTATTATGTTTTAACAATATATAGCCATTGAGGTACCATGCCTGCAAATTACCTTTCATTTAGTATGTCTGTATGACCATTGACTTTCTGACATATAACCTGAAACACGGCTTCCCTTTTCCGTTCCATTAGAGATTCGCATTAGATACTTTCCATGTGAGTTACTTGAAAGTTACTCCCTCTGCTACAAGGGCCCACTGCCATTCAGAACAGTACGTTGTTAGTCCCAGTCCGCTCTTCATCTTAAGCTGTTTCTGAAATACTAGACCCAAAGAGAGAGGGTGTCGCTGAAGCATCTGCCACAAGACCAAACATCATGGACGTGTCCTGTATGAGCAAGTATAGTCTCTTGACCTCCAACCTATGTAGCCCTATTCAGGCCCCCACAACTAGCTTTACCTTAAAAGCAGCCACCACTCGTTACTTAGTCGGTATGAAGGTTGAATATCCCTAGATGATAAAATCACGAAGGATATCCAGGAAATGTCTACTTTGAAAATTAATTGTCTACCTTGAATATCGCCATGATATGCTAGACTCTTGACCCTTCATACTATCATGAAATAAAATAGTACCTGCCACATGGCCCACAGATTTATAGCCTACGGTGTACTATAAATATGAACTTTTGGGAGTCATCTCATATCTCAGACAGATCGATCCGCACAGCATCCATCTTTGACCTCATAGAAAGGGTTGGACACACAAAGGGCAACGTGTTTACAACCTGTGTTCAGCATTGACTGCCGGAGAGAGCGCCTGAAGGTCTGACTGCTTGCTCTAAGGCCACACATAGACAGGTCACTTAGCATGCCGTGCAAAGCCCAACGGCCGACTCTGCAATGGTAGTGATTTGCAATGAAAGATTTTTCTTCTTGGGTCATCACTTTACCTTATCTTGTTTCTTGTTCAGCCAGTTAATGGTATATGCATATATGATAAACATACCCATATATTGTCTATGGGAAATTCACATGTAAAACGTATCCGACGCTTATACTTTAGCCATACCCCCCTTAACCACAAATTATCTGTTGCCCCTCTCTTTCTATCAATAGCTACAAAAAAATAACTGTCGAATCTACCAGGGACTCTGGTAAAACTGAACAGTTGCAGCGAACCATTGTAGTTTTTACAAGAAGCCCCAGGTGGCAGTGCGTGGTACAAGGAATCTCTGTGAATATAATGACATATCTCATGGCAATTTTGGGATGGTGATTCTGTCGTTATTGACGACATTTTCTTTACAGTGTATTTCCTGATCACCTTCTTTGCTCTCACATAAATATACATCGTACATCAAAGGTCTAAGTAAGGTCATCATGGAAAATAGACCACTGCGTCTATTTGTGTGCCTTATATCACATTCAACATAGTGACTGCGCCTTGTGTCACATTACCGATCACAATAGGAAAGGGGAGGGTTGAAACGTGCATTCTTCGACACAGGGCAAATGGGAGTAGGACCTTTGGGACCCATCACAGAACGATGGAGACCCAGGATGGACGGAGCATAGGTCATGGGAATGGGCAATGATGGGAGGGCGGATCTGACTAAAGGGTGATGAAGGAAGAAGTTGAGAAGGATGTCATCATCATCAAAGATGAGAACACACGGCAAATCCCCTCGTCGCCCTTTCAAATCTAGCACAGATAAGAAAACAGCTTACTTATCAGCATGGATAGAAAGTCACAGGGGAATGCGAGGGCTGCTGTGTAATGCCTCAGTGTAAGATCACTGTCCTTTGATCAGAGATAGCTAAACAAAATCAGCAAGTATATCGTAACATTATGGCATTTTATGGCATTATAGCAAAGACTATTATTCATTCTTGTCCTCCGGTTTTGCGTTCCTTTTGTGTATAGCTATTCAGTGGCTCAACATTGTGTATAGCTCAACAACAAATATGCATGTTCTAAGGAAGTATCAAATGCTTGTCTGTTATTCTTAAATATTATTCTGTGTGGTCCCGGCAGACTCAAAGGGCAGCTTATCTCTTTATGGCTTACCCTGCATGATAAAAGGCGATATGGTATTTGGTCATTTGTTAGCCTGATTTGAATTTGCCTCTGGGGCCAAGCTTGAATATCACGCCACAGAAATGCTCCCCCTGTTCTTGGTGTTGGTGAATAAGGGGTGTAAGTATAAGTGATTTCTTTTGTGTCAACATAACAATGGTTTAATAGAATGCTCAGATCATCAATATCATAATTATTGGAGTCGAATAGGTACACATCATCTTCTATACAATATTTGGAATTTGGGGTAATTAAGTTCTAAGAAGTATGCTGTGTCGAAGGAAATAAGCCTCATCTCAACCACTGCTCATGCCAATTCCGGGCACATTTAATCAATTCAGGTGCTTAGTGTTCAGGATTCCGGAAAGCAGAAACCCTTGGGTTTTGGCCCTGTGGCACTCACCTTCAGGATGTGATCCTTCTTGACTTACAGCAGTGAAATGCATTTGAGAGATCCATAATTATACTGGTGCGGAAGGAACATTGTATTGTATTTCTCAATGATACTCTCGACTCAGGTTACCTGGAAAAAATCTAGGCCAATCAAGTCGCATTTGTTTCAAATTTTGACAAAATGACAAAATAAAAAAGGGGGAAATTATCACAAAATCACTGTTAGTATAATGCAATGATATTCTCTTTTTTTTTCTCAAAATAGTTCAGAAGAATATTCCTAAAGGATTCCTATATTCAAATCTGGTCTAGTCCCTAGATTGTGCTGGCTAGCTGGAATGACAGCTTTATCATGTGTGGCCTAAGCTGCCCTATCAACTACCATGAATGGCATTGTTAGTCACCAACGTTACTATCAAGACACCTTTACAAATGCAGCTGTAGGTCCCGAGTCACGTTTTGTAATGCTGATGTAATTATTGGCAATCATGGCACAATGCACAACCGGAGATTGGAATTGTATATCAGCACTACGAATTGCCAATATATCCTGTTTGCCTGCAATACTGCTCACATTCCTTGTCAATCTTGATAAGCGGATTCCAGCTTCGCTTTGCAAAGTATCTTTTGGATGATACATTGTAGATTCGCCTCATAGTAATGTCATTGTAACATGGATCTAAATACATATTCCGAGACGATGCTAAATGGAATATATGGTTGCAGCAACCTGCTGCTTTCATTTCCATTTCATGAGTTGGTTTATTAGTGATAGCATACCCATTCCTCATTGATGTGTACCTGAGGAAAAGTCTTTGATAAAGAGAATACTCATCGCTTTCTACATAAAAGAGAGTAGAATAGGGTAATCAGTGAGTAGCCATGTGTTTCTTACCTTAGGGTCATCTAACCCCCTCCTGACCACACACATTGTTCAGCTGCAATGGGCAGATAAACCACCAAGATAGACTGACCACTATCCCCACTCCCTGCCAAACAACCAAACCAACATCAAAAACCTCTCAGCTCCACCCTCTGTAGTAAACACAGAAACCAAAGATTCACTGGATGAGATTTCACGTCTGTTGCAACGGGCCCCCTCTATTAGCTATTCCAATATGAATCCCCTGCTTCTTTTCTTTTGTATCGACCTAATTTGAATTTAATTCTAATTGTATGCTATTTTGTCCAGTAAATTAAGGTCCGTTGTATATTTGGTCACTTAAATACGAACCGTGTATTAGCTAATCCTGTTCGTATGTAAGCCCCCTAACCCCAATTTTGGATAGTTTCTTGAGTCAGCATTTGCTCTAACATTACTTTTTAACCTTTTTTGTAATATAGCAGAAAATGGAGGTCTAAAGGACAAAGAGACGTTTAACAGTTTATCAAACTTGACAAGCATTCATTATTTTACTGTTTCAGATTTTAGATCTCTACTTAAAAAAACGTAGACAATGTTCTTAGTATTAAGATGCCTAAGCATCTATCAGTGCACTGTCTACCCTGAGGACATACATCAACAACATATCCTGCATGAGCAAATCGGCTCCTGACCTCCAACCTCGGGGTTCAAATCAAGGCTCTCACGTCTGACCTATGCCTACAAAACTGCCGTCTCCCTTGTCTCCCATACAGCATTGCTGAAAATGTGGATGTAGGAACGGTTAGGGAGATACCGAGAAGGTCTAAGGGTGATATTGCTATAACTGTATGCCATATACATAACTTCACCTTGGTAATGCATGACTTCGTGCACTACCTAATAACCTTTGCTAAAATCATGACCAAAGTACCGAATGGTGTTAAACCAATAACCATTTCACCTCACAAATGGGGCTTTACACACTCGAAAGAGCAAATGCACCCTGTGACCTCTTACCAACACGGACTGCTAGAGTGGTCCTAAAAGGTTGACTGACCACACACAGCCAGGCCGAATTGTCCACTTACCATCCTATACACAGCACAACTGTTGACTCTGGGCCAATGGGGGAGCTGCTCCCTACCATACCATATGACCCGGTCTTAGCTGAAGCTCACCTCCTCAATATAAGCTTGGATTCCGTCTTGATGTTGGTAACAGTATACACTGCAGTGAGGTATTTCCTTCCGAGTTAACTTTTCCCCTTTCCGTGCATCTTATACACGATTTGTATACGTGTACATATATGTTGTATCAGCAACTTCTATGCTAGTGAGAATCTCGCTGTGCCTTTGCTAGCAGGGGGCTTGACTCAGCTACTATTCCATGGCCTGTTTCAGTGAGATATGCTAGTTGACAGTTAATGGACTAATAAAAGCAGCACTTGTGACAATTTTGTACAAATATTAGGCTTAAGCTTCAAGACTTCTGGTTTTACTGCTTTGGTGCTTATTAGGGATACTAGGATAGAACTTAGAAGGTGTTGTAGGTCCCAACACTACACTCCGTTGCCGCTCCAGACATGTTGATAAGTCACGTGACACGGTAAAAAAATTGTTTGAGGTGCCTGTGAGGTCAAAGATCTTTTGATGAGTCTTTATTGTAGCTGTTGTGTACCAACAGTCATACAGCCTAACTGTGATCTTCTACTGGTACAAAGCACCAAGTCTCCAATCTCCAATGAGGAGGTTGGATTCAGGTTGCCTATTCGAGGGACAGCGAGTAGATGTGTTCAGTCTCGGAGATGAGGAAGAGTCTGAGAGGTCTAGTGCACTGTCTGTATTTACGGGGGACCGGTGTGGCGTCAGCAGGACCGTCACCAGGCCACCTGCTCTCTTTGATCTTCTCATATATATATATATATATATATATATATATATATATATATATATATATATATATATATATATATATACACACACATACATACATACAGAAATAAATGACAAGTTAGCCAAATTTAACCAGCCTTTACTATTCATGTTAGCTGGGTTAAAGCATAGAGGAGCACGACACTACTCTATGCTATAGCTTGTTGTTTGGTATATTCAGACCGTTTCAGCCCTCACGGGGCCTCATCAGGTGCAATATCAAGGTCAATATTTATGAATTTCCCATGCCCCTATAGTTTAAAGAACCAGCCTCAGTTCGAATAGACCATAGTATGGATACACTTTGCTCCCGTCGGGATATTGTCTTCAAAGTTGAATTGCACTATGATTCCTTGGGAAGAATATATCATATATTGGTGATTCAGAATTCTGTGTTAGATAAGAAAAGTCTTTCATTGAATGTGAAAGTATAATTATTATTATTATTATTATTATTATTATTATTATTATTATTATTATTATTATTATTATTATTATTATTATTATTATTATTATTATTATTATTATTATTATTTATTTCAACGAGCTCGTCCCAAGAGGGCGTTTTTCCACCCGCCGTTTGGCGAGGTACAATATTGGTGCATTTATTCCAGTCATTTGGTAAGGAATATATTTTGTCAAATAGGAGTAATTCAAGTTATGAATACAGACAATCACATACACAGCGGGAAAAACGATATGACTTGATCAACCAATGTATAGCTAATTAACTGATTATATCTGCAGATAAAACAAATGTTCACCTATAATTAAAATAATAATAGAACAGCAATTGCTACTTTAGAACAGATGCTTTACTGTAGCTTTTCAGAGAACAGGACAATAAAGATTGGCTAGTTATAGGTGCTTATACCAATTACAGCAGTAGGGTTTGCGCAGTGGATATTCAGAGGTCAGATGAAGTCTGTTTTGACCTATATGCAATTTTCAAACAACTGTATACATACATATGCATGCACTACCCTAAGAGCTACCAGCTGTGCAAATGCGTCGAGGGAATGGTTTAGATTTTTTTCTGCACCATGCCCGTGCCTAAAACAGTTTGTCCCCCAATCGGGACTAACGGCCGTACCTGATTATGTGCTGCCTCTATCTTTGGGCCTCGGGGAAATCTTGTCAGGTTTCCTCGGCACTCTGCCCATAAGGACCATCCTCACTGATTGAGAAGTTCAGAGATCCACGTTCGGAGACTATAGCTCTGCACTGCAAGAAGAAATATAACCCACTGAAAGTTCATTGTCCGCGAGTACATTGAATACCTCCCGGTCCCTGCACTCTGCATGAAAAAATACACCATGCACGTTACCAAAAACAGGGAGAAAGGGGGGTGTTTCAAAATTCGCATGTCCGTGGATTTGGGGGGAAAGGGGTGCATTTTCTGAGAAAATCAGAAAAAGGGGGTATTTTGAGGGGCATGGTTAGTGTTTTCTGAAAAGGGGGTATTTTGGTGAGATAGCCAATTTCTCTAGGGCCTTATATTCATTTTAGGTCCTGAAAATTCAGCATTTTCAGAAATAGAGGGTACTTTTGGAAACATGTCAGTGATTTCCCGAAAAAAGGGGTCCTATCAGAGGTCCAAAAGTTGATGCTTTTTAAGAAAAAGGGGTGTTTTTTACCACCAAAAGTATGTGATATGGGTGTGTTTTGAAAATCCCGTAACGGGCATGGTGTTGTTTTAGGTATAGAGTGCAGGGACCGGGGAATACCTACCAGTGATGTACTTCTGATTTTAGCAACTACTTTAGATTTATGGATTAGAGATCCTAGTTTAAGTAATTTCTTCATGTTTGTATACTACAGATCTACTTATGTAATGACCTGTAATGTTTAAAGTGCTACATCTACTAAGATTAGTATGTATACACAGAGAATGCACATATTATGGCATTGGTCCGAAATATGTATTTTACAATTTACCGTTATCATAACTCAACTACATAGTCGATAAAATCAGATATACAAGGTTCTGTCCGCTAACAATAATACATGGATCTAAGCATGTCCTGATATCGGTACCAAGTATTGAGTCATGCCTTTCTTGATGTCATTTTTCTTGCTCGTCCCTACTTGTAGACACGACGGTTTAGGCTCTGTAGGGACTGGAAAGTTGACTTTAATCTGCCTCTGCACGTCTTCCCCATGTTTGCCAACCTGTATGGTCGCAATCGGACCCTGCACAGACAGTTCCCCCTTCGTTCCTCCATGGTGTCTGTCTGTAGAAGCTAGGGGGGGGGGAGGGTTGGAGGTCCCCAGTCAGGGCTTATCAAGCTGAGTGCCTGGTGCACACATCAGGTGGCGCCGACAGTCAGAGTAATACAAACCAGCGCCAAAAAGTCAACAGCCGCGAAATTATCTTATCGATTTCCGACCCCGTGCAGAAGTGGCCAGAAGGTCGACCTTTAGCAACCGGACACGGCATTCTGGAAATTCCTCTTATAAATTAGCGATTTAAAAAATCTGAACTTCCTTTCTTCTTCTTTCTTTTTTTAGAATCTGTCGTTTTTGATCATTTGGTATGGTTTACAATGCTCAAGTATCCATAGTGATAATCATGCAAGCGCCTAGGAAGCAAATTTATGTTGATGGCTGTGGAGGTGGGTGGGATGGAGGGGTTCGTTTCGGTGGCCGGGGTGGTGCCTTCTACATTTTGTATAGGAATGCTCTAACCGCCACGGAAGAGTAATCAACCCCCCCCCCTCCGCCTTTCTCTTCACATACATGGAATATTCCTTGTCGATGGCTATGCATGTATTCTGTTCAAGAGAATGTAATATATAGATAATAAACTTAAAATTTGCTACTCTTTGAATATCTCAGATACATAATATTGAAACATGCAAGCAATAACCACGTGCAATAACTAAGACACTAATATCTCTGTCGCACAGAATCGACTTTCCCTATCCGATAATGAAATTGATTTATTGCATTCCATCACAGGTCAGCAGTTAATTCCTTCACTCTTTCAAAATGGCAACTTCCTTTTTGTTTAGAGAGTGCCAATTTTCCTCTGCGGCGCTCCAATTTCAAATCGCTGCCCCAGATCTGCTTAGGCTGTGGTGGTGGCCGCGGGGGATCTGCGTCTGTGCCTGCATTATTCATGCACACCTGGTGCTGATTGGGGGTAATTGGCAATGGACAGGCTGATAAGGGAAAACATAGAACCCATAGAATGTTTTTTCAGGTTGTAAGGGGACTAGAAAACAGGACCATGTAGGTAGTTTCTTATCAATTTCTCAAACTCTTTGTTTTTCATTTGGTGAACATGATGTCTGTACTGGAAAACCTTTGTTGATCGTTTGTAAATTGGCACAAATGCTGAAACTGTCTGAAATGGGAGAGGCCTTGAAAAATAGCCTCAATATTTTTCAGGGTCAGCGCCATTTTCAATATAGAGGCGGATCGATCTCCAACATATATCTTTTCATTTGATTATAGGATTCATGTGCTATGTCACACACGAACCCTATAGGACGCTGAAACACACTGCCGGTATTAGCGCATCCATCAGGGTATCCGTGGTAAGAATGCTTGTACAGGTGATGCTAACATGTGGACAATGCCAAAGGATGGTTATGCTTTGAGCAGTCTTCTTAACAGCAATTTCAGATTTACTTCACAGGTATGAAAATCTGCAAGATACTTCTCGATATGAAGCTTGTCACTTTAAGTTCCAAAGATTGCAGTTAGCCAGCGTTATTACACGACTTTTGTGATTTTGGATTCTTTTTGTGGATATTCCCATTCTGATATCGCATGCCATGATGCATGCATCATGACCTTTGTAAGGTGTACTGTTATCCATGGATAACAGGCCTCAGTGCTGTTATCCATGGATATCAGCACACCTTACATGTCATATATCACATCTTAAAATCTACGATAATTCTATTGCCAAGGGCAGGGGTTGAACCCATACCCTACTGATCCCAAATCCAACTCCCTAAGCATTGTGCCACAGGGACTGACGAGAATAGCTGCAGTAGAATTTGGTTAGAACACTATAGTGGCCAGAGCTGCCTGACCCATAGCCAATTTTATTTTTCAAAATTGAATTTATTGATATTCCATTGATTATCTATTGATGAATCGTGTAATAAAATAAGTAGTTAATGGATATGTCATGACTTGTGACTGATATCAAACAATTACATCAGTCACGCGTCATGACATATCTATTAATTACTTGTTCAATAGTCTCTATCCATTGGCATCCAATCAAAAGTTTTAGGTTTTGTTTTCTTTGATCGGTCACTTTCATCCATGACTTAGTACCTATAGTCCACTGGGCCTCTTCGGCCAACTTTGGCCATACATTCCCTACACAAAAGTCAGCCGAAGAGGCCCAGTGGACTATAGGTATAACTGCTCGCTGAACTATTTGTATCTTGATGTCCAGAATGCAGAGAGATGTAAGTATCCCCCCCCCCGTTTCCCTTCGATCAGCTTTGATATACACTAGACATTAATAGTTATCCATCAATTATTGTATCATAAGTCCGTACATGTGGAAGAAGTTAAATCAGGACTGTTAACCAATCCGCCATGCTTGATAAATACGTAAATAGGGAACAGAGCCGTGGTATTCAACCCAATCTTTATCATTTCAAAGCTTTATATATAGCTGTGTCATACTTATTCCGGTGGCTCTGATACATTTTGAAGAGTATTATATCATAGGGATCGTGATGTAAGACTGTACATATATATCCTTCTTTCAATTGAACGCAATTTCTTTTTCATTGTATTTCGTCCAAGACAATATGTCTATATATGTTGGCTTTTAAATAAGATCATAACGTGTCTGCGTAGCCAGGTTAGAGAATAGACATAGAGACAGCTCCGTTATGTGTCTCCTTATTTTCGGGTTTACATCCTCCACGGCGGGTTTACGCAGACCTGGCTGGAATACAAGTCTTCAGCCTGAATGATGTTTTTTTAACTCTTCACAGCACTCAACCTCGGGTCACTACCCCATGATGTCGGTGGTGACAGCAGCCTGATTAGAACCAGTCCATACCGGCTTTGCATGTTGACCAGTGGGTGCTAGTACCATGCTGGTAGTGCATGCAGGTGTGACTACACTGCAGCCACCAGCTCAGGCCTAATTAACATGCATTCTCGCGAGATTTGCAGCTTCAGGGGTCAAGAAGTCACTCTATACATGGGTTAGTTTCCACACCTGGAGGTGTGATCAGTGATAACCTACACTAACCATACCTTTGAAGTTGTATTTATATTATTAAGCCACTCTGTGTTAATTAATGAGTATTAATAGTACTTCTGTGTGTAGGGTGGGACAGCATGGATTCCTACCAGGTATTACATAACCGTACCCTACAACCAGTGTAAAGCACATGCTGGTGACCAGCTTCAGCTAGACACTACGGCGCCACCCCTATCCCGCTAGGTCGGAATGGAGGACTCCTCCAGGCTCTTTCTGGCTATTGTGCTAACACTTCGCTCACCTTATACATAAGTCTATGACTAATACATATTAGATATATTGGAGATGTAAGCGTGAAACCGACCAGAAAAAAAACCAATCAAAATGGTTACCGCCCTATCAAAACAACAGCAAAACATTGAATCAAACAATGCAACTCAAGTCTAATGAGGCCAAAAGGGTTTGTATCAAGATTACATGGTCTAAAATAATTGTAGGATAGAGAAAGTTTTTCTTCTAGTTCTCATTTGGTTACCTGGGTCTCAGAATGGCCAGGAATCGGATCCTATGCATTCCAGGATCTGTGCAGAAGAATATATGAAAACTGTGTGTATCAGCTTGATTTTTTCCATATTGTTTACTACAGTGTATAAAGTCATTGGTGTCAGAAACGAAAGAGGTACTCCGTTTGGATAGTTATGTGACATAATCGTTTAAATCTTTGGGCCTTTCATAGTAATTGCTTGGTAAGAATAATATAACAATGTCATTTAGACAATCCCGTATAGTTCAACTTGATTATCTCCAACCCACTCCAACACCATCTCCCTCCACTACTCCAGGCAGTTAGAGCTCCTCCTCTCCCCCCGGCTACCAAAAAACACTTCAATCTATGCTAATTGAAACAAATGGCTGAAGGGTCCTATGGGCCTGCCTTGAAGAGACCCATCCTCCCGTGGGTGGCCTGGCCTGCTGCAGACCTCCAGGCATTGACGAGACCGGGTGTGTCTGTAAATGTGGCACTCACACCATGGTATTCAATTTAGTTGGTGCTATGGTGTCTGATGGAAAATTGTGAAGGAAGTAGGGAGACACAGGAAGGGTCAGCTGCTAGATATCAATGTAGAGTTTGTTGTGGCATGTGCCTTCGAGCAAATGATAACTGGAGCATTTGTTAGTGTGCTGTCGCCTTCCATTTCCAATCATAGAAACATCTATCATTTTGTAACACTACTTCATTTCCCTGCACCATATATGCTTGAGCAACAAATGTATATCCAGGCACCCCACACTACATCTACAGTTTTTCTCTTCATTAAGCCAATGATCCTTAGACCATAGGGCATTTAAGCCAATGGTCCTTAGACCATAGGCTTCTACTACAGAGGGTATGGATGTAGCCCAAAAATCACCTGGGCCCTGCTTCAAGGAAACACCAAGTACTACTTCATTTCCCTGCACCATATATGCTTGAGCAACAAATGTATATCCAGGCACCCCAAACTACATCTACAGTTTTTCTCTTCATTAAGCCAATGATCCTTAGACCATAGGGCATTTAAGCCAATGGTCCTTAGACCATAGGCTTCTACTACAGAGGGTATGGATGTAGCCCAAAATCACCTGGGCCCTGCTTCAAGGAAACACCAAGTACATATTAGGAAGGGGCGGTGGATTATTTCCAGTCTGTAGCCTAGAGTCAGTATTTCAATAGCATGATTCCAATGTCTACTAAAGCATGAGTGCTTACTGCATAGAAGGCACAGGGGCCATATATGTGACTATTCTGTGGGTGTCACAGACACATAGCAATTAAATGAACCTTACCTATGATGGAAAGACTGTAGTGCCTCTTCATGAATGTTTATGACACTAGACAACCCCTCCCCCCACAACACACACCTCAAACAAACAGAACACCAGGTAATTACACTGTGTTTACCTGAGATCCCTCTAATAACCCCCCCCCCACACACACACACATCAAATAATATTAAACACGGGCTGCGCCCTCATTTAATATCATTTGATAACACCCACGCGGCATGGAATATCCATTAATTACTTGTTTAACATACACGTCTATGCCCTCACCTTTACCCTGCGTGGAACAGCCAAAGGGGGTTTGGTATGATAGATTATACAGACATCACATATATTGCCCTGGGACCCTCAGGGCCACATAGTGCTTGCATTTTAACTGACACTATATATTATAGAGACCATTGGTCTTACAACTCCGTTGTACAACCCTGTTGCATTGCCCCCTCGTATTGAATCCCAACAAACTACTTCTCATGTTGATTATATGATATTTTATATTCATGTGTGTATTCTTCTGGATAAAACACCTACGACACACCAAATACAAATATACAAGATTGTATTCCGACTATATCGTCCTGGGAATTTAACGGACATTC
Source organism: Acholoe squamosa (assembly GCA_949317995.1). Classification (NCBI taxonomy): domain Eukaryota; kingdom Metazoa; phylum Annelida; class Polychaeta; order Phyllodocida; family Polynoidae; genus Acholoe; species Acholoe squamosa. Next base: position 35,383,219 of record OX439037.1, on the reverse strand, counting down.
AATTCAGTGTTTTTGTGATAAATATCCTGAATTTGCTCTTATACTAGGTTCCCCCCGTATACCTTTTTCCAACTGATTATACAGGTTCAGCTATCTTATTTCTCATAATTCTTAAATAATGTGTTTAATTGATAAGATTCACTTTGTCATATAACACATAAATACTATTTTAATGGTAATACACGACACCAATCTTTAATTTTTAACACATATATCTATACATTTAACGTGTCAAACTTATCTCTGTACCAGGTTTGAAAGGCCAGGCGAGAGGACGTTCGTGGCAGAGCAGGTCCAGCCGGACAGCTACTCCCAGTCTACCCTCAACAAGCAGCTTGGGATGGGACGTGACAACCTTGGTCAGGTAGGACCTACTTTCTTCTAACATTTACTATTAAGACAGTGGACTACCAACACTTACATATCTATAATTGCTTGGGCACCAGATGGCGTCTGAGTGAATATCAGATTCGGTGTGATAATTCCGCGGATCGAAGCTATTGCTACATTAGGGGTATGAAATCTCAGCCTAAAGGCGGAAATCCATCTTTTTGATGCTCACTAGAGTGATAAAATCATTCGAAATTGATAAATTCTGGTACCCGCAAGGTGATTTCTGGCCTCCCTGTAGATCAAAAGGTGGTTAACCGTGTCTATATAACTATTTGATTGCTTTTATCTGATGTAAAGATATTATTTACAAACCTTCATGGGGCTTTATAATGTCCTTCAGCCTAAATGGGCTTCAGCATTTCACACCCCTGTACATGATTACAGTTAATTTTTCACCTAATAAAAGTCACTTGCGGGTACCAGCACCCTATACAATAATACTCTGAGTGCCAGCTCCCTATACTACTCAGATTCAAAGTGCCAGCTCTCTATACTACTCAGATTCAAAGTGCCAGCACCCTACACAACCCAGATTCAAAGTGCCAGCTCCCTATACTACTCAGGTTCAAAGTGCCAGCTCCCTATACTACCTAGATTCAAAGTGCCGGTTCCCTATACTACTCAGATTCAAAGTGCCAGCCCCCTATACTAGTCCGATTCAAAGCGCCAGCTCCATACACTACTCTGATTCAAAGTGTCAGCTCCCGATACTACTCTGATTTAAAGTGGTTGTTCTGAAAATGCTATATTATAAGCGTTATTGGAGCTGGTTCTGGCGATCATAATCACTGATGATATGGGACCAACATGTCTCTGGATGAGCGGTGTTACCCATGGGCAAGGTACTCGTCATAACCTATCTTCTCAGTGAGTTTACCTCAACCAGCGAAATTCCAATTTCATATCGACTGGGTATGGGACCTGACTCCTATAAAACATATATGGACTCTCCTCATCGGCCTAACCTGTCACCCCTACCCCAACGTTCGGGCTGGCGAGGGATGATATTCAACCATCATCTGAGCAGTTGAGTGTAGGTTTATCCATATTTAGGGTAATATATACGAGACAAGCGAGGGGAAGTCACATGGGTGAAAACGTCCATCCACGCGGTCTCTGCAAAGGGGCTGTCCCAAAAGGTCCATTCCGAGTGTATAATGCTCTAGCTCATTAAAAACAACAACTTTAGATATCATAGATATTTGGATACCATTGAGAATTGAAGTGATGGAGGTGTGAGAGAATTCAGATAACGAGGTGCACAAGCTTAGCCACGTCATACTTATAGATAATAAAGTACCGGTGTTGACGGAATAGATACTTGATGTTACCCAAATGTATCTTACCGATATGTCATATATCTGATTCACTGGAATGATTTATTAGGGAAACTATATTTGATTTATCGAAAGGGCAGATTTTCACCATGATTTTTATTTTGCAAATAAAACGATGTGCGACAAACAGGGTAAAATGCAAGGGACTTTTTTGTGATATGCATGGGCCACCTTGAGATTATTCCATTACTTTTTGGACATCAAAATTGGCAGACTCATGTAGCGTCGCTAATGAGATTTAGTGTTCGGATTATTAGAAATACCTTATAAGGAGCCACGTCTTTTTCTTCATGGGGTGAAACTACTCAATCACGGGCTTTCCATTAGAATCCAAGGGTAATTGGATGGCATATGAAGAAATTGATACAGGTATCCAGGGTTCAACTAGAGAAGAAAGACATTGTAGTCCACTACTTCACATATTGCTTCATAATGCTGAGGTTTTACACCCTACTCGGATGGAGCTCTCATCTATCTTTACAATTTATATTTTTTGCTTAAAAAGGGTGTAAACGCCATAGTTTATCCATTTGTAATTGCTTGCTACCTTCTTTAGATCAAAATATTGATATTTGTCAACGAACCATTTTAAGTCCTCATGCATTCACTGTAAGTAACCCCGTTATTTCAGACAGTTTCTATCACATAAAAGTATTGCTCATGGGTCAGCTCATGCAATACATAATATCACCTTGTTGATGTGACATCAGGTCACTGAGCGGTGCCAGCACAGATAAGATAAAAGAAATGAATACATGCTACATCAAAAGTAAGCTGATTATGTTTCATATTATGTTGCATTGGAACTAAACCATTGGGCTACAATTTACCCAAAATTAATCATATGTACACTATGGCTTATAGGGAGCTGTGTGTGAGTGAACCAGGTAAATATACAAGTCTACACTGAAAACCTGGAAGATCCGAAACTAGTCAGCGGTGACCACTTTAGGTCCTCAAGTTGATGATACCTAAAACTACAACTTTAGGTAGTCAAACTGACAACCTGAGTCATCAGTATGACAACTCTGTACTGTCAGTATTGTCATACTGATGACTCAGGTTGTCAGGATGATGACCTAAAGTCATCATTTTGTCTACCTAAAGCTGTAGTTTTAGGTATCGTCAACTGGAGGACCTAAAGTCGTCACCGCTGACTAGTTTAGGATCTTCCAGGTTTTCAGTGACATTTCATTTGTAATCACACCTGTTACTGGTAGCATCTGTGCTTAGTAGTTATTATGCCTAAGCAATCATATCAATTACATCAAGAAATCGTTACATAATTTGTTGACGAAAACAGATGTGACAATTGTTTTAAATGCACATTTTTGACGTCGACTAATGAAAACACTAAACTTTAATGAACAGATGACGTATGAAGTTGCACTTTAGTTGTTTACTGAACAATTGAAAGCGCTTCTTCCCACTCACTCTTTAAAAGTTGACCTTCCAATTTAAATCTAAGAACATAAAGCAGTTGTGATTTCGGTTGAATGTCAGAGGTTGGCTGGGCATCATAGAATTTTATCTTTGATAACACTTTTTTTAGAACTCTATATCAAGACCAATATCACGATCCATCTTGTTTGTCGATAGCCTAACAAATGTTACTCGGCATTTTTGTTGTAAAAATACATGTGGCTAGAAGCTATTCGTGGTGTTTTTATTTAAGAGGACTTTTCTTTTCTGGTATTGGGTTTTGATCTCACGTCTGTGTGCCTCTTTGGAGGATTGTAGAAAAAACACCACAAACGTAACCTATTTTGATTTTCTAGTATACAAACACCAATTTCTCATCCAAGCTAATCATTTCTCGTTGTGCAGATGGCACATTATTTGCACTCTTTTACCACATTTACCGAGATATCTCTTGTGTTCACATGATTCATGTTCCTGGGGAATGGCCAATGATTGTTGCTGGTGAAGAATGATACATTTATTAGCATAGTCCTTGAGTAGACCGTGATAGCATGTTTTTGATATCCTACATGACTTTTAGCGACAAAATTTCATAATAGGGTTGATTCCTTCAGTAGATAAATCACTGCCTCTGGCAAATGTACACCGGCATGAAATATGTGGAGATGTCAAGAGCTATGCTGTGTCAGAAGCTGTATATTATTTTAGGGTTGCTCAAAACGATTCTACTGAACATGTACTGAGAAGATGAGTAAACTTGTGATGGAGTGTATGGTGACGGCGGCATGTAGGGAATAATGAATAAGGATAGAGATGATAATAGATATGGATGAGGCTAACAATGAGGTTTGCCCTGGCACTCATGGGATGTTGTCAATCCTTGTTAGTTCCACATACTTTGGTTGACAAGGGGACTGTGTTTCACCTGACCTGTATAATAGGTTTCTGCTGTGGTCACATAAGCAGATTGTACTGGTCCAGGAGGAGAATAAACACTTTAAGACGGCAAGAAATATGTGGCCCAACGGGGGAGAACATGCCTCCGGGGGGATTTTTAGTACTGGTTTTGGCCACCAGGGGGCAGTATATGGGTAAAACACTGACAAATATGCTAAAAATAGCTTTAGACCAATTTCTCCACTGAAAATATTCCAGTTTTTCAACGTTGGTTGCCATGGAAACATAGAAATTTAGTAGATAAGGCAATTTCTGGTTGCCATGGAAACCACTCCCCTATTCCAATTAGGAATTTTTGCCCAAATTCTTTTTTTGAAAATCCTTCAGGAACCCAGAACTGAAAACAGAGCTAAAAAATTCCCTCTAAAACCAATTTTATGCCAAAAACATCACATTCCTTTAGTTATTTTTCCGTATTTTTTGCATTATTAGTGTTTATGATAGGATATATAATGCATCTAGAGCTTATTTCCCATTTTCAGTTGTACACACCAACATATGTTTGACAAGCAATTACAGCAAAACTACTGGGGATATTTTAGCTCAAGATATCTCATTTTAAAGCCCATGACGTTAACCGTAAAAAGCCATTTCCCCCCAGGAGGCATGTTTTCCCTCACCTGGCCACATATATTCAAAAGGCAGCAATAATGAGTGCAGCACATCTGGAGAGATATACATGTACTTCACTTTGCACAGTACTGGATTTCAAATGTCAAAAACTTTGGAAGGACCGCCACAGCCCCAAAAGCATTGTTCTGTGGTGTTAAAGTGTATATCGCCCAGTACCACACATTCCTTGCTCAGGGTTAAATCAAAACTGTTTGGGGAAGTTGATTTATGTAGGTTATGAATAATTAAAGGACCCTTTTATTTCGCTGTCATGATATTTCACGTAAATATAGCCAAGGATTTCCATCCAGATTACTTCAACTATTATTACACTATTTACAGGAAAATGCACAATGCTGTAGCCTATATATTCAGTTGGACACGTGGTCTACATCTCTATTGTTCACTCCCCTATTCCACTAAGTTATTTTGTTATCTGTATAGCGTGAATAGATAAGCCAACGACTGACGTTTGTTCTGTTTATTGACTCATTCCTTGAACCTAAAAATGCCATTGGATAAGACTATGTCATCTCAGATTCTATCTAATCGTATTCTAGCTGCGGACTCAATTAGATTCTCCTGACGAGAAAAAATGCACACACCCTCCTCCAGTGGAACTGATATCCGAGTTTCTTTTGTCCTGACTTATTCTTCATGAATAGTTTTCTCGGTGCTAATGACAAACAGAAAGAAGAGCGCCTGTCCTAGTCTTCCAGTTCAGGGAGCAGCTCACACGGAGCAGCTCAGCAGTGAGTTTTTTAAGCAGAGGGGATGGTATCAGAATTATTAAGACAGCCCTTCACCACATGTTACCTTCTCAACAGTCTCCATTGTAATCTCTCTAAGTGTACATGTTGCACTCCGAATGGTAATCATATCTCCGACAACATAAATACATAATTAGAAATGCAGATAGGATATGCATCAAAGTATCATTCTAAGATAGCTAAGAGCTTTGGTTGCTGATTCTTGGATCAATATCAGAGGTTTATATAACAGAAAGTCATGCATTGTGGCTGTAATTGATTACATGTACTAGCCATAATCCGACACCAAGACTCAAGAGCTGTGGAAAGAATAATTCATTTAACGGATAATTCAAACTACCTGAAATTCATCTTTATCTTGCTTGAGACTAGGAAACAAGCAGCAAAAGGATAAACCAGTCCAGAGGAAGAGCACCCAGCCTAGGCCCCCTTAGTTTTTATGGTGTAGTCATATCGTGTGTGGTGGATATTACCAGCCTGCAGTTGGACCACTTCTTGCTCTTTATATTGTTTTCCCTGTAGAAGTAGAACTTCATTACTATATTGAATAAAGCATCTGACGGCCGCTCTCACATAAACTACTCCGTTTCTGCATATAACCGCGGGGCTTGTATATATGCTGAATCCCTGTTGTCTCTAATCAGCGAAGCTCAGGCGTCATATGCGGGTTACACCCAACCTAACCCATCTCATCAAGTAGTATTGCTAGCCTATCTATACCAGTTGACAAATTGTTTGGGGATGTTTAGTCTGGTTTAATGAATAGAAAAAAACAACTACCCCCACATTTTAAGAAGTTAATTGATTCCAGAAGCATTCATATTGAGGCCATTAAGATCGTATCAGTTACTGTGGGGGTGGGGGTGTGATTGAACGATGTTTCTAGAGCAGCTCAAACCAGCTCACTGATTGTTAGAGCAAATGAAAGCAGGATGGGCTACCACCCCTGCAGACCTATTCCTCATCTCGATAGTCCAACATTGTGTGAACAACCACTGACAGGGCAATATAACTTCTCTCTGCACACATAGGGTTGGCATCAGCTATTTCAAAGGCTCTGATACAATGATATCAGACCATTCAGACCTAGAAATTGAAGTTCACTTCTGAAATACTGCTGTTCTACCACTAATATCCGATCCATCAATTATGAACTCTTTGTATGCCCACAAAAGGGAGGAAATAATGGACCTGGTTCAGCACAAACAGTTCATTACTCAAGTTAACGGCGATTCCATCTATGAGTTAGCAATTAACCCCCAGCACCAAAGTAGACGGGACATAATCTACACCACCGGGACATATTCTTTTTAGAACTAGCCACTTTAGAATAATTAGTCATACTGTATACCATTTCAAGCCTTAACGGGGTAATTTATCCTATTTGATCAATTATGCAAATTAGGGGCCTTATATACTAAATACAGAATGTCCCCTGGCAGATTTGGATTCTCTGGGGGAAGAAAGAGTAGCAACCACCCCGTAAAAATAAGCAGCCATTATGTTAAGTGAAATACTGATTATGCCCTGTCCAAATGGCCGTATCCACGGTCCAAAGATGGACCATCCTGGGGTATCAGCATTTTAATATATCGTTCATTTCTAAGGGGAAAACGGTTGAAGGGACACGGATGGTCCATCCGTGGGCAGTGGATGCGGCCTTAAAAGCAGTGTAACATCATCCAGATGCCGATGAACCAGAACCCATCCACTCTCCTCTAACTTTAGTACATATATTTAAACCATGTTATCCATGGTCTGGCAATAGGTCTAGGTGTAGAATATATATAAGAAGAGTATAGGAATATCTGTGCATCTCGATGTAAGGCATGGTAGTTCCATCAAGTAAATGTAAATAACCCTACTTATGCTGCGACCTTTGCACACGGACCTTATGAGCATTCCTTATTCTTATTCATCACTTTACTGTGCATGTCATATGAAGATGTCCTTGGCCGTTGTAGGTACATATCTGGAACTTGTCACTGGATATACTTTCCTGCTACCTGTATACTTTCCTGTATTCTCAGCTTAGTAGCACCCATTGATTACTTGCCATTCTCAGCTGTGTCTATAAAACATGCATTGGCTTCTCCAGACACCCCCTCTAGGAGTGTAGGCTACAGCATTAGATCAGTTACATGAAGACATCTACGTAGTGATCAGAATGACTATAAGGTACCTCCATCTTATGTTATCTGATAGGTCCTATGTCGAAGCCATGTTAATCATTGCCTGGGAAGGAAAACACAACTTGATAAGTAGTTAAGCAGGCCCTATATAACATCAATGTGTTCATGAACGATGATCGAATTGTGCTGTAGCCAGTCTGCAACTAGAGAAACGTACGTAACTTTAGCGATCCCAATTTCCAATTAGTTTGGGCTCAAGTTCCTTTTGTTCTTATTTGTCAACTTCAGGTCCTCTTATACACTCATATTCCTGGGCATAAACTCCTAATATATTCATTTTATAAAAGATTTGTAACATCTTTTAACACAAAGTATTGTGTACAGAGGGAATCCAAACACAAGTCGGTAAAAGAAGGGTTTATTGTAAGATAATTATATAATCATATTGTATCGAATATAGGAAAGTTGAATGGTAGAGTAAGCTGTGGTCCTTGAGGAGTTAAGGCACGATGATACCAAGCACTAGCCAGCACATAGGAAAACACCTGCAAAAATAAGGGAAACATAAGAGTTACATGAAAAGGTTATAAGGGGGTAAGGTACAGTACAGCTAAAGGTTAAACATATATGCAGAACATAACATCAATACCCTCCCAACCTATGTCCAGAATGAAGGCTAGAAGCAGCAGCCAAATGTCCTTGAATTAAATAAAGAAAGTACTACCTTTGCCCACAGTTATGTCCAAGAACTGGAGTAAAGTCAGCAAGGTACACCCTCCCCTCTACCCCGACCTTGACATAATCATACAGGAGCTGTCCAGGAACTAAGCAGGGATGTGTAACTTATACACAAACACACACACAGGCATACTGACAGGTCGGGGGTAACCGTCCCACCTAATGGTGGCCTACCTTTAGGACAAGGTCTATGATACAAAAGTAATGACCTGATAAGCGGGGGTAGTAGAGATCTTGGCAAGATACTAGAGGGCAGGTGATTCGGATCTTAACTCACAGTAATGTTTTATTACTAATTAATAGGAGTGTGCACCAACATAAACCATGCGTGCCTCAAGGATAGGGAGCTAACAAATGGATTAATAACAGGCTAGGTGATAGGCAATAACCACACACACCACACTACACATATTATATATACATATATGCAGGCATTATGGACATAGCTTACTTAGGACCACAGCATGAGTAATGAATATGTGATGGATTAGTAACTGTACAGGAGATTGTATGCTGTTACCATGTCAACAATGCAATAAACAGGTAATCTGAAATTGGACTTTGTGGATTATCTAGTCAACTGCACTAGTTCTCTACTGAGCTACTATCCCCAAGATGTAATGCGCTCAGCAAATGGAGACACCACTAATAAGCTATATCTTAATCACCTTATACTCTTAGAGCACAATTGTGTGTGAAAAAATAGTTACAACACAGGGGAGAAAATATATTACCTATGTTCCTATTTTTCGCGCTTGAATTCATATATTCCTATTTTTGGGAAAGGACTTTGCCTGACATCCCGCTTTTTAAGTATATTCAATGTCTGTTTGTTTATCTCAATATACCTTACATAATAGGAATTGATAACCTGGCATAATTATCCTTATCATTTTGACAAATACAAAACATAATTCTGATGGGGTTTAGATACGTAGGGACAGAAAGTAATGGAAAGGTTATAGCACGCACAGTTTCTTAATCTAGATCGCTTCATCACCCTTTATCAGTCTCAGCCAGCTTAGCTGGGAGATGGAGCACATCAGCTATGACCATGATAATTATAGCAGAAATAATGCTCCCCGAAAAACAAACTACATTAGGCCACTTTCAGGTCCTACAACTGAATCTGATTCCCACTTTTCCTGAGGTAAGCTTTAAACTCTGGTTTATCCCTCTTTGCATAATTGGCATATTTGTTTTAAAAGGTTTCTTTTGTGAGGCCTTACATTTATAGTACATGCCCAGTGGGCACAGTCCCACTTATTCAGTGACTAATCAGCCCTACACCGTAGGACTTACAAAGGGGTTAAAAACAGTCTAAATTGTAATGGTTATGTAGCCCTGCATTTGTAGCACTTATTAAACTACTCAAGCCCTATAGCTGAGTGGCTTGATGAAAACTTTAAAGAAATATAGACACCTTATTACAAAAGCCCAATACACTCAATGATTTCAGATAGTTGAATATTGAACTTCTTATGCCAGTCTGTTTAATTCTTGAATAGCTTGTGCATTCCTGGTTTCAGTGTCCTTTGGTGGGATTTGAACCAGGTACCTCCTGATTGTGAGTCCTTTGTTCTCCTTTCTGAGCTAGCGGGGTAGGTGTTGAAAGCACCACTATCAATATGATATTTCAAATAAAGACCTACTATTGTGAGATTTCATTGGTCATGTGAGGCCATGTAGATTAATATGAAACACAAGACTGGAGTGGAGCATATATGGGCAGTTGTTACTGTATACTGTATGACCTGAGCTAATGAGGCATGTTGTGTGAGTGTTCTTAAGAATATATTCTGAGGCATTATGGTCCCAGGGACTAGAGGAATATATATATTTGGCACCCATTTCTGCAAATACTGTCAAATAGCCTCTATATATAGAGGCTATTTGACAGTATTTGCAGAAATGGGTGCCAGGGGGCCTACACAGTTTTCTCCCAAACCCACTATGAATAGATATTCATGATCAGACTTGAACTTGCCAACTTCAGATCCAAAGTCCAGTGCCCTATCACCTGAGCTAACGAGGCATGTGGTGTGGTTGCTGCTAAGATATGATACAATCTCTGACATCATTGTAGGGACTACAAGATGATGAAGGGGTAATTCAATATGAGCAGAGAGTTATGTATTCATGATCAGATTGTGGGAATAAGTTTGCTTTACCTGTCACCAGGATAGCTCATAGGACAGAGCTCAAATCCAAAGATCCCTGGATCGATTCCCGTCAGGGTCAAAACCCAGATGTTAATTGTAATAACAAGAGGTATTCGCCAAATATTCGGCACTGCAGGTGCACCCCTTATTAAGTCAAGTCAACAAACTGACTAATAAGCACTATATTTGCAGGCCTAATTGATCCTTACAAATACACTGAATAATCAGCTACTAATACGCTCTATGTCTGCAGCCCTTCATTCAGACCTCCTAAGAAGGTCTTACATGAAACACTTATTAGGAACTCCAAAAGCAGCCCTTATAAACCTATAGCAGTGCACTGACTGATAAGAACTTCCTTTGTAGGATTATTTATCCATTTAAATGACTATAGTTTATAAGCTCTTTATATGCTCTGCTGTCATAGCCCTGCAGCTGTAGCTGCTATCCAGGGCTACAACTGTCACATGTTATTAAGGGCTGCATCTGCAGCTGGATTTAGTTGAACACTGAGTGCTGCCTGAGTGGTTAAAAAGGGCTGCAACCTCTTGAAGCACAAAATCAACTACTAATCAGTGGTGCTGTGCCCACTGGGTGTATAAGCCTTACCATATCGGCGAGGTATATTATGTCACCACGGAAAGAGCAAGATGTTGAATACAACGCTGTGACTTAATCCAGGGGACTTAATATGTTTGTCACACACGTCATAAGGTTTTATGATATTCCATTGGCATGTACATCAATCTCACTACCAGTTTTGAATACAGATGGGTGGATTTGACTTATTCATTCGCCATCACCCTTCCTGGTCTCACCCAACATCCCAACCACCATCCCGCCACCACTGCCGCCATTTCTCAGCATCTATGTCTCACTGCATCCTCATCTTCCCGATGGACCTTGTTCACCCATTACGTGATAGGTTTAAGTTGGCGGTCATGTGATTAGCAGTAGCCAATCAGGTTAGACCACTATTGATGGAGGTTTGGAATGGGTAAGGGACATCCACTGTTAAGGATGTCACGTAAACTTTAGTCACCGATCATGGATTACTCAGATGGTTAGAAATGCGTCCTCCTCTAGGCCTATTTACGGTTCTAGCATAAAAGACACTGATCTACAGCTTTGCTCGACAGAAAGGATTCGAAAGTTATAATATAAAAGGGGTAGAATTGTATGGTAGATGCGGGAGTATATATGTCATATTGTCTTAATAATGTTACCAGAATTCTATGGGAGTTGCTACTCTTCAGAATTTGAAAGGGTTTCTTTTGGAGCACTCCGATCAGATAGTGGTAGATTCACGTGTACTTTCAAAATGACATATCTAGGTAGGAACCCTGTGGAATACCACTATTCCTTGAACATATATGGTGAATGGCCTGGGATCTATGGTGTTATGTTCATAGCGTAACGTCAGAGACATTGTACTCAGTGATCTCGCTTGCTATGTCAAGAATGCTACCAGTTAATGGGTGCTCATTTTCCATTACCAGAGTACCATTTGGTTTAGAAGTCATGGTTACATGAACCAACAGCAAACATTTTGATAAATGCATTCCTCTATCCGGGGGTTTAGGTATGCAGTAGTAAGTACTGCATTCCAGAAAATCCATTATTTACAGTAGTGACTCGTAATATTTTCAAGCCTAATGGAGTCAGGAACAAGTATGTCATTCCTTAATTGGAGGTTATTTGCGGGAAGCTATCGATAAATGTATTTGCAACATATGCTGAGGTATACTCATGGAAAGAAAATACCAGTATTCTATATCACGGACCTGAAACACTGGATATGAAAGAAAGACCTTCTCTGGGAGAGGTGTGCCAATGGTGCTTTCACCATTTGCCACTAGATGGCAATGGAAATCCATATTTGTCACTAAGTGGCAGCACAGAGCCAGCATGTTAAACATCTTATATTCTATTCATTCATAACTTATTCTTACAAATGATATGTAATTGTTGTAGCTATTACCATACTTAAGCATTATGATAATGCACAGATAGGTTATCTATGCCATAAAAACAGTATATCATCTATATCTGTAAAATAGATAGTCAGGGGCAGTTTTCAGGAAATCAAACTTGGTAAGGCATTTTAGAGTAGAATTGATTTTAGAGTTGGATAAGAGTAATTTGGGTGTGTTGAATCCAAATCTGCCATATAACATTTGATACTTTCACTCTTTATCATCCTGATTCTATCATCTTGATTCTTATGTCAATATCTATGCTTTCAAACCTACTGGAGCTGATTTGACTATATATAATGCTCTCTGAGCCCTTCTGTGAGGTGTACACATGTATTTATAACACTATAATTTCATATAGAGTGGTGTAATATGATATATTTTGTTATTTCACCACCAGCTTCCAAGGTCTTCACAAATATCTTCTCTCCTGCATTTGAAAAGTTTAGATAGATCTATCTCATATTAGAATAAAGTTGTAAATCCAAGATGGCCACGATTTATGAACATGGCCACTCATAGTAAATCCTGCATATAACCTGCATCTGCCTCTAAGCTACACTGAGTTACGACCCATTCGACAGGCTATAACAGTCTTGGGTTAGACTTGTACTTTCATTACTGTTCTGTATTTTTTGACAAATTACCTTTCAGAAGCTGTTTCTCTCAAGAGATGGATATTGTTCTTCAACCAGCTTGATCCTCTTGTCAATTTCTAGCGTTCCAAAAACTGATTAATCAGATCACTTTTTATTCTTTCAGACCACAAGTGATTTGAAAATATGTATTAAACCTTTGTTTGTAGATAACTTGGGTATAGGCTTGGGTTTTCTTTGATCTGTGATATTGCCTTCAGATTCTTATACCCTTAACAACATAATCTTGTATGCCTTGAAATAATCTTGATAGATTCACCTCATGGTTCTACATTTACATTATTAGAACTTTGCTAATTGTAGATGGTAGTCATTTTCTAAGATGGCTGTTTAAGTTAAATCACCTGCAAAACCTTATGAAATGTTGGAAGATAGCATAAGTACAATATCTATGTTTTCAAGCCTGCTGAATCTAATGCTGTTTATTGTAATTATTTAAAAGTATTCATGATAATCAAATCTAATCTTACAGCATCTAATCCATCATTACGTATTCAGTGATGATGTTACTCTTAATCAAAAAAAAAAAGAGTATGTATACATGGAAGCAAATAGTCCTACATTCCATAAAGTGTGAGGTGATTAGATTAGTAGTTATGGTGTCTTTTCTGTCTTTATGTTACCATAGGGCCATGTGTGATCAAACTGCAAATTATGTATAATCACACACAAAATGTGCCTAGACTAACATCTCTGGGCCAAGAGTTAATATTTCAGTTTTATCAAAAAAAATTAAAAAATGCTTCACTGAATCGCATCAGGATGATAATGAAATGTCCATTTTCTTTGTGATTTTTTGTTCTTAACAACAAGATGACTATAGTGACGTAGGCAATACTCATTGAATTTTCTCTGCAGGCCATCCAGGCCCACATGGAAAAGGTGGGCCCAAACCCAGAATAATGGGCCATTGATCCCCAGGCCAGCATTAGTGTCTACCCCTGCATTATCTATTTCTCAGTGCTTTACAGATTGTTTTATTTCTGCTCTAATGGATGTGGATCACTTTGATATCCTAAGACATTAACTAATCTTTGTTCACAAGATCTAAGAAAAATGATTTAGCACACCCAACTATCCGCTATCTTCACCAGTCTACATTAACTGACTAGCAACTAGTATATATAGATCTGACCCTGCGTCACATTCTTTCCATATTTTTCTTGAATATAAGTTTATGGTATGAAGGTTATAAGGCAAGGTATCCTCAGCACTTTGCTCTCATCCTGTCTGACTATCCACCTTATTATGCTTTTATATAGATTTTCAAAGAATTTATTTTGTCTTCATCCCTAACCATAAGCTACAGGAGACCTCTAAGTTCATTATAAGCCATGTCTTATACAGTAAAATACCATTATAACAAAGTGCTTGGGACAAGCAAAAAAATTCGTTATAAACAAATTTCGTTGTATCCAAACAGAGTAACTCAGACACCTTTATCCTTGAATAGGCTTATGATTGTCGGAAATTCTACCAAATACCTCCCCAATCCTTCTATCCAAGTAATATTATGTGCAATAGATATCCTCCCCCGAGGATATATTTCTGAACATTCATTGGTTGATTTAGGTCTGCATCTTTAATCCCCAACCGTGTACAGAGGTAAGGAGGAGGGGGGGGATGTGTGAAGGAGTAACAACATCTCCCTGCCTGACAGCCATACCATTATCAAAGGGGAATGTGTGAGGGATTAACGGTAACACCGCCCCCCATACCCCCAACCTCCCCAGGCAGGTTACAGGTAGGTTGGGCATCCTCCCACGCCTCTACCTGTATCAAAGGGCCGTACATCCACTCCCCAGCCCTCTCAAGGCAGGTTAGGTCAGGCATTGTTAGGGGGGGTTAACGGTACCCCCCCCCTTTTTCATGCCTCTACCAGCATGAAAGGGCTGTACACCCACTGCCCAGCCCTCTCAAGGCAGGTCAGGTAGGACTTTGTGAGGGATTCACGGGAACACCCCCCTCCAAATTTCATTTTCACCATGTTTGAAATCGTCATATTGCCCAAAAAAATTCGTAATAAACGAATCTTAATTATTTGGACTTTGTTCTAAGATGATTATTCTTGTATAGAAATGTATGGGGAAGAATTGTTAATAAATGAGCTATTTGTTCGTTATAAACGAGAATTCGTTAGAGAGGAATTTTACTGTACTTAGGAATTAACTCTTTAAGAGCACCTTAAGTCTGCATCTAAAGGATCCTGCCTCAAGGAAGCAGGCAGCAACCAAAATGGCTGTCATCCTCACATCACAGAAAATTATGTATTTAACCAACATCAAGTTGTTTTTGTACAAATACGAATGTAGCCCTATAACCAAAGTAGCCAAAGTAAAAGATTTTGTTGTAATTGCACTAATCAAAAGAAGTAGAGAAGGTATTGCTGAGCGCTTGCGAAGCTGAAGATGAAATCACAAAAAACATACTATTTACACTCATGTTCATGTGTAATCATAGTATTGAATAATATATATATGTTTATAGAGTTACTCTAAAAACATCACAAGTAATTACATCAGCTTCAATAGGGCTGAACCATTGGTATTGACACCAGAATTAAGCTGATTGAAGAACTTACACATTCCTATGAGAGAAACAAGATTTTAAAGGTTAACTTGGTGGCCATTTTGAAAAATGGCCGCCATGTTGGATTTTCCAAAAAACAACTTTACAACTTTCTATTAATACATATACATTAGATAGATCTATCTTAGGTATTTAAATGCAGTAGAGAAGATATTTGTAAGGACCTTGGAAGCAGAAGATGAAATAACCAAAGGTATCATATTAAAACCCATGCTATATGTAATTATAGTATCTAATACATGTTTACACCTCACAGAAGGGCTCAGAGAGCATTATAAATAGTCTACTCAGCTTCAGCAGGTTTGAAAACATAGATGTTGACACTAGAATCAAGATGAATGAAGAACTACTTCAATTTCTATTAAAGAAACAAGGTTTGAAAGGTTAACCTGGTGGCCATCTTGAATAATGGCTGCCTTCTTCGATTTTCAAAAGTCTAATGACACAGATATAAAAGGCAACGTATAATGACCCATTGTGCTTAATTTCATGGAAATATTACCTCTCAAAGTGCTCTATATTACCTTACATCTACTGAATACTGAAAATTTTAAGCCAAAAATGGCAGCCATTTTGTTTTAACATTTTCAGAAAATATCAAATGTTATACAGCAGATTTGGATTCAGCACACCCAAATTACCCATATCCAACTCTAAAAACAATTCTACTCAAAAATGCCTTGCACATTCCTATAAGGCCTCTTTTTCTAAAAACTGCCCTAAGAGAGAACTGACTAAGAGAGAAGTGAGTGTGCTGCCCCCTGGCGGGTAACTATGGAAGCCTCCTACAAAATCTTGCAGTCACTGGCCCTTAGGAGATAATTTTCTTCTGTCCCTTAAAATTTTCATAGATCCATAATTCAAAAGGATTTGGATAGCTATGTTCATCTAAGTGACCCACGTGATTTCCTAAGAAAATCATGAGAAGAAAATTTTCTAGGAGGGGGTCAATTTCTGGTAATTTTTCCAAAAGAAATCTTCAAAATCAGAGCCTTTTCCCAAAAATATCCACTTTTGTTATCATGATGAAATAAGGTCAGTCAGAAACTACAAATCAAGGCTTTTTGATGCTTTTCAAATCAAAGAGCTATGACAAAGCTAAGTGGGTCAAAAGATTATCTTCTGTAGGTCATGTTAAGGCCTAGCATCAGTAGTTCCCATGTCTCCCACCTGGGACCCATGGCACAGTTGATAGACTGCAATGCTACACTGATTCAACTCCAGTCTTTCAGGTCCGTGAATATATGCTACAAGTAAACAGTACGGGGAAAATCAATAAAAGTGTTTGCAACATACAGTCAACAAGTTTATATTTTAAAATGATGTCAAGTTGCGTCTACTGATGCTATGAGAATGGAGTGATATACTTTACATATATTTAGTAGGTCTTAAGCTATAGACCATGTTTTTGGAATGGTGTACTGTGAACACTACATACTCCCAACTGACGATAACAACTTAAGTTGAACTTTTGATGAGCACCTTTCAATCGGTCTGCAACATATGCATGCTATGCTCCACAACGACAGAGTCTCTTGCCAAATACCTGAATTTGGCCTTGAAAGTCCCATTGCTGCTCTGATCCTTACAACATGATAGGTGTACACGTGTAGCATAGAGCTTCATTTGAAGTAAAACAATACATGTATAGCAGCATCACGCAATCTCCTTTTACTCTGTTAGCAATAACTGACATTTTCCCCTTGTAAGTACTTTTGGACATGTTAATGAGCCATGAAATATGCAAATGCTCCCAGGGCTAAAAAGACTACTTCTCTTCTCCCTACGGTATCACTACCCAGCAAATTGGTGTCAGTCTGAGCCAGCATGTACCATCAAGTGTGAGCAGGTTACGCGTAATAACACGGAGCGTCAGCCCGAGCCACCATATGTCAATAGTCACAATGTGTGACATATTGTGACACATAGTGACTCATCTCCAAAAGTAATAGGATTATGCAGGGTTAGCATGCGCCAGTCTGTGTCAGTAGTCACATTGACTGACTCATGGTGACGCATTTCATGATTTGTGTGAGGTGAACCTGTGTGAGCATGCGCCATACTGTGTCAGTAGTCACACAGAGTGACATTTGCTCACACATTTTGCTATCCGTGTGAGGTGACACTGCATGAGCAGGCACCAGTCCATACCAGTAGTCACACAGAGTGACTCATAGTGACACATACGGATATTTGTGTGAGGTGACAACATGTGAGCATGAGTCAGTCTGTGTCAGTAGGTGTCAGTATTCACTTAATGCCACACATATTGATGCATTTATGAAGGCATGAAGTGACACATGTGAGAATGTGTAGGTCTGTGTCAGTAGTCACACTGGTTAGCACATGGCGACATAGGTGTCAGGTCAGAGAGAACTTGTATGGATTCACTCTATGTGTGTACTTTGGGGCAGGGGGAAATCAGATAAATGCTGATTCAACTATATTGCCTAATGAATCAACGTGTTTATAGGTGATATGCATTGATATGTATGTAGAGAATCTAATGATACCTGAAAAGATGAATTTAAATTTGGCTTTGGCATAATAAAATGTAGTTTCATTTATCTATGGGACTTAACACTGAATTGGAATCATCAACATCTCATGTAGTATTGAGGCATAGATTTGTCTTGGTTTCATAAATGATCAATAGTTTGATGCACAGTGATCAAGAAGGTGGCATGTATTCAAGAAACATGTGTAAGAACTCTTGATATAAGGACAATTAAGATTGTGCATTGGGTGATAATAGGGGCAGTATGCTGCATTTGATCCAAACATGATAGGTTCTGACACATGTGTGAATATGTGTCACTCTGTGTCAGTACTCACGCATTATGACGCAAACTGACTTACAGTGACACAACCCGGTATTTCCTTTATGGTGTGTGCGTGACCATGCGTCACTCGATGTCAGTTCTCACACATTGTGACACACACTCACTCACAGTGACACATCTTACAAGTTCCATGAATTCTGATTGGTCAATTTCAAATTCTTAGCCCCTGATTGGTCCATTTCAGATTTCCCTCCTTTTCCTAGTTCCTTTGTTCTCAGCATTTGTAACTTTGGTTTCACAACACACAGGCACAGGAGGCAAGGATACCACATACAAGGTGAGTAGTCTTACAGTCCTAGTACAGATTCTTATTGGAATTCCAGAAGACCTGCAGTTCTACAGAAGCACATGAGCACATATTGTCTTTTTCTTAATCTATAGATTCCTGGTTGATAGCACATTTCATGTTGGTAATTTCCAGGCTGGATGGGTTGAGAATGCAGTACATTTTACTCAATTTCTATCTCATGGCACATAAGGGAGTGATATTTTTATAACAACAGGGGGGCTGGTGGGTTTGACAGGGGGGTAAATTTTGTTCAGCCTCTTGTCCGTGCATTACTATAGGCTAAATGGGCATGTTCGTGCATGGTTTTTCAAAAACAATTCAACCCTTTTAGGGAGGGCAAAGTTATTTTACTTCTTTTCAGTGAAAAAGCCTGTATGTCTCTATAGGTTAAAAGGGTGCAATTACACACAATATTCAGGTCCTGGGGGGGCAAAAAATGTTGACCCTCTCAAGGGGTGGGGAATTTTTTTCAACCCTTTGAGGGGGGAGGCAAAATAATTTACTTCTTTTCAGGGAATAAGCTTGTGCATTACTACTGAGGTTGAAAGGCCGTGTTCATGCATGATTTTCCAGACGTGGGGGGAGGGGGAATTTTACCCTCCTTGCTTCCACATGATAATCCACCACCCCCTGTTGTTAAAAAAAGGATCACTCTCTTCTGTGGGAGATTCAGGTGTGTAGAAATATGTGGTACTGAAAATGTGTTTATGCTATGCTTTATTGAATGTTCATGACTGTTGTCTGGTTTATATCTTGACAGGTATATGAAGAGCACCTCAAAGAATCAACCATGGAGAGAGGCCATGCAAGATACCCATACAAATCAAAAAGACATGGAAACAGGATGAATTGATGATATTTGATTTTGAATAAAAGAGCCCCCTCCCCCATTCTAAAGGGATATTGAAATGTCAGTATGCGTGAGTGTGAGTGAGTGTGTGTTATGGCACGTGTGTCATTATGTGTGAGAATGTGTCATAACTCATGTGTCAGCTCTGGTGAGGTTGCGTTATGACACATGCATCAACATGTGTGAGGCTGCGTCATAACACATGCGTCAGTATGGGTGAGGCCATGAGTCATAACACATGTGTCAGGATGGGTTAGTGTGCATTATGACACATGTGTCAGCATGGGTGGGACTGCGTCATGACACATGTGTCAGTATGTGCCAGTCGGTGTCATCAATGACAAAAGGTGGCTCAATTTTTTTCTGTAGAGCGCACGAGTTAGCACTCACACACATTGACTCAGAGCGACACCAATTTGCTGGGTAGTTTCAGGAAAAACGAGAGGCGTCTCGAGCAGGCAAAGGCGGTGATTAAGAAACCTAAGGGAGGGTGATTTTTAACAACATGAGGAGGTAGTAGAGATCTTTCTATTCGGAAGTCAGGCACTGTTTGGTGTGCGGTATTCGGTAAATGGTTGGGTAGGAGGGCAATAACATATTATCCCTTTTTTTAGAGTGAAAGCACCTCAGCACCCATACGTGCGGCAGAGACGATCTATACTGTATAAAACCTCCAAAACGATGGTTAAGAAAGGCTTTGTTTTAGGTGAATTAATGACCACTCCCTAGCATGTGGCGATCGGTGAGGAGGTATTGATGTTGAGGTTAAAAAGTGAAACCACAGGGTGTCTGCGTCACCAAGGAGCACCCAGCATGGCGTGCTTAGTGCTTGGTGAGGTGGAACAGCAATGCAATGGGTAAAAAGGCAATCAATGGAGGCCTTTTTGGCAACATCCTTGGAACTATGCTGATTAGAGTTTGGCAAGAAACGGCCTGTATCCTTCCTTCTACTGTTAATGACATATATCCTAATAGAAATGACTAGGGTTAACTTGGTATTAAGTTTCTGTCTAACTCAGCATTTCTAATCCTTAGGCAAACTAACCTCAGCGGGGATTGGCCAAAATCCTTCTCTGGCACAGTGGGATTTCATTTCTGACAATGATGTACATAAAACCTTGCTATATGCAGATGACTCTGTACTCTATGTATCCGGAAAAAACTTAGACGCCTTAACAAATCAACTGACCATTGCACTTAATTCCTTCTCTATCTGGTCTTCAGCCAACAAACTTACTATGAATGAATCCAAGACGAAAATAATGACCTTTGCTTCAGCAATTAAATTGAAAAAAATACAAAAACCTAGGATTGTACTCAATGGTAAAACGTTAATGAATGTTCAATCATACAAATACTTAGGGGTCACCCTTGACCAAGAAATGAATTTTAATATGCATGTGAGAAATGTTATCAAGAATGTTCGATTCAAATCGGTAATTTTGTATAAAACTAGAAAATATTTATCAACTGCAGCTAGATTAAGAATGTACAATATGCATATAATACCAATTATTGACTACTGTGATATTTTATATAATGGAGCAAATGCTGATTTATTACAAATATTGCAAAGATTGCAAAATAAATGCCTAAAAACCTGTCTAGATGTACATGTACTAACCCCGACAGATCTTGTACACAGGGATACTAGGAGCCCGAAACTTGAAGCTAGAAGACTACACCATATATAAATGTTAGCTTTTAAGAGATCCACAAAGGACGAGTATATTAAACCTACTGTTAGAATGACTAGATTTTCAAATGCTCCTGTATTGAAATATATGAAAATTAATTGTACAGCTTACACAAAATCTCCTGAATGTTTATGTGCCCAAACATGGAATAATCTTGAGCCCGATATCAGGAACATTAAGGACAAAGATAAATTTAAAACCTTATCAAAGAAATGTATGATAGAATCTACGAATATATAAAATGTTTGTATAATAATTAGATAACTGTATCTATATTATTTGTAATGACCCAAGTCGTTCTTGTCAAGTTTGCTTAAGCTATCTATTATTGAATTGTATATATTGTTCATATTGTACCAAGAAAAGACTGAGTTAAACCTAATCCTCAAGGAGAAATAGTAATGGTCTATCTTAAGACTATTGTATACAGTCTACGTCGACCTAGTCAAAGCCTGCATATGTTACTTTTCACGGGAGTTTATATGCGCATGCTGTAATATCATTTATGAGACGAGGGAGAGTATTTAATATTTTTCTATATTTAAAGTAGAGTATAAGTGCCCCAAATTGTTCAAAAATTATTGTTATTATATCATATAATTGTATGAATACCGGTAATGATTTAAATGGTCAGATCATAACAACATTTTTTTAAATGACGATCTGGTCATTAACTGTTTGGTCGTGTTATTATTAGATGAATTACCTTATAAAACGGGTAAGCATGTAAAATATCAACGTATGTACTTAGGCAAATTTATATAGAAATTATAATTCTTATACATACAACAAATATAAAGCATGCCTATGATTACATGATGTATGTACCAATAGACCAAATAAAGTTTAAATTTGTTCAAAAAAAAAAAAATTGTGGGATAGCTGCCGGAACAGCTGCCGGGACTACTTTCACCAATCCCCCAGTACAGCCGCATAGGTAGAAAGATCTTGTCAGATATAGGTCACGCCGCCTGAACCACAATCCCACCGTAGTAGTTAAGGATTTTGGCCAATCCGAGCTGGTTGCCAGTAATGTCCACTGGCATCCAGAATCCGTTCATCTATGACCCACTGAACTATATGTGTGTACCTAATAATGAATCCCATGTTTGGTGTAGGCATGGAGATGGAATATACTATATTTTCCCTGGTCTAGGCTTCTGCTTCTGCCTCACACAGGGGTATTGTCGAAAAGCATAATTAAATTTAGAGAACAGCAACCCAAAACAGTCCTTGGATACAGCGTTCAATTCCCATTAGCAGACTCCATGCATGCAGCATCCAATTAAAGGTTTGGTAGAGTGATTGGTGTGTCCAGCAAGACCCCGATCAGTATTTTGTTTCCCTCCCCACTGTCCGTCAGCAGACCTCTAATTTTGCAATTATAAAACGGTGGGCAGTGCTCTGCTGCAGTGCATCCCTGAGCAATGTCACAGTAGTGATAAACAAGTTGAGGGCCATTAACTGGTCTAGACATACCTTGATTGGGTGATTAATTGTTTGGAATGTAATGTACAACTTTTTATAAAGACAATAGACAACTCCTTCTTCACATCTTGACTGTCTGTTGTCCTTTAATGCACTCAAATGCATTCGTGCATTATAGGACAACAGACAGTCTCCATGTGAAGAAAGTCGTTGTCTATTCTCTAATTAGATGCAGCATTTTATTGTATCCATTTACGTTCGTCCAGGGCTACCCGTAAGTAAGAAGATGTGAGATCCCTTGTTAAAAAGGTCAGCTTTCCATCTTCATTGGATATTTGATAAAATGACTTTATTTTTAATCTTGCAATGTAAAATAAAACTATTTTAATGAAATTCTCCCTTGTATGGGGGTACCTTGTTGATTGAGAAGTACCCATGGCTGTTTGGTTTTTGAGTGCAGCACCTCGTTTGAAAGATGCAGTGTTCCATGCACTACCTCCCTTGTAGACTGCCATATCAGATAGCACTGTGCTAGTGGGCTACATACATCATTCAAGGATGGCTTCCATGATAGCTGTTAGTTCCAGGTTAGGCCTCGTACACAAAGCAATGCAGGGGGTTCAAGATGTGCCCAAACCATCGTGGTATCTCCTGCAGTATACTATATTTCAATTGCCCACCTAAACTAATGATAAAGGCGAAACAGCATTCTGATTGTGAGCTTTATTGCATATATAATATTAATCTGACACATTTAGATGGTACCTCTCATAACACAAGTCAGCCCTCTAACCTCCTCCAGTGTACAGTGTGATGTACAACGTAGAACATTGAATTACGTTCTCTGTGCTATTGGAAGTCTACATTGAGCCGAAGAACTGCCCTATTTGTACCGTGCATATTGCAAGGGAAGAGAACAGAATGCCTGGATGTAATCTGTGTTTGTGGACAGTGGTCCTGCTCTGCAAGTTTGGCCAGACAATTCATATTGATGTCAGAAGGGCAGGGCTGGCCACATATCAATAACTACCCATTACAGTAGGTGTGTCCCGCGATTGTTCTGTCATCAGCACCGATTGTGCTGTCTACAAGCCTAGCATTGCAATATACAGAGGATAAGTCCCGTTCGAGACCTCTTGGTACCGTAATCCTGAGGCAGTCATTCTGTAAATTCTCCCATATAGGACGCACCTCAGTTCAGGAACATCCTTTAAGGTGCCGCTAGGTTCAAGGTTTGGTCACTTTAGCTCTCCCCTATGATAAAATCTCGCATATAAGGCATACCTTGAGTTCCTTTAAGACCCAGCTGGGATAATCCTTGCGTATAAGCCGCGTCATATACGCGAGGATTTATGGTAGATTTCAAGAAGGACTACGTTTTAAATTTTGCTTTCAATGGAAGGTATGATTTGGCTAGAACAGGTGTCAGACGTTTATTTGTGACATAAGGCTTGTCTATAACATAATGAGCGCCTCATCTACTGGTGATATACACTTAGAAATGGAAATAGGCATTGAGTGAGTAGGTGTCTTGGACAAGCATTAATCAGGCCGCCAATCTCTAAGCGCCAGGACGCCTAATAATTAGAATATATCTTCTAATCAGCTTGATCAATCTCATCTTATTAGCCACCAAAACGATAGGAATACAGTCATAAGACATGCACTCTCATATTAGAATTCATATCAATTGACGGTCCCTTATGTGCCTTTAATTACTCTATAGCACGGCATAATTCAACTTTCATAACTAATCTATCATGGAGTTGGTTCAGGGTTGCCTGGGGGAAATTAGAAGAAGGGCAGATATGAGTAACTTACATTAGTAGTGAGAATGATAGCATGCATTAGCAACATAGAGGCACCAATTTGAAAGGGGGTCTGGACCTGCATACGATGGTCACTGTTACAATTTGTCTCTCCACACTAACTGCTGTTTGCCTAGCTGTTGGGGTCAATACCATGTACACATATGCATGAAAATGCATTTTGACTCCCCAAAAGAGTATAGGTTGGACAACGTGAACTGAACCTAAGACGGTAGTCAGTGACTCGTCAGGAGTGTATAACATTGACTGGTAGCATCGAAAAGTTATTTGTCTTCAATGATTGTAGTAACACCCAATCCATCCATTTGTCTTCTAGAATCTTATCCTGTTGTTCAGTCTCATTTAGTTCTAGAGCTTGTATGTTGTAAGGTTCGCGTTCCAGCTATCTCGCACAACATAGCAAATGGCTTAGATTAATTTTGGGAAAATGTAAATTTTAGCAACTGCATGACAGCATGACTGTCGGAATCATACCACAACTCTGCCGCCTCCTTTTCGAAAAATCTCTCCCTGTTTCAACATTAAATCCAGAAAAGGTGGGAATGCGCCTTTTTTTTTGTGCAAACCCCCTATAATGACTTAATTTTGAGCGCAGCAGATGCAAAAAGAAGGGATGTACGCCCTCGCACCCCTTATCTAAATCTGCCGCTGTATATATTTGGGGTCCAATATGGCGTCCCCCAGGGCTCAGTATTAGGTCCACTCTTGCTTATTATATATATATCAATGAGATAACATCCGTTATTAAAAATTGTCGGTTTTGTTTGTATGGAGACGATCTGGCTATATACCTACGAGGACGAGATACTGGAAATATAATGAATCAGGTGCAATCAGATCTTGATCGAATATACAGCTGGCGTTGTCTTCACAAAGTGACTGTTAATGCTGAAAAAAAACCCAAATATTATGGTGTGCAAGTGAGACCAATTATGAGAGAGAACCTGGCTGCCAAAAGTATGCTGTTGGGTGGTAAACAACTCCAAGTTGTGCCCAAATTCAACTACCTAGGCGTAATCATTGACAAAGAATTGTATTTTAAAGAACACCTAAATAAGGTGAAGCTCAGTTTCCAGCACAAATTGTACCAACTAAGACAGATTAGAAAGTACATAGACTGGGATCTAAGTGTCAAGTTATATAAACAAATGGTGCTCCCAGTGATTGAACATGCTAACTTTGCTCATGAATGTGGCCCTAAGGTCATCGTAAAGAAATAACAAACCATGCAAAATTATTGTCTTAGGTTATGTATTGGCATCAGGGACCCATGTGAAATATGAGTTCATGAATTTTATGTGAGAACAAATTGTTGTTTTCTCAAAGCCAAGCGTGATGTGAGCCTATTAAGTATAATCTATGACTGGTCAAAGATACCCCAGAATCTTAGAGTCCAACAGAGGGTTTTAAGAGATAACAACAAAATTAAACTTGTAGTAAGCCGGTCACAGAATGCTACCTATGATAGGTCACGCCTCCTTAGAGGTTCTAGGCTCTAGGATAAACTTGAGGCTGACACACAAGCATGTCAAGAAAAGGAAGACTTCCTTAAAATGATAAGATAAGATGGCTCTGTTACTTGATAGACCATCCTCAGAAATTCATTGTATGTTTATCCTTGGTATACTATATACACTTCTATTTCCCTCTTGGTGCTAATATTTGTGAAGCCCTAATTGTGCATCTACCAAAATGTGATATGAGATATTTAGATAGACTGACTATACAATTTATAACTATTGAGCAGGACCTGTGAATGAACTGTATAAGATTTGCTACCCATGAGAATACTTTTCTAATTATGTATGTTTGTCTTCCCTTTTTTTACACTTGGCTGACCTGAAAAGCTTACTTGTATGATGTTTTCTGCCAATAAAAACTGTTAAACTCAACTCAAACTCTATTATATTGAACGTTATAAGGTAACCTTGACCTCATCATGTGGTTCATTGGTCGTACCTCTCGATCATGTTTTTTCCATCCTCTACTAGTTTTATATCTTTTCAATTCTACTTTCTCAGAGTAGACGGAAGGGCTTGGGGTGCCTCTATGTGACACTGATGAATGCTATTGGCTCTACAAGGCAGCATCCTGCATGGGTAATGCTGTGATCTGTCTCAATGCACTACCATGTTTTAAGACACAGACTCTCGATGTAGACTTTGTTACGAAGGGGATATCCACAAGGAAGAAAGCAGTGAGAAAATAGCCAAGCCTTATGTCACAAATAAATGTCATCTTGACTGGGGCCCACATGCAGGGATGTGAGTCTTAAGGTTTTATCAGGATTTCCTGATTTCTGAAAATTTTGAATGACATGTATTTTCCTTATACGAGTGGTAAGGAGGGCTGTTTGGAAAAATGGAAGGCTTTTATATCAAGTTAATGTGTGGCTTCTTGATTTTTGCCCATGGCTGACTTATATCCCTGCACATGTAATTTAGCAGTCCCCTCTATTCTGGGTCTCTCTCAGTGTGCTCATTGTGTGAGATTACTACCTATTTTGTATTCTACGTGTCAGCTTTTACATGCATTATGGTGTCTGGATTGACAGCTCAATTAGTCCATATGTTCCAAATTGGTTACTTTTCCTGTTCAGCATGTCTGTATACATGTCTTTATATAAGTATATAGACATTGTAGAATATTGCAGAACGGCTCAGTAAACATCATTGTGGGATCTAACTAGATCGTCACGTATGATGTATATTGGTAAATAGGCCTATAGTCGGCTTCCAGGTACGATGAATTACCAAGGCAATGATAAACTTTTCTTTGATTATGTAGGTAATTGTGCAGATCCAATCACAGGCCCCAGTATGCGGTTTATTACAGACTGGCTCTCTGATCCTATGGAATGCAGGTAACAGCCCTCACAGTACACGAGAATACATTAACCCCATCGTCCCCACCCTGCAAACAAATGATGTAAAGTCACAGTCTCAATAACTAGTATTGCCTATGTTTGGCCTCACAAGTAGGTTTCAACTATATATTGTGCCTGTATTTATATGGCATATTGCAACTTGATTAAGCTAACCTTTAATAAAAGGTAGTAAAAACGTGTTTAATAACACAAACATAAAGCCATACTTCACCAAAATCTAAACAAAAAGTAGGTCCCTCTTGTACATTGAATAATCCATATCATAGTATAGTTCGACTATCATACCCCAATCATCTGTCATCTGTCATGGACTTTATTGAACCATGGTTTCCTTGGAGAAATAAGACGGTCATACTCATACACAATTATGATGAGTAACTTAGCAAGCAGGGTCGCATAATAACCACGTTTTATTGACTATTTTAAGTTTTTTCTGAGGTTGAAGCTCTAGCTCTACAAATGGTAGCCACTGTTTCACCACTAACCTGACTAAGCGAGTGCCATTGGTCTCACCAAAATGTCCTCTGCCTTCTCACCCACCATGGACAAAACCATTAAGGTAATGGGGCCGCGCACCCAATCTTTACACCTTATAAGTTAATTAGCAGAGACTGAGCGGAATCCAACCACGTGTGGCTAAATGGTATATCTACACACAAAGCAAGGTCTGGGGTTGATATTGTTAATAAAAGTAGGACTAGAACTGGCTGATTTGTACTCATGGTCTGACTGAGGATGATCTATTATTATGTTTACACATTCGTATTCTATATGGTTCACCCGGGATGAATTATTGACCAATCAGATAGTTCCCTGTATTCACTGAAGAATTTTTGGGTACATTATGTAACACCTGGTATCCATCATGCTGGTTCTAATCAGTGCTTATCTTGCCAGGTGCAGGATCAAGCAATGGCCGTTCCGCTAGGCCTCCATACTGAGCCCTATTCAGTTGTTATGGGAGGCAGGTGTTATGGGCAGCCTCACTTAAGGCTCGGGCCAGCCAAAAGAAAAGCACTGGGGTCTCCATAAGAAGTGAGAATCAATCACATGGGCCTCTCTTCATAAGCTGCTGTAGAGTACTGGTTGTCTGGCATTGATGTCTAAGGTGCTACTCTGTGTACCAAGTAGGCAACAATGTGAGCCATGCAGGTCTATAATGTGCAATGTATAGTGATTGTTGGGGGATCCGTACATTGCAATTTGCAGACTGACATTGAGGATCATAGGCCTTTTTGGCCCTTTAGGCTATTGGGCATGTTTGTCTCATTCAAAAATATATTGTTTACATTCATTATACAATATTTCTTGCTGCAATGATACATGGTAAAATAGCTGGTCTTCTACTAGGAGTGCATTAGCATACAATGGGTATCTAAAGATTGTTTATTTATTTATATCTATGAGTATATTAAAGGGACGGTGAATTTGATCTATTTACTCATTGGGATATATGCCTTCTTTCTGAACAGAGAGTCTCGGGAAGCAAAGAGTTATCAATGGGGACGTGCTGCAGGTTTATTTCAGGAGCAGATGAAGTGAATTTTCCTTCGGGACACATTGGGTTCCGACGAAATTAGTGCTATGCATCGGCTTGTATATGTGTGGACTAACATATTCATAAATGTTTAAAATGGCTTCACATTGAAAAGTGTAGTGGGGGCCCATTTGCATGTGGTTTCACCCCCTGTAGAAAAAGGAAGGAAAGCTACCATGAGCATTTATAGACTTAGAGGTCCCCCCTACAATGAAATAGAATTTGATTTCCTTATGATACTGACTAAAGATATCTTTGAAATCGATGAATATAGTTTTTTTAACCGTCAGACTCAGACCACAGATCTCCTGGTTATATAAACTGAAATATTGATGTTGTTTTCATCCGGTTTATTTCCCATGAACAATGGAATGCCGCTTATTTAATGCTCTATGACACCCTGTATCTATCATCCATTAACTTAGACTGTAAATAGCTCGATATTTCTAAAAGCTGGCACCCCACCCCATCTTGAGCCTAAGCCCTTGAGCGTCATTATTGAATGAGTCCAGGAAATTGACACTTTGCTACCTGGTACCCCATGGGCCAATGGATACTGTACCTCATTCTGAACTAGGCGGATTTACATTTCCATAAATCAGGCTCAAAGTGTAGAACAAGGCATATATAGTACTGAGGGACATAGAGCTGAAATATAAGACCGTTCACTTCTAGAAAACACACGTTTTAATTTAGTTGGACTTCAAAGATGTGGCCATTTTAAGGTCGCCAGGAGCTCATGGTATAGGCTCCTTTACATCTTACATTGCCAGATTTACTCCCCTATCTGAGTTCCAGGCGCAGAGGTCTTAACTCATGGCCCTGGATCGTAGGGTAAACGTAAATAAATGTGCTGAGCAATAACAAGCCATAATTGCTTCAAGATTTCAGTTGTCTTTCTTGGTTTGTCAAATGACATAACATTATATACTGAGGATGATATGCATCCTTTAAACCATCATGAAATTCATGTAGGTACCTGACCACGTGTCGG
The DNA here is from genome assembly GCA_949317995.1 of Acholoe squamosa. Classification (NCBI taxonomy): domain Eukaryota; kingdom Metazoa; phylum Annelida; class Polychaeta; order Phyllodocida; family Polynoidae; genus Acholoe; species Acholoe squamosa. The sequence goes on along the minus strand of OX439037.1, from coordinate 35,353,121 downwards.
CCTTTTCACCCGCAGCCAACCATCCCATGACATTTCCCAATCGCAAGGGCATGTATGATTACTGATATCGCACCACTTATGGGAAATGCCCCACATGTATACCCACGGGCATCCTGCGATTATATAATTAAGCACAATGGGAGATATTCATGGAATGATACTCTACACCCGGGGTGTTAATGCGCTCCAGTACTCACCAATACCCGAGGCAATATCCCATCAGACACGGCACTGCCCCTGTGGCCCTGTTACATAAGACGCACTGCCTCAGACTCTCCAACTGCCCTCATGTCTACTAGCCCTGTCACACATGTACAAATCATCTTCTCTCCTTTCCTCTTCTGTTTCTTAGAATAGAATATATCTATGTGCATTAGGGAACATTGGTTTAGTCTTTGTTGCTCATCTGTAAATGCTTTCAGTCAGATAAGTCAAGGTGTCCTCTTATCATCTTATCGCAGGTGTATGTAGTCCAATCCATAAAGAGTTAGGCTTTGTCAAATTTGTTTTCAACTCTTTGATACCTGTTCTTTGCAGGGACAAAGAGTTCACCAAAATCATCATTGTGGAACTGCCTAAAATCCAACATGTCCCCATTCAGACTACGCCTCTGACTTAAATTGCATTATCATTGAATCATATCAAGATATTTATTATCGCAATACACAAATTGACATCAGTATAAAAGGTGGCACTTATTTATTCCATTTTTATAGTCGAGGTCAACTGGATATGAAAAAACAGTTTTATATGGAAGTGTAATAGTTATCGATGGAGATTCAGAGATTGTATAAGAGATGTCTCAATGCAGTTTCTAGCTTTTTTATATTTGCATATTTTGCAACATGGGACGTGATTCATATTTTGTCGAAAATATATCTTTTCTTTTATACTGATTCTGAATCCCTCATGAATACAGATGTCTCTTGATAATACAGAATCAGACATATAATCAAATCGATTTATTTATACTATATGTATATGTTCCACGTGATCATAATGTAATACATTAGTGTTCATATAACTCATTGGCGTTGTGTCCACATTGTGCTCAGGTCTCCCAGTAAAAGGGGATGAGTCCCGTTACAACAGTTCGGGTTACATCACATGATGCCTTGCCATACAAATACTGCCCTCCTCCTTCTAGTGCTTCTCCTATATTCAGCCTTTTTTGTGTGTTTTTTGTTTGTTTTTGTCTGTCTTTCCTATGTGGGTATGTATATAAATGTACATTGTTTTATAGTGAGGGTGGAGGAAGTATGTGAATTTAACAGAGCCTTGATGCCTCCGATGTTATAATGGTCGGTCGTTGCTGACATCGTATATATACTACCTGGCACTATGTGGTATTGGCCATCACTATTCCGAGGTAGCAGGTTGTCCCACAGGCGCGGCCATTGCTGGAGCTTGTTACCAGCAAGTTCTACTGATAAGACCTATCAGTTGGGTACCAGTTGGCCTCCGAAGGACCGCAGTGAATAGATTGGGGTTCTCTCATTGGCTAATAATTAAACCTGGTAAGTCCGTGTAGGGTATTGGGCGAGCCCGGACAGAACGGATTTGTCCAGCCAGGCCGTCGCCAGGCGGGATCAGCGGACGCCCGGCAGTAACCGTGATTTAATAGAGTCTGCGGCGGGCACTAAGCACAGGGTTGATGACGGTCCACAGTCACCTCTGCTGGCCTGTAGATAGAGCTGTAGTGCTCAGATATAACCACTCTGTCATAAAGTATGGTCAAAGCTGGTCGGTAGCAGAGTAAGGGTATGGGGTCGTCATAAAGTCAGGGTATCGGGTGTAATGTGCACCACTGAATCTCGTAAAGCATAAGGGTGCAGGTATATACATACATCGGGTTCTGATAGGTATAATACAAATGATACCCACTACCCCGCAATAAACCCAAGGTGGGGATATATGAAAGAACTGGATATGTTTGATTTTAAGTAGAACTATCACTTTTAATGAAATCATAAATCAAATTTAAAAAAAAAAGAAAACTTCGCATAGAGGCATGGGATTTCCCATGAGTTTTGAGGTGAAATGGATTATCCCCTTGAGTTCCATGGATCTCTTGAGGAAGTATTTTAGCCTTCTAAACTCAGGAAGGGATCCATACCATTCCTGCATACAATTTATAAAAGATACCGTCTAGAGAAGAGATTCAGACACTCTCTTGGATATATCTTTTTTTCCCCAAACGCCAGGCCCATACATTGGCACAAAAGAGGTCAATCTAGAGAACGTTACACGTTTGCCAACAGGAAATCATCGGAACTCAGGTATGGGCAGTGTCCTTTGTGGCAGCACATATCAACACCAACTCTCCTGCCATACGCTATCAAACTTTTTTTTAAAAATCTAAATGAGTTGATGTTTTACCTTGGTTCTGTGTCAGTTTCATTGACTAACTATATATCGGGTCCCAATAGCAGTATAATAACTCCTGTTAATATACCACAATGGTCTGTAAGGCAGCGGATTCAGTCGCTTATTCTAGTCGTGTCGCAAATCACCTTCTGTTTTGTGAATTATCAGCATTTAATCCTGTACATTTTGTCAGCGTCCTAAAACTGTAAGTAGGGGTTATTGTAGGAGGAAAGTGTTGTAAGCTATATATAACAGAGGAGGCCTTATAGCCCCCCCCCTGTGCTGTACACCCCTTTCAACACTGTCTAAGTATAATAACCAGCTTAGACCTCAGTCTGTATGCAATATATAGGAGGTGTGAAATCCATTGTTCTCCATGCCCACTGTGGTTTAAACCTTCTAAGCCAAGTTCTGTAACCCTGCAGCCATGCCATCACCCTTCTATTATTCATTGCAGCCTTTATTGTGAAATTGGTTTGTTACACTTGGCTGAACCGCTGTTGGGCCCATGGGCAGCCCTTGCATAAAGAGAGTCGCTGAGGGCAGTGAATACTATCTGAGTATGACCAAGGTCCTGTGTTCACACTAGGTGGTATGTGCAATGCTCAGGTTCAGGACTAACCTGTTTCTTAGTATGCCCTAAGATTGAATGATAGTCCCTTGATCATGGTGTGTACTAAGAACTTAGTACCCTTGTTTATTTCCAATTTTCTCTTACTTTCTTATAAAAATACATAATTTTGATGTCACCATAGGTAGCAAAGGCCTATATTTTATATATACACTTTTTTTACTGAACTAAAATTGGAATATTTTCAGAGAAATGGCTACTTTTACAATCTTCCCCCCCCCAGTCTTCCTATACTAAAATTGATTTGCTATTTTTTCGTTGCTAATTTGCTAATAAATATGAACCCACAAGATTAAAGAATAGATAAATGCCTACAAATTGATGTTTTCATTTTAGCTAAGTGCTGTTTAATAAGGGAGTAAATGTATCATTTAATGTATATATAAGTACTAAATGGTGGAGTGGATTCACCATCCCACCTTTGACCCCAATAATGTATTAACAAGTAGGTGTCATGGTCCAGTGACCAGGGCTCTGATTGGCCCATACACCTGTAGAGGTGAGTGTCATGGTTCAGTGCGCACACAAGGGTACTAAGATCCCAGTACATCCTAAGACTGAGCATGGTATCAGAATCTTAGTACAGACTAAAATCAGACTGTTGTACTATGATCCTGGTGTGTCCCAACAAGATATTCCCGTGCTGATCAATATTGGTGATCAATATTGATTAGTTGATGCACAGCTCAGTGGGGCGATGGACCTGAAAATCATTGAGCAATATCCATGAACATGGCCATTAAGACACACTGAGTTGGGGAGTCAATGCTGTGACATACCAAGTTGTTTGGACAGGACACTAGAAACACATAGAGCCCTAGGGTCCTTGACCTGGGAACACACTTAAATGGTAGAATTTAGGGAAGCGAACCCACTGGGACCAGTCGTCATTATGAAGGCTCATGCACAAAGTCTGTCTAGTGGTCAACGCACCCTTATCATGGCAGGACACTGTCCAGGGTATCTTACCCTCCCAAACCACCATGACCGTCTATTATCCAGGCTATATGATAAGAGAATATACCTCATGGCCACTGGGGGGCAGGAGTTGGTGTGGAGAGGATAGATGGGATTGAACTACCTACCAATAGGATCTACTCACAAGCCAACTACTCTCATACCTCCATGACTTAGTAGCTATAGGTAGTTTTTCTATTCGCATAGGGCTGATCCATAAAGTATGTCACGCTTTTTTGGGCCTTTTTGGACACCCCTGCCACACGTTGTCACATTTTTCCCAACACCCCCTCGAAAATTATGTCACAAACTCCAAGACCCCCCCCCCCCCCTCTGTGTTTTATGATGTTTCATATTCAAGTAGTAGCGGCAATATCGGATAGAATACTACTGCTAATTCTGATAAAGCCGTAAAATACAAATGTTTATTATCATAACAAACATAATAAACACATATATAAGTATAATATGTCATGCTGTTATGATGCAACACTTTAGATTTTGGCAATTTTTCAGAGTTATCCTCCACCTATGGATTCACAGTGGGGCAAACAGCAATGACAGGTGTACCACTGTTATTTCGCAACTGTTCTGGTGTTTTTAGTCCTGTAATATCAACATAGCCCTCATCAAGACACGCTGTCACCTAGCTGCAATAGCTATTGGGGGGACACAAAAGGGCAGAATGGTATAAGCAAGGTATAGCCCAAAACCTTTGCAGCTCATTTTTGAGAGTTTATCCTTGACACTAGGGCAGGAAAAAACAAAGAGCAAACCTTTCAGATAGGTGCCGGAGGATCTTGGAAGGGTGTCTGGACTGAGTGCTAGACAAACAAAGTCAGATGCATATTTCACTGATCCATCTAATTTGACTCTCAATCCTTCCCTGTGTAATGTGAGTCAAAGGGCATGCTCAGGTAAAACACTGTCTTTGTTCACCATAAAGTATGAGCTTCTTGGTTTTTAACAACAAGCTCTATCTTTACACTTAACAATCCATAGCACATTTTGACTTTCCCTCACATGGTTGGACCACCATTCCTCTGACATTGTAGTTAATGCTGGTATTTCTCCATCATCTTCATATTTTGCAATTACTGTGTGGTCATCAATGATGGTCTGTGACCAGATTTTTGCCAAGACCTTGATTAAGCAGATGTAGGGTGATGCAGGGTGAGTTGTGAGTGGTGCAGTCTATCTGCTAGATTACTTGGGGATAAGGACTTCAGGGTTGTACTTCATCCATCAAGATATCTATGGACATCATTATAACACTTTGAACAAAGGATCAGTGTGACATCACACATGGCAATACACCCCCAACCCCTATGTCACACTTTGTCACACTAAGCTAAATACCCCCAGTACGTGACATAATTCATGAATTGGCCCATACTTTGGATTAAGTAAACATGTAAATTCTCAGCTACTCAGCATTGAACGATGGTTCTTTCAAAAGATAAAGAGAACATTGTCTGAAATAGTGGCATATTTATTCGAATAGTTCATATAAAAACATAGTAAACTGATTAAATTTATCAAAGAGTAAATCAAAGAAGCTGTCTTCTCACTCAAATATCCATAGCACCTCAGCATCTTCAGTGTGAGCTGTTCACTGGAACTTCCACTCATTCTGACTGATTCTCATAATGTCGTTTTATGTTGGAGTGAAGCAGAGGATCTGGTTGTGACAGGCTCCTGTCCATAAATATACTTTTTACTTTAGGTTTCTGTGTCTTTCCGTCTGAATGCCTTCTGTGATATATGAATATGCAAATATTTTACAATAAAAAGACAATGAAAGGATTATCAGTGGATCTCATTCAGATTCATCTTAATCAGAATCAAGTTTATTTATTCAATCATGATATATCACCTTGGCTCTTAGAATGCAGCATACTTTTAAAGAAGTGATCCTCTGGTATTTTATCAACCAATGATGAAAGGGTGGCCGCTTAGATCCGAAATGATTTAATCCAGCCGTTATGATATAAATGCATCCCAAAGGCGTCAAAGATATCGATAGTATCTTATCTACATGTGAACAAAAGTAACCATTGGAAGTCGTTTCCATAGCGCCCTTATGCATCTGCTACTGGTATTATATGGTGAAATTGAAAACTTCGAGCTAGGTGCACCATTTCATTGTCCTCATATGTCAACCATAAACATATAGATTGTTACCACAGTACTAACCTACGGTGGCCCAAGAGTTACGTCATGTTTCCCGTTTGTGTGTTTGTGTGTTTGCATGTTTCATGTTTGCATGTTTGGTCTTTTCATGTTTTACTGTTCGTCTGTTTAGACGTTTAAGCATTTGTGTGTTTGCATGTTTCATCTTTGCGTGTTTGGTCTTTTCATGTTTGGTATTTTCCTGTTTTACTCTTTGTCTGTTTTGACATTTTGCACTTTGTGTTTCGCCTTTGTGTGTTTCCATGTTTCCATGTTAACATTTGTTGTACATTGCATTTTCCTTTAATAGGAGTTTGTGGGGTGAAATGTTGTATTCTTCTAGTCGTAATCAAATGAAGGTATCCTTCGCAGTTCCTGGGGTCTTTACATTGATTACGCTACACATTTTATGTTTGAAATCCTGTACAGTCAGGACCGGTGGTTTCCTAATACACTAATAAAAATAGAGCCTAATATCTTAGTCAGTAGTGACTAACTTAAGATAGTCAAATGATAGTGCGATTTTTGGCTATCCCTCTATAGTCACCTGTGATTAACTTAAGTTAGTCATATAGTCAACACATAGTCATGCCTTTAATCTATTGAAATAGTCCTTAGTCAGATGACTATCATTTTGTTGCTAAGCAACATTTAGTTAGTAAATATGACTAATATATACAGTCAGTTCTGACTATACCTGCAAGCAAACATTCATCCAATCAAAGATGGTTGCGATATGCCTTCCCATTGATGAACAGTTTGAACCCAAAATAACTATTGTTATATTACAATGGCCACAAATATCACAACAAATAGTTTACTTACCTATCCATTAATGGCCAGACATATTGAGTTTCCATGGATGGACAGGTTAAGATGATGATCTGGCCTGATTATAATTGTCTCCTCTTAGTCCAGGCAACCATAAATATGTCCTCTTTCTGGATGAAGGTTTTTGTGCACAGAAACCTGTGACATCATCAATCTGTGAGCTCTACAAATAGTCAAATTGACTATCTTTCTGACTAAATTGTGACTAAGGTATATAGTCATGTGACTATGGGGCTCAGAATATGTGGGTATAGTCACAACTGACTATAGGTTTTATTATCAGTGTACTGCTGGTCCGTCCAGCAGAAATTATTCCGCTCAGAGATATTCATTTGTCACCCTAATTTGCCCTTGTCCTTGTCTTTACTTGTGGTTTCTAGAGATCGGCCAAAGTGGAAACGTGGTGAATTTGGCATGTAGATTCAGGGAATGAAGGGATCGCATATGCATTATTGGGATATCAGGTACTGATTGACATACTAGAATAACGTCAGGAGTGGCGCATTGCTTTCATGATGTCAGTCATCAGCTGCAGAATATATGGAATATTGGAAAACTTCATGCAATAGTAGTTCCTCCCCAGGAGGCAAGCATGGGGTCTTGCATTGCAATATTGTCGCTGGAATGTATGTATAGGCCTCATATCTTCTTCGATAAATTGCTTTGCCAAATTTACAAAGTATATAAATATCCAAAGAGAAGCCATTCACATGGAATGGCTGATATTCATGAAGTATTCATAAGCTATTGCTTTTATCCCGATAAGAAAACCAAGATATTCAGCTATATATATATATGTGATGCTGTGAACAAGTATATGCAGTGCCACGGAGACGCAGTATTAGCTTTCCATTCACCCTGCTGTCCTGTGCCAAGAAGCCATCTCACGACGGGAGGTCGCAGCTGCAGGCAAAGAAGAGCAGTCTTTTATCAAGAAGAAAGACAACTTTTCTCTTTCTGTTGCAGAACATGACTCTTTTTACACCCAAGGTGGCCCTATAGTTGGCTACACTGAACAGGAAACTATCCTGCCAAAATAGACAGCCATGTCGTTTTACAAAGCTGCCTCTTTAACCTGCAGTGAACAGTGCAAACATACAGTGCTATTCTCAGATCTTAAACTCTATACCAATAATCGCCCCAAAAAAAGCTGGATAGCCGAGGTTTGGTGGACTGAGGGATGTCTGGGTGTGAAATGACACTATTTGTATGACCAGCGTGTCGTTCACTATCTGACGACTAACAGTACACAGCTTCCTATGGAAAGCCTTTTCGTCACAAACTGAGGCGTATTTCTTGTAACGCCCCCATCACCCATTTATGTTTTGCTTTGTATCTCCAAAGGACGGTCGTGTGTGCCCCGTAAAAACCGTACAGACAATTATATAACATCAGAAGAAAATGCATAACATATTTGTAGGAAACCTTGCTGCTTATTTCCTAACTAAATCAAGGTTGTGTTCAGGCTTGATGTCATCCACAAAATATGCAACGTATAAAGAATCATGCCATTTTGAAGATTCACGTTAATCCATGAATATCATAGGTGCTCTTCGTTTGTGAACATACGCATCATGTTTATGAGCTGCACTTTTGTTGAGTGAATCTTCCGTTATTCACATTGAAGGTCTTTGCAATGAAAACTGAAAAGATTGGCCTTGGTGAAGGTAATCACTATTGATGACATAGATTGCCTTTGCCTGTTGATGAACTAAGGTAATAGTAAGTTCATCACTCTGTTATTTCTGCCACCAGGGGGCCCTAGTATACAACAATGTGATATACTTACTTTGTGGGATGTTTTAATTATTGTCTAAAATCCTCTTGATAGTGTGTGTTTATAAAATGGAAGATGTGAAAAATGTGATCACATTGAGATCTCAATTGGTCAACATCATAAAAAAAAGGCATGTTTGTATATAGACACCCCTTATGTTACTAAAACCATTGTAAGAACTATGAGGTCTAACTAACATTTATTATATACACATATATCTGTATATGTATATATGTATGTATGTATATATATATATACATACATATATATATATATATATATATATATATATATATATATATATATATATATATGGTCAATTGCACTGAGTTTGGGACACACTAGTATTTTCCCTTCGGAAGGGAGTGAAAGCAAGTAATATTTGAATATGTTGTATATCTCTCATTTCCATTGGATCAGGGTATTCATTGGCTTTCTTGTGTACCCTACTTTAACCCATCTATAATTAGTATTTTATGCAGCAGCCTTCAATGAGTGGTGAATTTTGGAGCTTTTTTTGCAGGTTTTATCATTTTTCTTATTTGATACTCCATTATAAACATAATACTCATGAGAGATGAGCCATTTCTTGATTTCTACATTTCCAATAATATGTGGCATTATATATAACCATTGTATTGATCATTCCTCTTATCTTTAAGAAGTCAGTGGCAATTATTCTGTGGTGTAGGTAAAGTGGAACCGTACGTGCCACACATTACATTGCATTATATTAGATAAAAAACACCACATAGCTGAGATTAGAATAGGTAAAAAGAATGTCTCATTTGTCTATTTTGAGATAGAAAATAGAAGAAATGCAGGTATTAACATGTAATCTGCTATTCTGATGGGTGTAAATTAAAGTAGGTTTGGGGTAGTTTTAGAGGAACCATACCTGCCACATATTCCAGATCCCCGTACATTTAATGCTGCATGGTATAAACCCATATTGTTCTCAAAGTATTATACTTATATAGGGTTTTGATAACAGAAATGAACGCAGAATTCCACCTATTACTTTTGACAAAAATATACTGAAATGTGACAGGGAACTGTACGTGCCACACAATCTATAATGCCTTTTAACTCTTAAATTTTATATAAGAATGTCTGAGACAGATTACTAGTGTAAAGAGGCAATGCCTAGCATCATGAATCATGGATTTGGCACCAATCTGGTCTGTTTAACATGGGAAAACTCTGCTCATGAAAATGATGCTATTTTGACCAGAATCCCATAGGATTAAATGCTATATGAATAATTTGCACCTGAAATTATTCATATTAGTGTTCCCAGTTTACAGGCTAGGCCCCTCTATGCATCAATTTTGTTCATACCAATTTTCGGAACAATCCAAGCATTTATATTTTTTCAGTGAATTGGATCCTTGTGACCCCAACTCGCTGCAATTGACCATATATATATAGGGCTTTTATGAGACGGGAGGCGCTGTAGTTAATTGCCTCTTTTGGCCCTGAAATTTTGTCAAAAATAAGGGCTGTTTGAAGTGTCCTCAATAAATGGTTGAGTGTGACAGTGGGGTAATCTTGCCATTGTTTGGAAATGATAATTAAAGAGTCTAAATAATGAATCAATTTACAAGCCCCTGTCTGATCAGGCTATAGACTCATGAATATGTGATCACCCAGGGTGGGTATACTCCTGGGGGATGTACTCTCCCCCAGTCATCATAAAAAAAAGATGAACAAAAGTCATCACTACAGATACCTTTTTATACCCTATCTTTTCAGTGTAGTTATGTTCATGTTCAACTGTTGCCATAAGCTAAAATCTAGCTAGGGTAGAAATATACCGAAAGAAATATAGATAGGCTCATCAAAATTCAACATAGCCCTACCCACTTACATCTAGTTTAGACGAATGTTTCGTTATTCTATCTTTTTATCTCCAGTTATTCATCCCGGTTGATACCGATAAGGAAGCTAGAGGAAAAGTAGATTGTCGTGTTCCAGTTTATTCTGATCGTCTGGCGCGTGGGTTACGGGCAGTAGACTCAATATACATGGTTTACTTAATCCTTTAAGGATAGCATGATTATATCTTAGACCTCATGGTGATTTATCATCATGGTACACCAATGCTCTACTAGTGAACCATGCCGACGCTTTGTGAGTATTCCAGACAAAAATAATGATGTTATGTGTTGATGCTGATAAAAGAGCATAGTAAATTGGAACACCTTTCTGATCTAAAAGGGTTAATAGGCGAGGCTTCCAGTCCGTGCTTCCAGCCCCTACTTTTATAATGGTGGCATCTACTAGGCCTTTTCCCATCGCCTGATGAGCCAACAGACGAGCCCAAAATCATTTTCCCCCGGCAAACGGCACCTTATCTAGGCTGATCTCCCGGGGCCTGGATTAAAGCACACAGAAAGAGAGAAGCTGGCGTCTCAAGCCTGTGTCTAACGACCGGAAGTGACGCGCGATTACCGTCACTCCCGTGGCCGGGCGTGTGAACGCACATAGTCGACGCGTCATAATGCTGGCGTCACAGGAGATAGACCCACTGATGCCCCAATGGTAGTTTTCTCTACTGTCCTTAGGAATAACCCTTTTTTTGTGAGGCCGATTTGAGTTTTGTGTCCCCTTTCATGATGCTTTCGCTCATCACCGGGTACCCAATTAACTATGAGGCCTGCCGCAAGGCCATTTTAACATCTTCCTCAATTATTTTAAGTTAGGGAAACAAAAAAATGAATTTGATGTCACTTTTGTAGGGCAAGACATTTTGGCGGGAAAATGTGGGCAGCAGACGACAGCTGTAGGAATGTGGGCCATTGTGTGGTCTGATGGAGGCACACGTGTGGCGTGTTTGGTCAGCGCTGTTCAAACACGCAGCAGACGACTCTGACACACAGACCTTGTCATAGGGTTCCCCTTTCCCACCAAAAAATACCCCACCCATACACCACCTCCTTGGGCAACAGCTGACAATAGCTTATCTTGGTCCAAGACAGGAATACTCAAACAGAGGATTTACAGAGACATGTTCAGTAGATGATAAGCCACTGGGAAGACATGTCAATAGTGATGGCACAGAGCTCTTTATTGGCATTAATTACATGCCTCCTCTTCATTCTACAGTGAGGAATCCATAGCCAGTAACGATCATTTCGAACAGAATATCAGATAAGGCATCATACTGCACTTTTCAGAGAGGGCCACCATTCCCTTATTACAAGGCCCCATCAAAGCCAACCATCCTGCATGTACAACAGTAACGTAGAAGGTAGAAACTCTAATGATCCGAGTCGTTTCTCCTTCAACTAAGACCATGGGTTCTACAGACAAACCACTTTTTCTGAATGTATTTTGCACAGCCAAGCCGTTTATAATCATTATCCATTCCTACCAGCGTGTCTGGACTAGGAAGAGGGTAAAAAGAAAGCCGCGAGTTGGTGTCAAACGGAAAAGGCTATTCACATTACGAGAAGCCATTGTTCAAGGGTGGCTACCAAACTGGCTTCATTGATGTCGGCTGTTGTGCCTCAGCCTCATCCTGGATGCGTTATCCCCTGTGTTAACAGGCAACACAGGGGGTAAATAAGGTAGGTAGTGATGAGACTGGAAAATAGGGAGATTGTCTAGGGTAGAAACTATTCCTTCTATCCTTGTAGACCATCCCCCATACACAATATCCGCTAGGTGCTGGAGGAGGGATAGGAAGAGCCCTGGGTAGCAATGAAGCCGCTGCTGGGGTCAGAAAGGAAATGTTGGTCAGCATGCCAAATGGCTTATATCCATGCCTGGCAGGGAGGCGTCATTGTTGGACAAGGATTGTGTGGCCAATGTCCGTCTGAAGCACCCGACCCTTCCTTCTCATGCTTCCTGGGCTTTGCTATGGTTCCGGCATAGCAATAGCTCGATAAGGCCATCAGCCAAACAGCAGACCTTAGTTCTTTTGTGAGAAAGAGGAGGTGGGGAGTAGTACAAAATTGCCAAGTGCGCGTATCTGCAACGCACCATCCCCGTAGAATGTATCTACTTCCTTGTCACATAAGCCTTTCTCCTGTTGCCTCTTTTTGAGCCTAGAGCAAGAGCCGACCAAAAGGCATGGTGTTGGGTAACACATAATGCCTCTTTTCATAGAGTTGCCCTTTTTCGGAACTTTATCATGGCCAACTCTCGCAGAAGTTTCTTCGTTTGTAATAGGGAGGGGGCACAACAGAGATATAAAAGTTTATATAATAGCAAAAGTAGCTACCCCATGAGTTACTCTAAGCCTGATAAAGGAATGGTTAGAAACATTTAAAGTATTTTCATGGATTTCACGGTGGGATTTCACAATGGTGCAGCAGGTCCCGAACTGATATTGAATTCATCAAAAACCAACAGCCCTCATGCCGGTCATTAATTCAGGGCTTATCGTCCCATACAAAAGCGGCAATGGAGGAGGAGTCCAATTAAGACATTAGTTCTACCTTGTGCTGATATCGGAATGTGCTTAGGGAAATTCTGGCGGCAAGTTCAATTTCCCAAAGGGTAGAAACAGGAGCGCAATGAACTAGACCTGCCTACAATTCTGTCATTGGGTGAAATTACTTCAGAATGTAGTCAGTTCAATTTTTGTATTGTTTTATTACTTGTCTATTGAAAAAGTAGAATAATTAAGTGGTTGAAATTATCTCCTTACTTAAAATACTATTTTTTTTCTAATATCACGCATTATTATGCAACAGATGGTTTGTACAAAAGATATATTTGACTTGGTAGATATTAAGTTCTGTGTATCACATTAAAAGGGAATGTTCAAGACGTGATAGTGACACACAGCTCAAATGACAGAAACTAAAAGCGATTGATACATGTATAGGGTATTCCCTTTTGTGATTCGAAAAAAGGGGATTTGACAAAGCATTTCAGAAAGGTGAAGCGGGTTACATTCCCTCAAATAAGTTTAAGCAATCTAAAATATCTATGGTTGCTTAGCACGGACTTATAGATACATACAAATGTGATTGATGACATGCTCAAATATATTGGTCTTTCGTATGCATGAGTTCAACAATCAGGGCCCAAATTATCTAGGCAAATAAAAAAACACTTGCTATCCTTCGAGAAGAGTAGGGGAATGAAGCCCGGTAGCGGTTTTCCCCCTCACCCCTCCTCATAGATTTGGTCTTTCATCTCATAGATGCGATCATCCATAAATGCAGTCACTGCTGTGTTGGGCAAGCAGCATATAAATACCTGTCTAGCTGTTTGGGCAAGCAGCTTTTAAATACTAGTCCAAGCAGAAAAGAAAGTACTTGATGTCCGAGAACCACAGACACTCTGCTAACTTTTAAGTACTATTAGTGGAGGTAAAATGAACCAGACCAAACCAAACCCAAATTATCCACCCTCGCGGATGCCAGTGGGGTGACAAAATCACTTCCCTTTCGTCACATAACGGTATGCATGACATTCACTTGATATAGACCCCCTTTCTCTTCATATATATTACATGTTGGATCACTCTAATGGCATCCATTAGTCATCTTAGTACTGAAAGTAGTCATATCGATTTTCGCTCTCCTCCTTTGTCTCCATTATGGGTCTTGGTTTAGAAAAACGAAAGTTGAGGTGGTAATATATGTTGTCCGCCGGTCGAGGACCCAGATATCTGCACAAGGATAAAAGGCTCTGGCCATAAAAGTCTAGTATAATAGATTCCCTGCACGGGGCAGGGTGCCCCCCTAGACCACCAGTCTGACCTCTGAGGGGAGAACGGATTTCACATGGCGGCTAGTGAACCCCACTCCTGCATACATCACTGCCCCCTCTCCACACCTACCTCTCCAGTGTCGTCCCCTGGTGTCCACCTTCAGCAGTACCCACCTTTATGTCCCTGTTACCCGCCATGCAAAACCTCCTCTATGGTCTTTGTGCGCTTGTTAAAGCATTACCCTGTCTGACCGAGACAAATTCATGAAGTGTCTGGGATTCCAGTTTTGAGGGATATATATATATATATATATATATATATATATATATATATATATATATATATATATATATATATATATATATTTATATATATATATATATATGTTGTGTGGTACTGAGCAATCACTTAATATATAGGTTGATTTAGAGCTGCGTCCTTGGGGTTCGGGGGCCGTGTGCAGGTCTGAAGTACAAGGTTAGGTGTTTGGGGAATGTCAGCAGAGATGGGGATCTATAAAATGGGTAGCCTACTTTAGAGGCAAGCACAATGTTTAGCATTATAAAATGGACGGTCGGTGGCATCTACCATACTGCTGCCGGTCACTAAAGTTCTTTAGAGGCTTTTAGAGAGAGGTACTAGGGATTAGTGGACGGGGTTCTCCCTTAGCTGATCCCATCCCTCCAAATAAATCCATGAGCCAAAGGAAGGGCTGAGGGAGGACCGGGGAGGGAGAGTGCCTTAGCATAGCATCATTTAATGAATGTTTATGGCAGTTGTTTCGCATGAGTGTCTATATACTTCAAATATTTCTTTTTTTTCCCCATTTTTTTTCTATAAATATATATGTCATCCTTTTATGTTGATATTCGACTCTACCCAATCAAGCCATGGTTCACAACGTCATGGTATTAAAAGTCGTCAGGGAAAGTCATAAACCTCCAGGGAATGTCAGGGAATTTCAGTCTGGTAATTTTGGGGGAACCCTGTCCAGCTTGTTAATGTTTCTTGGCAAATATATTCAGGTCCCAAGATCTATGCATCATTTAGAATTTTACTCCTCCGAAGTCCACGTTTGTGTAGGTTTGATTACTGCATGGTGGTAGAAATGAACCAGGATAAATAGGAGGGTTTTTGTATGGGTTATGGTGCTTGATACATTTGGAATAGAGAAAACAAGAAAAGGGAAGGTTAAAAGGGAAGGCACTTTTGATTCATTGTCTGGATTGAGCCTTGAGAACAATGGGGCAGAGGAAGCAGACAAAGATGAACCATTTGTATTAGTGACTGATTGCTATCTTACACGAGTGTGGCACCATTCCATTCTGCAGTGCACTGAATTATGATTTATTGAAGAAGGTTTACCATGGAGAAAGTTTCTCTCCACGAGGAACAAAGACATTTGCCCTAACTAAAACCCCTTATTCCGTTTGCTGCTGATTGAGATATCGACAACCCATTGCCTGCACTAAAACATCTTCCTAGCTTTACAAAGAAAATCCTGAGGAGTCAAAGTCCCGTCCTTGTCCTTGTATGTATTAAATCTCCCACCCAACCAATGCTACAGATTAATATATTAAAATTTTGCTATAGATGACATTTTCAAACCTAGAACTTAACCTTATGTTCTCCATGTGTCAAAAATAAAAGTAGCTTGATCTGTTTCCGGACTTAGGTCAGCCGCCAATCTTCTGATGACGTCTTGACGTCCTCCTTCCTGGTTGAACTCCGGCTGTAAAGAAGACCTCCCCCCTTCTCCCACTTGTAACTATATCAACTAACTTGGCAATTGACAATACATTAGTACAATGCATAGAGGATATTTTGGGAGTACATAGACGGTAAAAACCCAGCAGGGTATACATGATGTAGTCTTTATTCACGTTGTCCACATATGTCCAGTATATTGGAGCTGTCTTAACTGTGACTGCCTCAGTAAGCTACCAGCATCAGGTGCAGGACATGGCGTATACCCCGGTGTAATGCCTCTAGTAGGTTACCACGCAAGAGGTTTATAGACTGTAGGTTTGATAATATTTGATTTAAGAATGTAATATATAATGAATAGACTTAAACGAATGCCTTTCAGGGGATGATATAGGCACAACACGAAGCGGAGTGCTTATATAAAGCCCCTAAAAGGCATGAGTTCAAGTCTATTCATTATACTTTGCGTTTATAGCATAGTTCCACTATTATTTCTAAGTATTTACCTTTAAGATTGATAGAATCTGCCATCTTGGTTTCATGTTGACGTTTGGTTAAACTGGCGCCCTGGTGCAACTCACATTCTCATAGGCATACTACTGGGAATACGTCGAGACAGAGCTGTACCAGTCTATAGGCTAATCCATTCTTTACATGTCAGATAGAGCCACCTGTAGTATTGACAGAATGGCTAAGACGCACGGGTGGTCGTCCGCTTATAAAGATTACGATTTATTTCTATTAAATTCAGCCATGATATCAAGGAATCTATCGAACAGGGAGTTAGAATAATGTTTCAAGGATATTCTGTCCAAACCATGTCGTCTTATTTGATATATATGCTTCACAAATGGAGGATTTACGTTGGTGTCAACTCATTGTCAAGGTACATCTGGTCCGCTGTCATTTTGGATTCCTCTATTGCTAGATATGGGGGTTGGTTTTATCCACTTTGAACACTCAAAATGGTTCCGAAACTCGATAACCATGCTATAACTGGGGATAATACTCTATCTGAGTTCCTTTGACAGGTCTAGGAATATTTCATATTTTGTAAGTACGAATTTCTACATGGGTTCCTATAGTTAATCGTAAACACAAATTTCCACATTGGTTCCTATAGTTAAACGTAGCTTTTATCCCTAGCGAAACATAACCATACCATTCTCCACCTATAGATTTCGCTTGGTGCCGCTTGCCCTATGAGACGGCTGCCTCGTGCATTCACTCTATTCAATGCTTGTGCAAGGCCTTAGTATAGGAGCGATGCCTTCATATCAGAGTTGTTCCTGGGTTACTTCATGTTCCACGGCACAAGCACAGTGCATACACTTCAGCACTACCCTAAGGGAGAACCAAACCCAAACTCTTTTGCTGTTTCACATACAGAAATTGAGAACTGTCACGATGCAAAATCATTTTTCCTGTGCCTTAGCATGGACACTTTCTCATATCAAGCTATCTTCATTACCACTATATGAATACCACGGCTACTACATATATTCACCCTTTTTTATACCCTATACCCTCGTTTACACTACAGGCAGGCTGGCCTTGGAAGTGCTTATACAAGCGTGTTCTCCTGACACGTACATAAGCCTCCCATAAATAACCCAAAGCGTCACACATATCCTAGATCCAATACGCCATATCCACGATGCTCCAACCCATATATTGTATACACCACCCCCTTCCCCATTTGCCTATACATCACATCCCTTACAGCTTGCCCCACTACCGTGGCCCTACATTCCCAAGGCCAAAGCCGCATTGCTCCATAATTAGCCAATTCCCAGTTCACTAAGATTCCTCAACCAGTGGAAATGGAATTCCAGAGTAGGTATTTGGGATCTCTCCTTAAAGCCCTTGGCTGATTAGAACTATACAGGGGATGATTATCACCTCACAATTCTTACAGTGACTGCAGAATTATTCTCCAACAGGCAAAAACCAAAGAACTCCCACTAAATCCCCCTCGTATAGTATGGGCTAAAAGAGGTGAGACCAGACAGTGGCAAGTGCAAGGCTCTACTTAGAGACCTGAATAGGAAGTTGAGAGTGAAAAAAGTTATGAAAATGGAAAAAAAAAAACGTTTCGATCAAAGGGGATAAAAAAGGTTAGTGTCCAAGTTCGTATTAATGTGTCCCGCTCCAACTCATACTTTCCATGTATTACTTACTCACAGCAATTGGCGAAGGGAACGGCCATATACTACTTACATAGACTACTCAAATAACACATCGACGCCTCAGTGGAACAAGGTTGGGTCAACAAGGTAAATGGTACCCTTATGATAGTACCTTTTACTTTGTTGACCCAGATGCAGTTACAACCTTGTTGCACTGAGGTGATGATATACGAACGCACTTTCAAGTTTGTTAACGTAAAGTGTAACAGGAACCCCAATAATAGATTCCGATGAGAATTTCAAATGTGTTTTCACTGTAAGCACACAAGGGTATAACTAAGGAAAGTCTTAGCTTCATTACTCTCCATACTCTACCTGTGCCCCACAAAGTGCATACTTATGCTACACTTAGTCCATATTCAAGCCTTCCCATTCTAGCCCTCTGCTTCTAGGCAGGAAACATGGCGGGGATATTGATTATTCGACTGGGTAGCTATGTGATAGGGCCGGTTAAGTATGCACAGATGACTCTCTATAAGCCTCCTTATCCCTTTCCCTACCCCTGTTCTTTTTTGTCTCAGCTGCTATCAGTTACCCCGTCTCACCTGTCCCCATTGCCTAATTACAGTAATGTACTGGAACAATGTGAAGGTAATAGAGGAATAGGGAAGTGTCGTAGACTTTGCATTACTGTATCTGGAATTGCAGAAATCATGCTAAGTTACCCAAGGTACCTATAACTATAAATAACTGTCAAATGGCACAACGTGGCATCTTCAAACTACAAGAGAATGCCAATTACCCTGCTATTTATTTTCCATCCCGCCTTATATTAAATATAGTTATATTGAGGATCCAGTAATTCTGAGTAGACTAACTCATTCTTCTCCCATTCTTATTCCACACAATTAATTGTGCTGTGTCAGCACAGTCCTATGGCGGAATCTGGGGCTTAGGCCAAATGAAAAAAGGTTTGTTTCCAGTTACCCGACCGACCCATGGCAAACAGGACCGACCCTAATTTTTTAATTTTAATTTTGATAATTTTAGGATTTTCAAAGCTACTTTTTGTATTTTCCTTATTTTTTCTTCCGTTCTTCATGAAAATCATATATGGGTCTACAGTTATTAGCTTTAATAAGCATATATTTTACAGATTCTTTTCACATTTCACGTTTCTCATAAATCTGAATCTCAAACCATGAATCTGATGGCATCTGCCCAATACATTTCTATACAAGGTCTTGGAGGCATGTAACTGGAAACACATGATATTTTTTTTTTGCCTTAAAGCTTGAAGTAGCGACTGACCACCTGCTGCCCAATGGGATGGAGGCGGTTTGGAGGACAACCCTAGTCATCTGGATCCTGTCTCATAATGGCAACTAGGGAATCTGTCATGTCTTACTGGCTGAGCACTGAGGTCCTTCTGGTGAACCACTGAAAGCCCCAAGGTCGTCAGACTGACGATACCCAAATCTATAACCTAGGGTCATCAGATTGAGCACCCAGGTTAGTCAACCTGATGGGTTTAGGTCAACACACTCTTCCAAGGTAGTCAAACTGATTACATAATGTTGTTAGAGTGACAACCTTGGTGCTGACTACCTTGGGTCCTCAATCTGACTACCCAAAGCTGTAGATTTGGGTATCATCAACTTGAGCACCTAAAGTCCTCAGCGGTGAAGACCTTCAGTTGAAAACTGAAGGCCTAATCATCAAACATGAGTGGCACATACCTGCCACCTTGTGTATTTGTTAGCGCGGCGACTCTAAGTCCTACTAGTGAGACTTGTAGACTAGTCAATGGTTCAGAGTCGCCACGGTGTAAGGGATAGGGGAGCCCTGATTTCTATTTTCGTTCACTGTTCTTCTCCTTGGGTTTTATGATTAGATTAGACATTTCAGCTCCTGGAGCTCTATGGAAGATTAGCATAAGACAAAATTAAGATTCACCAATACATCTCTGTAGGCTTTATCTGATCATTCTGTGGTCTGAAATTGCTGTATATATGTACTAAAGGTTTCATCTCACGGGGTTATGGTACATTTGGCTCATATATTCTGTATTTGAAGAAGATATTTACTGTTTAGAATCTCTATAAATCTCTATGGAGAGACAAATGCTAAACTTGGTGTACCCTGTCTACAGAGGGGAGGGGGTTACCAGTTTGGTGGGGCAGGGGTTGTGACCAGCTGTATGCTGTTGGGGTTGGTAAGACTGCCACACACAACCCTAGTCATTCTGGGGTCCTTGGTGCATATGGTTCTGGGTCATTGAACATGCCCACCTCTACCATTTGTAGTGGTCATCTATGGGCAGGCAGAACTTCTCAGTAGTAGACCTAGTAGTACAAGGCAGCACAAGAGTTACAGTGTGAGCCAGATGGTAAAACCTTTAATTGCCTTTGAAGTTAGCTTTCCTATTATTCTATCACTAGACACAAGATTACAAGTTGCCGCGCTATGTCTCACAGGTCTATTCTCTACTATTCTATTAAAATCTACAACACTACGGTTTTATTACACATTGTCAACAGAATGCCATAGACTCATACTGGGGAGATGTAGACTAAGGGATTTCACTCCCTGTAAAGTGCTGCCCTCTCTCTGTACCTCTTCTGATGACCATAGGTCCTCAATCTGACGAGTTTAAATATCTGGAGGGTTTTCAGTGCACTGGACCTGTGATATCAGTGCTGCAGACTAGTAACCAGCCTGATACTGCCTGCATTCGTCATGTATAATCAACTTCAACATTAATTATTAAGAAGCGCCCTGTGGGTTACTGGGATGACTCTAACTGCCAAGTCTACGCTTATTGGATAAAGTGAAGCAGATGGCTATAGGATCTTTTTTTGTAGTAACAATGGCAAACCGACGTCCTCATTGTGTGGTCCGGTGATGCGAGAGGGGGGCGAAGTATCTGCCCTGATGTCGTCGGACAGGGTAATTAAGGTTTGCATAGTAGTTGTTATCGGTGGTTGGCTATACTAACCGTGGGATACTACCTTATCAGGCGTCCCAGCCCAAACTGCATTTACCTAAGGATAGCTGCTCCTGCTACTTTTAGCAGTTTGATATTCATTCAAATATTAAACGAAATTGGGGCCTTCGGGTTAGAA
This sequence comes from Acholoe squamosa, assembly GCA_949317995.1. Taxonomy (NCBI): domain Eukaryota; kingdom Metazoa; phylum Annelida; class Polychaeta; order Phyllodocida; family Polynoidae; genus Acholoe; species Acholoe squamosa. The sequence goes on along the minus strand of OX439037.1, from coordinate 35,331,754 downwards.
CTTTTGAACCATATGTGCAATGGCTTTAAATACAAATATTCAGCGTGGACCATGTTTCTCTATATTCATTCTTTTTCCGGCTCGTCTGTTCAGTTTTGATAAACGGAACCATAAGGGTTTGTCTTCGCCTTTGTATGACCTACTTCTTTATCAAATGTAAAGCTTATTATCGATACTGAACTTATTCATTTTGAATGTCTACTTTTTTTAAGACATTTTTTTGCTCAAGCAAAATCAAATATTTCCTTGTACACTACTTTAATCTGACACTTCTTTAACATATGATATTCTTCCCAAAGACTAGGGTTGAATTTATATGTAAGTGGTCACTGATAAGGTAACAACCAACCAACATTAAAAGGCTTCTCATTTCTGGCTTTTGACTTCTGACAGTCTACCCTGACCCCTGGCGGTCACACGATGTACCAGCTTGACTGTCTTCGGCTGGTTCCCCATGGGTACCTCATGCCCTCTATTATAACAGCTGTCAGCGTGCCCGACACTAGAGAGAGAAATGATCTGATTTGTTTCTACGCTTCCGGCTTGTTTGCGTCATAAAATGTCATCCCTAAATGGGGGACAGTTTTAGAGCAGAAAGTACACCCAAGGACCTCCCCATGGCCGACTGGTTAGCTATAGAGGGCTTGAGTTTTAGTCCTTTTCGTGTTCTTGCTTTTTAATGGAGAATTTCCCATTGCTAGGTGCTAGTATGTGAAATGGGGTTGTCTATAATGCTGTCACTGTAGATGCACCGTGAATACCCCCAGTGGAGTAGATCCCGTTTAGTACATGTACACTGAAAGACCAGCCGACTGAGCAATTTCAAAACTCACACCCTGCTCATATCGGTCGTCTGTTAAACCATTATTCAGGTCCTTTTTTTGTTGACAATAGATGACGCCCCTTTATTTGTGAATCTCTCACAACAGTTCTATTTTTCTTGTGACAATTATTCTATTTTCATCACCTGAGGACAGTCTATATACATGTTATTCCACAAAATTGTTAAACATACACGTAGATTCCCTTGATATCCTAATGTTTTTGAAGTTTGGCAGATTTTTTAGTTTTTCACAGTTCGAATTTCAGACAGATCAAGCCTCTATGCCGGGATGTATAGGCAGCCTCACGTATTATATCATACATTGAAACGTATCCACGCAATAGACATTGTGAATCAATCACATAGTTTTTGCACCTGACAAATATGTAACAGATGATTTTGTGTATGATAACATAGATGGTAGGTATAGTAAAATATAGTTGATCCCCAATATATGAGGGGCCTTTACACAACAAATATGCCTTACGCAGCAAAGTTTAGTACTCAGGGGCACTATATATATATATATATATATATATATATATATATATATATATATATATATATAGGTTTTGTTGCATAAAGGCAAGATGTTCTTGTAGCAATAAGACCACTGTGTAGTTTTTGTTGTGTAAAGGCAAGATGTTCCTGTATTAATAAGACCACTGTATAGTTTTTGTTGTGTAAAGGCAAGATGTTCCTATATGCGTGAGACCAATATATAGGTTTTGTTGCCTGTAGCCTTGTTTAGTACTCAGGGGCACTATATAGGTTTTGTTGCATAAAGGCAAGATGTTCCTGTACCAATAAGACCACTATATAGGTTTTGTTTTGTAAAGGCAAGGTATTCCTGTAGCCTTATTTGGTACTCGCAGCCATTATATATAGGTTTTGTTGTGTAAAGGCAAGTTGATTTTGTGGCATAAAGGATTTTGTTGCATAAAAGCTTTTGTTGTGTAAAGACATTTTGCTGTATAACGCCGTTTTTGTTGCGTAAAGGCCCCACATGAACCTTTATGCAGCAAAATGATACTATTTTGCTGCATAAAGACAATTTTGTTGCGCAAAGGCCCCACAGAGGTCTCGGGTTCGGTATTTATCGGGGATGACCTGAAGCCACTCACTGTCGCGTGTCCTTTCACCGTCTACAACCTTGCACTTGAAAGCGGATATTTTGATGTAATACCCCGCAGTAAGCATATTGAACTCTTATTCTAAGGTAAGAAACACGCGAAGAATAAATCACATTTTCATTCTCGATTACCCTGGCTGCCTTTGTATGTCTTGAGAGAATCCCGTCAGTAGTTTCACAGATGGCTAGATTTTGACATTGGTGTATTTGGGGATTTTCACTCAAAATAGGACTGAAATGAAGGATGGCTGGGATGTAGAGCTGTCGGTATGGAGGGATGGTGGGCGAGTCACACTAGGTTATATGGAGGGTTGTCATATCTATCACGCTTTGGTATTTCTGTTCATAATACCAGCGGGTAATATGCAGCCGCCATGTCGTGTCTGTGAATTACCCAGCAGCCTTAGTCCTTCATTTCGGCCTGCACTGGGTTATTTTGGTGGGGATTTCTGCTGTGTCATTCTGACTCCAACCCCCAAATGCTTGTGCCGACCAAGTACACTCTAATCGGTTTGCGTCTGCGCTGTGAGCATGTGTTTACGGGGAGCCGTTGGGAAGGCAGTGCATGGTGGGATGGGGTGGAGCTTAAAACGGAGGTCAGGGTGGACTATAGCAGCCAGCAGGTAGCACATAGCCACTATTAGGGGTTCATTACCCGCCTGCTGAACACCTCCGAGTAGGCCATCGTTTCCATCCCAGTTTGTCTGCCACTTGTAACAACAATGCTTATCCTACCATGCATTGAAATAACTCAGTCTCTTTTCAGTTGCTGAAAGTATATACCAATACCAGCTCCAAGAACTGGCTCAGCACTATAACCAGAGATTGAAGTCTTCAGATCTTTTTTCCTGATTTCAGGGATTTTACAAGTTCCAAAGACCTGTACAGTCCTACACAAAACCTGTATCGAAGGGGCTCTAATTAAGGATTCTTCTGATCAATCACTTTCGTCCTTGCATCCATATTACACCTGCGCGTGTGTAATATCTTGTCAAATTCTCTAAAGTTGCAATCAATTACCTTTACTTTTAGATAAGCTGATTAGGAGCCGTTCATCATGGACGGTTAACCACTTATTAACCAAGCTCCGTGAACTGCACGGCATGTTCTTGCCTATAATTGCCTTGGATTTAGTACCAACTAAACATCGTTATGGACTTCCGTAAATTGGCTTCATCAGTGCCAAACTGTTAGTATGTAGCTGTCTATCTTCACTCTGTTAAAGTAAGGCCGATGGATAATTGCTGATCGCAAATCTGTTTACACCTAATGATGATGATCGTTGAGAGGGCCTGAAGCTTTCCTCATTCAAAATCAAAAGCCATATTATGAAGAGCACACTATGGTAAATTTCAGACACTGGTCAGCGATACCTGAAGGCACCATTAAACATTTTTATACTTCATGCATCAGCAGAGCTGCTTCAGCACACCAAATAGAGCCAATTCATATTTCATCATGGTAAATGTCACAGCCCATCGTCACCAATTTACACTACAGCTTAACAATGCTCTCATCACTATTTCAACACACCATCAGAACGTTGAGTGCAGCCCGGTGCAAACCTTTCTTCTCCCTCTGGAGCAAAGTCCCATTTTACAATATACTGCAGCTTTTAAAGAAATTAACTTCAGTTTAGATACTGGTTGTTGTCTGACAGCGGACAGTGTTGTAAGTGCTGAAACAACTGGCTGAATGGTTCTGGGTTCGGCTTCCTGTATCTAGCTTCTAAAAGTGGGGTTATTCAAATATGTCAGTGGCATCATATCTAATGATCATGAAAATTCAAATGTTGATCCGTTTTTCCTCAATATCTAATGATCATGAAAATTCAAATGTTGATCCGTTTTTCCTCAATATCACTATGGGACATACATGGTCTTTCATGTGTGGGTATGCAAACACCACGTTCTTCCATGAGTCGATGTATTTGATGGAGTTTCACTGTTCGTACGCTTTATGTGGTTTCCAGGAAACTGCTCCGATATCTAACTAGTTAACTCTTCTAAAATATAGAAAATGTCATCTTAATTCCTAGACCACAGTATAGGGAAAAGCCCTATCGTGCGCCTCTGTATGCTGCACTAAAGAAAGTAGCAGTAAGCCCTAATTATCAGCTAAAATCACCAGAATGTTATTTGACCTAAACTTATGCATGCAATATTGTGCTGCACATCCTGTGACATGTTGCATACAGAGCAGCAACCTACCCAGGCCCCATTGTAAATCCTACAGGTGTCCCCACACCCCCACAGGCTGCTGTTTGTCAGGGTCATTTAGTGCACACTGAGTGAGCAACCCCAGTGACGAGTCCCTAGCTGCTCATCTTTAGTGTAAGACCTGACAAGCAGCCCAGAATCCCCCAGTTTGCCTTTTATTGCTCGTCGTTTTACTTTTCTCTGCCCATGTGTTTGTGGTTTGGAACACAAAAAATGAGCTTAGAACTGATCTGCTCTCACATGATCGGGACAGGCGTTTCATTAATAATACAGATCTCTGAGAAGATGAGGTGCTCCAGAATGGGTAGCAGGTCAGTGATTGGACTCTATCCGAGCTCCTACTCTCTAGTCCTCTTTTTTTATGGTTGCCACAACAACTGATTCACATCAATAAACCATCAATAGACATGGCTGTCTGAGCAGCCGACTTCACTTCTTTGTGTTCTAGGTTTATCGCATCTAGTAGTAGCAAGTAGTAGCAATAGAGTTATATGTCCAAATCAGTGATAGGAGTCCTCAGGGTTTTCCCTAACTTCTGGCATTTCAAGGTACAAAGAGCTATAATATTCTATACAAAAGCTAATTCAGTTCCTTAGAAATATGTCCAGGATACACAAAGCCCCGGGTTTGGAAGGATTAAAGAATAGCTCAGGTCTAATTGTATCGACTCGCATCTGTTGGGCTGGCCAGCTGCATGGTCAACTGGGCACAGGCTCTTTTTCTTTTGTACTGTATCAGAATTCAACTCCCCTCCTTCCTTTAACAAGAAGCTTCGATTCTTGCCCTTCGTATATTGCTATTACAGTACATGTAAGTTCATGTAGGCCGCCTGTAGGCAGAATATCCTTAATTATACCTTTATATAGATGGAATGTGGAAATGATATAATAAAAATATTCCTTCTTAGGGCCTTCAATAGTTGGCTTAGTATAAATAACCTACTATAAAATGTTGGAAATATGCCGTCGGGTGGTAAACAAGCTTCTGATTTCCTCCAATGGTCAATATAGGTGTTACAATTAATAATGTATCTCTCTGATTAGACAACGCATTCCAGGCTTGGTAGCAGGTCAGTTATTGGGCCCTCTATCTCCTAGTTTCCTTCCCTCTAGCACGTTTTTGATGGTTTCCACAACAACTGCCACATCAATATAGAATTGATGTACATGGCTACAGGGCACAGCATGGGCGTCTGAACAGCATACCCTACACTCCCATAACCCCAGATCTATTTTGAAAACAAAGCAGTGTAATGTTCTAGATCACTATCAAGGCAAACTGAATAGCCTTGATAGTGAATAGCATAACCACCAGCTCTGATCTATGCGTTTTTCTTTTGTGGTTACAGACCTATATCATTCATATCCATCCGAAGTATGTATATTCCCGATCTGTAATGGTGCATATTTTCATGCATGTGGTTACTTCCAGTGCTTATGTCATGGCAGATACGACTGTTACTATAGAACAGTACTGGACATATTGTATTCAATGGGGGGCATGGAATACAATTTGGCCGTATTCAATGGGTATCCGCCATCTTGGATTTTGAACAGAGTTGAGACGTTTTTCTTTATCTAAAATCAATTTAACCCTGTAGGCCATAACATAAATGCAAATGTCCATTCCAGGGAATACATGTGCATCGTATTCACCTCAGTGAGGCCTGTCTGTATTCAATGACGCCTTAAAGGCAGAGTTGAATGTGGACAGGCCTCACTGAGGTGAATGCGATGCAAATTTATTCCCTGGTCATGGACATTTGCTTATTTATTTTAGAATAACCAGTCACATTGTTACACCTGCAATGCCTGAATACACATTCATGCCATTAATGAATTACCTTCATAAAGTGCCAGACCATTATTTCAGAACAGTGCCCTTTGAATTACATGCCCTTTCTCCTCATGGGGGCTCTTACTGGGCTTGAGGGAATTCCTGAGCCCCTTGTTTGATCAAATATTGTCCAATCCATTCAAGATTAATATGTAAATACACCTGGTCTCGTTACGTCATTATGATATGAATATGTCCATGATAAACAAAGAATCTCTAAGATGATGGGTTCACGATTGATTCATTTCCATTTACTTTTGAAATACTGTGACTCCAAAGTGAAGTCTATATTTATAACATTCTCTCTGTGTAGCCCCCTTTGCTGTGTTCTAGAAGTTCTTTACCAATGCTATATGATAATCCAATCCTATTGTGGATACATCACACATTCAGACAGTGATGTAACATCATGCAGACTTCCGCATTAACACAGGTATTATGTTGCTTTATCAACTGCCATAATTTATGCTATTGGGTATGTACGAATTAAAAAGGGGAGGAGAAAGCGTAGGCGATCATGGGAGAACTAATCACCTTGGGCCACTTATATTCAATATAGTGTGTTCAGATTCTCGACGTGAGCTAGGTCCCCTTTGGAACAGCTTCCAGTTGCTTTACAGTTGTGCTTCAACACCATCTATTGGGTGGATAGGATGGCTGGTCTCAGTCTGTGCCTAGGCTGTGTTGTCTGATAGAATATGCCTGATAACAAATCACCCACCCATGACCCCTACTGACTGACTGGACACCCACCCCGTGCGTCTAGAGTCAGCATATTCTTTACAGTGACGGAGGTGCAGCAGTCAGCGCTTTGGATACGCTCACTTTTCTGTCGCTGGTCACTGGTGATGGCAATGTCAGCCAATCAAACTGTATTGCACAATACATATCCATTTGTAAAAAACACCATTTCTGTGGCATCTACACTGAGTGTAGTATATAAGGCCTGGAGCTGTATTTCTCCTATATAAGCTTCTATCTTATTCCTATATATAGAATAGAATTCTATACTAGATACCAGATATAGAAAAAAAGCTTGCCTCGCAGGGCTACTAATATAGGACAGAATAGAAGCTTGCCCCGCAGGGCTATCCTTTTAAAATGGATACTTATAGGGAAAAGAATAGAATTTTGCCCTGCAGGGCTTTCAATTTCAAACCTTCTATTATAATCCTTAAAAGCAACAATTTTAGATCAATAGCCCTGTGGGGCAAAATTCTATTCTATTCCTTAAAAGTATCAATTTTAGATTTATAGCCCTGCTGGGCAAAATTCTATTCTTTACCTTAAAAGTATCAATTTTAGATTCATAGCCCTGCAGGGCAAAATTCTATTCTATTCCCTAAAAGTATCAATTGTAAGTTGATAGCCCTGCAGGGCAAATTTCTATTGTATTTCTTTTTAGAGTCAATCTAGTTCTATACTATCCCAATTTGGTTAAAAATCCTGTATACAGCCAATAGGAAAAGTATCATTAGGGTTTAGGGCTCTTCCTCTAGTTCTATTAGAAGAGAGGGATGTTATCATGGTTTGAAAAAAAAGAAATCATGGCTTATTAAAACCATGATGACATCCCTCTCTTCTTATAGAACAACACCAGGTCATGCCATATTGCACCTGTTGAACATTTATCCATCAAGTTGTTCATGCCTGCACACTATCGGCCATGAGCAGACATGGTTCTTTAAGCCTTAAGAGAGTGATAATTCTTTAACAAGAGGGTTGAGGGAGGTTCTTCGCTTGGACACTCGGGGAAAGAACTTGCACTTCCTCCCGTAATGGCCGAAACTTGTATGTGGACATTTGCTTTAAGCCTGTAGTAATGTACTGGCTTTTTTTCCCGCAGAAAACAGCTAAATTGCATTTGTCCCTCCCCCTCCAATTAGAGGGGTCAGAAATATTTCGGGCCCTCCCCAAACCCACCACCACCAGGTTGTTAAAAACTGATCCTCCCCCCCAAGCCATGTTCATCGCCATATACCGTAGACCTAAATGAAATACATCAATGTTCCCTCCTGCAGCCTGAAACTGAAAAGAAACTGAATTGATTAAAATGCAATTGTATGTCAGTGAAAATGATTTCAGTGAGGTTTTCTTGTCAGCCTAGCTCATACCCGATACAACAGTGTGATTGTACATGTCCATCCAGCAATTCAACAAGGTGACCCTCATGGCTGAGAGCATCATATAACAAGTGTCTTCAGTGTGATTAGGCTAATCTATCAGTTGGAATATTCATCTTTAAAGCCTAATCCAGCTACTCTAGCTGAGCTAGGACATCTAGCAAATGTAAAAAGAGAAAACATGGGTGCTAGGGACAGATGTGTAAGTCAAATATGAGGGATATGCAAAGTTGGGGGATAGGTGTAATGAAGGATATGTAGTCTTTAGGATAGGCATCGTTAAGGATAGGTAGGATCAAAATGGTAGATATGATCAGTAATGTACTGTTAACCATTAGGGCCTAAATAAAGAGATGAACAATACAGTTTAAACATGATAGTCTGAGGGATAGTCACTGGGAGGGATACGTAAAATGAATGATAGGTAGATTGATGATAGGTAAACTATGGGAAACTAGGACCAGAGAAGATTAGGTAAAGTGAGGAGTAAGCTTTAGTATTTAGGCCTTTTGGGAGATAGCTTTATTTAATTCAAGATGCTTTGGATTCAAAAGATAGGCAGTATGAGTGATAGGTAGACTAAGGGATAGGCAGTATCTGAGATAAGAAGAGTAATGCACAGATAGAATACTTGTCAGATTGGGAGATAGGCAGACATTTGGATATGTGCATTGAGGTACTAACTCTGGTTTACATGTTGTGTCTGTAAAGACTTCTCATTATTTTGAATATCATTTGTGTACATCTTAAAAATATTTTCCTCATCAAACCTCATTTTTGGGTACTTTTAGTCAATTTCTGAGAATCATAATCACAAAATTTGGATTCAGCAGGATTTTCTGGTCTAGGTGGTTTCTTCTTCCCCTTAATATCACCCTGATAAAGGAATACCACAGCTCCATAAACCACCTAATCCTCTATAGAAATCAATACTGAAGACACAAGGGCACCTAGTTTCATGGTGGGGGGGGGGGTAGAGGGGGGTGGCCTGTCACACTCTACCCATAGACTATACTCTCATTGTCCCCTCCTATAGTATCTAAACTTCTTGGTGTAATGTTGGTGGGTATTGCTTTAGGTGTCGCCCGGTTTGGGTAACAGAGAGATAGGCTGGTGTGGGTAAGAGAGATGAGGAGTTCCTAAGAGTTGCTCACAGACTGCAGCAGGATAGCTGGTGTTACAGAGCAGTTTAGTGTATTATCTACAGCCGCCCTGCCATGACCTATAATAAGGAACTATGGGGAGGGCGTGTTGGGATGCTATGTGAAGCTATGGAGATAGGTTGCCACTTCGTCCTTCCCAATTAGGTAGAAGGAAAACATGAGAATCGCATCGAGCTGACCTTTGTTCTGTAGCCCATAGTCACCAGTCTACTCTCTCTCATACTCTAAAACTCCCTCTGTAAATTGACTTTCAGCTTTGAGGAAAGGATGTACTTAGGTTCCACTACAATATTGATTTAGACACATAGAAAATGTGCTGGACCTCTGTGTTTTGCTTGTATTCAGGTGCACATCTTGACAGTAGTACATGTGCCCGAGGGATTAGAGCAGTTACCTGCCGAGAGAATAATTTATATTGCCGAGTGAACCTTATCTAGATAGAGAGGGCATCAGGAACAATCCCATCCCAACCTCCTTTCCTCATCCCCTAACACTGATCGGACACTACAAGAGTAACCATATCCTTGGCGCTATGGGTCTATGTCGATAAGTAGCTGTTTGGTAACTGTTGGTTTGGTGTATCTATCCTTCACACTCATTTTCTCCAGAAATTCTCTTTTATGTAGAAGCCTTTTTCTCTCAGCGGAAGTACATTATAGGATGTCATTAAGTTGAAAGAAGCCATTGTCACTGGTGGTACACGATATGACTAGAGAACACTCAAAATACAGCACATCTGTTAAGAACCTAAGGCATTGTTTAGGTCAGCCAGACTCAAAGGGGCACTCTATACGAAATAGACGGTAGGAGATTGTTTGTACTATCTGATTTTTTGTCAGACCTTTTTTACAGTTCCCCTTTAAGATAAGTCGCCCCTGACTCGACCAGTGGGCATGTTGGTAGGCTATACATTAAGTCGACCATCACAGGTTATTTTCACAATTTCCGAGTAATTCTTGGGGCACTTGGAAGGCCAATCTCTAGTAAATGAGGTACAATCATGTAATTCTATTCGGTGTTACATGAAAGAAGTTGGTCTAGAGTTGACGACATATGATAAGGTACCAAAATACCTATAGTGATGAGGTCAGGGTCGACTTACCTGAAACTGCCTTCCATTCCGTTAAAGACACTAATGTCATGAGGGAGTAAAAGAGATACCAACAATATTCATCTTCCGACCAGGTCAGTTTAAATTCTCAGCAGGAGATCCCATAGCAGGGGTTCCCTTAGAGAATGTTTCAGGTGGATTTATTGTCTAGGGGGACATATTTCTGTGTCAGCGAAAGAGCTCTAGTGACTTGATGCATAGACCTCGAGCTCTGAATGCCATGTATGCAAAGGGCAGTTGCATAAAGTACTAACGCTCTGAAAGGCACTATACACCAGGTTGCAACGTAAAAGAAAGTGTACATTCAGAAATTGAAAACAAAGAAAATAGATAACCCAAGGGGATGGCTGCACGGTGAGAATTAGATATTGTCAGACTTGATTCATCATTTAAGTCTCTTTGGACTGTTATGTTGCTGTCATTATACAGTTATATCAATCGATATTCCATATGAGTCAGATTATCACAGTTGTTGTGCTTGCCATGTGTATACCACCTGTTTCAAGTTGTCTTCAGTACACACATTTAATTTAATTGTAAAATAACACTTCACAGCAGTGCTCGCCTCAATGCATCAGTCAGTGTGGCAGAAGTGATTCATGTGATTTATATATGAGACAACAGTTTCACTGGTTGGCTCTGCTAAATTCTTTATTCCCTTTGAGACAATGTTCCCTCCCGAAGGTTTTAATGATACCAATGTAGATGTTTTTTTTATTCGGTTACCTGACATGCAATATCTAAATCTGAAACACCTTGTTCTGAGAAGCCCTGATATAGGAAAAGTATGGAAGCCGTGCAGGGCCACACCATGAAAAAATTCAACTTGAACTTTTTTATCTCCAATATGGAAACAATATAAAACGAAATATAAAAAACTACTGTCAAACCTGAAATTTCACCTGTCAACTGTCAATATGATATTTTCTCCAGTTGACGGCAGATTTTTCTCGAACTTGACAGTTGACAGTGGAAAATTCATGTTTTCTTATCTGGTGTCAACATGGTTTTTTCGCTGTCAACTGCCAATTTGACAGTTGAAAGGGGAAATATCTCAACAGCAATTTTTTTTTTCAAGTTGACACTTCACAGGGGAATTTATCATATTCAACAGCAACATTTTTTTAAAAACTTCATCTTGGTGGTTGTAAGAAAATCATGCTGATTTTGAAGTGCATTTTTTTGGTGTGGCCCTTCACGGCTTCCATAGAAACGACCAACGAAAACCTAAACATGATTAATGTATAACACGTTTCCCTATAACAATGAAAGGTACCCACTTTCGACTGCCTCCCAAATTTAAATCATGTTTTTCAAATCAATGCCTTCAATTTATGCTTAGCTTTTTTCATGGCGCTGCAAAAGCCTGAATAATCTGTGTAATAATCTTTCATTTCGAACATTTTTACCATAATCCCCTTCTTAGTCCTTTAGCTGACATTCTTTACGAGTAATTCCCAGTAAATTAACAATAAATGCTCTCTTTTTATCCTATGGCTGCATCCATGACTTCTTCCACGCCCGTAGTCCCATGTTCCCTCCTTTCTGGGTTTCGCTGCCTCCCCAGTTCAGATTTATGTGCCATTTGTCATTCTTTCTTCTCACCTCAACCTACTCACCATTGTCAGTAGCCTTAGAAAGCATGAATATGATATCGATTCCAGCATGGATCAAATTGGTGGTTTCCCTGGCGCCATGATGCCCTAATTGCCTACGCCCTTATCGGTGTGGGCGTATATTTAACGGCCAACTAACGGTCATCTGGCGATGTATGGGCCCTCTAGTGATCAAATGCTGCACCCTAGAGGACCGTAGATAGATGACCATTCTGGAGACACCGGTCACTGCTGGTCATCTAATATGGCGGTAATGTGCACTTAACCGACCAGAAGGTGGGCAGTGGGTACGGCCGGTTTGACGGACGACTGCCCTGTGACCACCATAGAGGTGAGGGAGTCATAAGCTGATGTATCGGCCTTGGTGCATGGAAAGTAGAAGCAGGGGGTTGTCACTTATTATATCAGGGAAATCTTTCTCTTTCATGTAGTTTCTATTCCAAAGGTGCCAGAATCGGCCATTCGTTGATATGAGCTGTTACCTATATTTGTCGTATTGTGCTTTCAAACAACTCCCTTTTCTGACCTGAATCTCTGCCCCAAGGTCAGCAATACATAAGTTATTATTTAATGAGTCTGCATATTGGAAGAGCATAGGTACAATTTTGATACGTATAAAGACATAGATAAGCCCAGCACTAAAACTATTTTTATAGTGATTAACTTATCAGGAAACCTGTCTTATACAAGGACATAGCTTTAGCATATCGGTATGATAGTTTGTTGAGTGCCCACCACCATATAATGAAACTAACGAGTAGGTCCGATATCATAAGCACTATACAGCATTCCTATGGTGCGAATTTTCGCTCCATATTTTAAAATACATTTGCTCGTTAATCTGCTAATCTGTTATTGGTGATATAACATTGTAATTCATTCTTCATCGATATATATTTTTCTAAATTGAGGGAGGGGGGGATGAATCAGTTTCCACATCTGTTGTAACTTCAGTCTAGAATATTTTGCAATGATTATCACACTCTTAAATTTGCAAACTGATCAATTAATGACCGCATATTCAACAGATCAGAAATAGATTATATGAAGCATAATAGCACCATGCAGTAATGATTGAATAACCCTTTGAATTAGAAGGCTATCGATCAGCGTAGGCGGTAGGCAATGTCAATTCATTTGCAATACTTCAACGGTGAGTGGTTTAAACATAATTAAAGCGTTTGGGCTGGATTTCAGATAGAGCTATTACATGTCCGTTGAGGGGAAACAATAGCAGGGCTTGATTCGATGGAGATTAATGCTAATCGTTGGAGCACCGTGTTTTCTGTGCACTCTGGTTGGCTCAGGGCCCTCCCTGAGTCTATACCGCCATGTAGGCGGTGGCGTGCCAATTTTATTTATTTATTTTTTTAATAATCCATCAAAGAAAGAAATTGTTAATGGTTGTTAATGAAAATGTATGTACAGGTGATCAATTTTATAATAAACATATTTCCATTGAAATAGATCATTAAAAGTATTCTTTTCCCTTGAAAATTAACATTTAAAAAAAGATAACCTTCATAAAAAGTGACAACCACCCATCCACTTCGCCATAGGCGCAACTCCCTCTCAGAGAGGAAACCAAAAATTTCTCTCTTTGTTTTTTTATATAATCTGGTCTGCATTAGTGACGAGTGTCTGAAATTAGGACGGTTGTCACTAACTCTAGGTGAATTGACATTTGACTTTGCTCAAGTCGATAGATTTATGAGGGAGGGAGATTTGGGAGAGAGGGGGCCAGGACCGAGGGCCAAGTTCCAGGGGGCCAGCATGCCAGGGGGTTTAGTAAGAGAAGATGGTGTCAGACTGGTGTCAGTACATGTATAGATAATAGTCTCTATTTTAAGTAATTAGTCAATATTTCACAAGGGCTGCTTCCTGTGACCCTACAGGGTTGATAGAGGGTTTTAAGGTACCTACCCTGAGCCTTCTGTGCTTCAATGCACAAAATTTTAATATACAACCATTACTGTTTCAGCTGTCCCGGAGTCATTACATACATCCCTTTAACATTATTAATACCTGTGTTAGAATAGTGGCTGTCCTATGATAATAACGGTTCAAACTTGAAAACACTAATATAAATTAGACGTTCAACGAAACACAGAACACTGTTCATCATACCACCATATGAATTATTCCATTTTTGTCGGTACACCAGTATCAAGTGGTAGTGCTTTGGGGTTGAGCCTGAGAGGGTTACTTGATTGAGCGTATTGGTGGCAGAGTGTGAGATTACCCACCCCACTCACTGCTAACAGTCCTTAATCCTTCACCAGCTGCCCCCTGACCCACGGATAACACCACATCGATCCACACCGACTCATCCACCCCTGCAGATGGAGCTGCTCTTAGACCCTCCTCCAGCTGCTCAGAGCTGCTCCTTCTCATGTGACAGCTCAACGTGTTGTCCTGTCTCTGTGGGATTCTCCTGTCGGTTTCTGTATCCTAATTCATATATACTACTCAGGCCGCCATGCCTGTTAGGTCATGCTGGTTTCATACCTTATAGCAGTGCAGAGTCTGAAGCGGGCTGTTTTCAAAGCAGCACACAGGATAATCGCCTTAATTTCGTGACTTAGATTTTATTCTATCATACCTTCATGGTGTGGAACAAGTTCTCATTAGATTGCTTTTTATTTCAATTCGGACCTAATCTGTTGCGCACAGGTTATTTTAGTCAGTAGTAATATGAGCTGTGCACTTGGATCTGGCATTGCCTACCGTGTAATTCTTAAATCTTGCTAGATCATATCCCATACTACTGATCTGCTCGTCCTGCATCCATAGCCCAACTAATGTATATATGACACTGACCTCCTGAGCTAGAACAGTCATAACCACAACTTACCTGAAAATACTATGCTTAAGTGTTGGTTCCACAGAAGGAAATCGGTCGGATTAGAACCAATCCGACGGATTTTTTCTATACTTTTGGTATATCATAAATCGTCGGATTAGGGCTAATCCGACCGATTCAGCGCCTGTGGAACCAGCACTTTAGTGTATACACATTGAGTATCTTCCAGATACATCTATAATTTGTGGTTAGTGTTTGAAAGAAAGTTTTGGGTTATTCACACTTTGCCTATCTCATGCTCCTGACCATAAATACCCGGTGTCAGCTGCGTGCCAGCTTAACTTCAAACGAAGTCCCAATAATTCGGTGAAATCCTATCCTAGATAATTAACAATGCAACCCTTACGCAAGTTGAATTAGAAATCAGTGACGACTTCGCTTCTGTAGCACTCGACACATTCAGAGAACTGTCATTAAATATTAATGCTATGAAATAGTGCCTCAAGCTTGAATCTAGTGCCAAGATGGCTTATTCTGAGCGAGTATTAAAATGTCTTTCTTGTGTAATCTGCCTTACTGCAAGGACAAATGACATCTGCTCGTTTCTGAATTGACATATATGTGCTTTGTGATGCACAGCTTAATAGGATGGCGGAGGATGTACTGACTTATTACTACTAGAGATATACATGTATACATCTATGTAGTCATGTTAGACCAACAACAGATCAAAGACTTTGCCATGAGTTCACTATACATGTTTCTGCTCTATTGGGCCTTTGGATGTCGTGATGGCTATATGGTAGATTGAAGTTAAGAACAGAGAGAAGAAGACAGGCTGTCAGGTTTCAATGAATGCACATATTCGTCGTCATAGAGAACGGCCCCACATTCTTTACATGGGGGGGTTTGGCAAAAAATGAAGAAAAGGTTTGAGCTGAATAGCAAAGGCATTAAATGGAATATGTTCAATCTGAGAGTACTGTGATAAGGTTTAACATTTTTTTAACGACAAATTTCCAGGAATCGTTAAAATGTGATGATTGAAGCATAGAAAAGTAGAGGTTTGGTATGCTACAGGAGTAGATTTGAATGTCTGAGTTCCTTGATGGGCCCCCGGACGTAAAACTAAACAAACAGGAGTAGATTGATGTTAAGATATCAGTAAGGCTGTATTTATAACTCCATAGTGTGGGATTGATGAAATTCTGTCCCCCCCTACTTTCCATGCTCTCTTGTCCCACGGCCCCCCCATACTGGTAATTGGTTACCATTTGAACTGCTCTCACTTAAAACTGCTGTCTAGTTATATGTTGCATGATACAGAGCTGTTGCCTTTGGTCGGGCTCCTTTGGTCCTAATGTACTAGGTCCTATAGGACCTTTGTAGCTAGGCCTAAATACCCTCTGAATGGATCTTCTATGGTTGCTTTGATGCCGAAGGACACTTTGGGGGTGCTTCCTTTGGAGTATACGACTGCAGCTTCCAGGCATGGAAGCTCTTCCATAAGGTTACCGCTATTCTTTGGTGACACCTTTTGAAAAGAATCTGAAGAGTTCTTCAGTATGTGTTGCCCCTTGTTGCTCTTTTTCACTCTCACAAATGCACCCCCCCAAAACTAAATCCCACTTGTCAAATGATTTTGAGATAGAAAATATATTTATTGACATATGAAAAACCTCCCTGGGCTCGCTGTAAGGCGTGCCGGGGTAACATGGCCCCCATTTTGTGCGACATCAAAAGGCACAGCTCCGAGGTCACCAGACCAGCGCCTTCGCACCTGAGACTGGGGCCACCACCTCTCAGGTGTGCCCCCTGTACTAGTACACACCATAAGCAGGTACACACCCTTTCAACTGCCTTTTACCTTGTGCTGCAACCTCCGGAGGCACCACCTTTTTCATCGCGTCACCAGAATGTTCACTGTTTCCAAGTTACTGACAGAAATAATCTAGAAGATTAGTTTATTTATGATTTTATCAGACGTAATTAATTCATCATCATAGATTTCTTATCGTCTCCTCTGGTGAACGATGCAGATGATTGGTTGGAGATTGGAGATACAAATAATTCAATTTAATCATGTGAAGTAAGAAGTTACTGTAAAATAAACATAAAGAAGCCGACGTTCATTGCTGCGGGCATACTTCAATTACCTGTACTACATACGAGCTAAATTAGTTTCCTTTAGTGATATGATTTCACTTCACTCCTATTTTCTAATATATTTTTTTTTTTCTGACTTCATACACCATTCCACATTTTTGCAGTGCTGTACATTGTTTTGTTTCAATTTTCTTACCGTTAAATGTGACTTTCCGTAAATAATGCTAGAAAACCGGACGTGTTGTGTATGTACAAAGACCCCTAAACATGCCACTTAGAGCATGTCTTGAGAAGATGGCTGTTATGAGAAGTATGACATAATGAGATGGTTGCCGCCCTTACATACTTTCCCGTTTAGACTGGAGCGCCGCTGTGGGATAAATATTGATACCACAAGCCTTACCCTGGCGTCTTTCAGTGACCAGTCGATGCAAGTTGAGTGAACACTCTCCTCGCCTCCAGATCGGTGAAATTATGTAATTTCCCCCCGTAGCTCCTCAGTGCACATTCTCCATTTTTGATAGCCAGGGGCCCATATAGCTAAGACCACCTACCGAATCATACTGGCTTCATTTTGACGCTCCAAGCTTCTCAGAAGCATCCAATCTCTTGCACATACTCCTTTAGCATCTGCCTTGGCAAGACTGTCTATCTATATTTTTCTTTTTCATTTGATTCTTCATTTCTTTGTGATCTCTAGTATCGGAGGAAATTAGACCAGAGGAAGCCGCTGGTACCGACTTAAATTTGCTCCATATCTTCGGTATATTATTGGCATAACAAGTGTTCCCTGGTATTGGATATATCAAACATTTTGGGTATTTGACTGAAAAGTATTGAAATGGGATCTTTCCATAGGTGATACGTTTGTCATATGGCCCATTAGTATTGCATTTTTGTGTATATAAATCAATACAGTATCATATTTCAAAATGAAATTCCATGAAGTTTCTAGCCTTCAAAGAATAGAAATGGCAGCTATATTCATAGAGTGACAGCAGAAACCAGAAGACAGCATGCCAATAGTAAACACAGCTGTATATCAGGGAGTTACTACTGGAACCCTCCACCTTGAAATCACCAAATTGAAACTTGCTGTCTTAGCAAAAATACTCCGCCCATGTCAGTATAATTCACCACGGTACTCTGTCCACATGCATGTCGGTTTACACCATCTCAGTCAAAGCAATATCATTGGTCGGAGGTGCAGATCTCTAGGGAAAGGTCTTATATCAGGGTCCTTGTTAGGCATTTATCTCACACAAAAAAAAAACATATCTCATGTATCCTTGTATCACTAATAGATCTGATCCATGACTCCAGTGAGATGTTTAACCCCTTCAAGCCCATAAAGCAGGATTTACATGCAAATCCTATAGAGTAACGGAAATCCAGGGGTGAAAGGGTATTCCAAAACTACTTTCTACATTCACATGTTGCTGTAGAGATAAAGCACAAGCACATTACTGCTCATACTCAGTCCCTCATACATTGCAGTGTCCAGGGCTAGACACTGCCCATCATCAGTAGACTGTAGACCTACTGCCTTCGTTTGCTGATTATGGACTGGTCTGTGTGTATGTTTATAAACATACACCTATAAATAGATGTTACTGGGAATGGTGTTCCATATTCCTATCTTGAAATACTTTGTATGGGCCCACTATATAATCATATTTTCAAGCCTATACAGGGTACATAATCCTAAAAGTGCCACGTTGTCACATTGGCATGTGATACCTCTCCATGTGGTCATCATGTTCCATCTAGTGACATGCAAACATACAACAATACAGGGATTTCACATTAAACTTCATTTCACAAAGGTGCACCATAAAGAGGGGTCAGTGGTCCACCTTAGGGTGAAACACTGTGACTTTAGGGGATATCATCGTTCCATACTAAATTTTGACATTTTTTAAACAGTGAGCATTTATTTGAGTAGAAACCACTGATTATATAATACTACATCACAAAATTTATAGCTATAATACTTTGCCATGCAGCATATCACTAGATAACACTCTATGTTTGATGCCTACATTTTAACGTTTACTATCATCCTACTAGTTAGTAGTATGTATTTATATATAAGCACCTAATAATATTGAGAACATTTATGTTCAATAATCATGATGCCTAGCAAGAAGTAGATATAGGTTTAGCTGAGAATTATATATACATGTTCTAGTATTCTCCTTCCACTTTAACCACTATGTGATATACATTTACATCACAATACAATAGTCGATACCATTGTATTGTAACTATAGTAATCTATGACAGTTAGTCACTCTTGAATTGATAGTTATGTCCAAAACAAACTTTGTTAGAGCTGAAAAATGAAGTCGACGACCAAAGGTTAAAATGATCTTAATTCAATATTGAAATAAATGTTGAAATATTTAGAAGAGGAAACCATTCATATTTCTGGTGTAAAAAGAAGAACCTCTTGAGGTAAGATCTGATTTGGTATATCAAGCAATCCAATGTGCCTGATGGTTATGTAACCATTAAGGTTGAAACAGGGGCCAAGCAGAAAGTGTACAGGAGCGGGCGACCTTTGGTTGATCTACCCTACCATCTCTGCTGTGTAGGGCAAGCAGCATATAAATACCTGTCCTAAGAGAAAAGAAAGGACTTCATATCCAAAATCGAATGTCTGAGTTCCTCGATGGCCCCCCGGATGTAAAACTAAACAAACAAACCCTATCGTCCACCTTAAACCCCACAGATGTTACCATGACGAGAGTGAATAGCTAACTGTAAAAGATGAATTTATATTAAATGTTGTTATGACAATAATGACTCCTGTCCTCGTGAATCATCTTCAAATGTGATTTTTATTGTTCTGTCTGCTCTGTTGAAATCATTTTGTTTGAATGGTAAATATGATTTAGTGATTTATAAAATTTATCTCTACATGAAGATACAAAATACTCTTTCTGGAGGAAACACCTCCTACGTACCATTTAGAGAGCTTTTTCTGACTTAGTCTTAGCAGGCTCACATCAACCAGCCATGTGACTAAGTGGAAGGGTCACGTTTGGGGGGAAGGGGCTCCCCCTTGTGGAGTAGGTTCTGTAACAGGTACACTCACCCCTCCTCCCCTCCAACCCCCACATCTGCATCAGGGTAAGAGCCGGCAGTCACCTACTGTCTCACATTACTACCGCCTTAGTTCTTAGCGCCCACCTGGGGTACCCAGACAGTCATATAATGCACATATATAATATGCAAAGCGCAAGAAGCATGAATCCTAGAACTACCATTAAGTATTAATTCTACATGGGCAGATGCAGAAATAATATTAATATAGGGCCTATCTATATTTTGTGTGTATTGTATATTGATAGCCACTGCTGTGAGTGTATAAAGTCTGACTTTACATTCTAGGGGTAGCACGCGGAATTCGTACGATGGATATAGGGGCCCACAGCCCAGGTAGCAAAGGTGGTGTGGCCCTTCTGTGGCTCACACTTTATTTGTTGTGGCTTCCGATGTGGGCCAAAATGGGCTAACCGATGGGCTGCTGACAGTTTCTGTCCTCAGTGAGGTGTGTGGGCCACACTGGGCTAACCAATATGGGCACAGATCAGTCTCAGAGTGGGTTTGGGTTGAACATGGGTTTTTGGTGTGGCTGAAAGTGGGCTGCCCACTTTGATCACATGGTGCCATCTGGTCAAAATTTATCATTTTGGGGTCAACATGGGTTTTTGGTGTGGCTGAAAGTGGGCTGACTACTTTGATCAGGTGGCGTCATCTGGGATAGATATTATAGAAAATTTATTTTTTTCTCATTTTCTAAAATTCTGAACCCTGAAAATGCTCTGCTAGCCTCCAGGTGCTAGCCCCTCCCCTTGGCCTCCATAGTTGGAAGGAGACTAAACATACTGTATTACTCTCCCATCATCATAATACAGTAGAACCATCAATTCAAACTTAGTTGGCCAAGGCATGTCAACCAGACCTAGTCCAGTAACATGCTAGCCTTCAAGTTCATAGTGCCTCCCAATGGGTAGCATACTTCATTATAAAATGATTACCACAGGAATGGTGTAGTCACATTAAAAACTGCTGACATCACCTAACTTTGCACATTTCAAATGTATTTTGCCAGTAGATCCAAACTCTGAGAAAATGTCTGTACTGTTATGATTTAAATGATTAATTAGCCTATTTTTGTTATATCATACTAAAGAAAATCAATACTGACATGGGCGGAAAGCTGTACATTAGACATAGTGGGGTCATCTAGTGTCAAAGTTCACAGCTCAGTATGCCTTTTGCAAACCCATCCTCAACCCTGTCTGGGGAATTATCTTTGGAACTGATCTATGCCTGATTCAGGGTGTCAACCTTGAAACCAATCTGTGTCCAAAGTGTTTGCCCATTTTGAAGCTGCTCTGTGCCCAAATCAGTTAGCCTTATGTGGCCTATACAACTTGCTGAGTACCAAAACTGTCGGGAGCCCAACAGTCTTAGGTCAGTTTGCCCTATTAGGGCAACCCAATGTGGCCCTGGCTGGAAACCAACCATTTGCCCAACCTAAAACCTTGAATAGTATTCTGCCCGCTTTGAACCAGCTTATCTGAGCTAAAACTGAATTGGCCCTAAGCAGGTTTGCTACATGGGAGGCCAGGTACATCATAGGCTCAATTCCTAAATGGTCAAGGGAACATATAGAACTATCTACACTTGCCAGAAGTGTACGTCCACATTAGTGAGTATGGCAGTTACTAATTGCCCATTAGGACGTGTGTTTGCTACAAATAAGGTAAGAGGTACGAACAGAAAATCAATACCTTACATTAGGCACATGTATCCTGAATTGGAATGTACACACTGAAATAGCCCTGCTGGGTACCTGTAGAGGTCTACTTACCTGGTATAAATGGTTTGTCATCTTTAGGCATTTGACTCTATGCCTGCATATACATTAATAAGTGCAGGAGCCGGGCTGTAAAAATGTTTACACCGTTGACTTACATTTAGGTTGGTATGGAGCCAATCTGAAGGATGAATTCGGAGTATTCCAGATATCTGGTGTGCTCTATATGAATTAATCATGTATAGATAAAAAAAAAGCAATTGTGGAAACCAAATGACAACGATGTTGAGATGGGATTCAAAGGGTTAACATTTCACACATCACTACCGAGCGATTGTAGCTGCTCTAGATGCCAATTTATTTAGAACAAAGATGGAATCAGCGCCCTCAGGTTAGGAGAGACCAAAGACCATCCCCAATTCAGTATCAGTAACCACACCAACATTACTGCAAATTCTTATGCGAGTGCCTCACCCTAGTAAAGCATAATCGGTCCCAATTTCACCAATAATTCATAGCAAGTGGGATAAAGGTACCGACCGCTGGTAATGTTTCGATATCATGTTGTGCTCAATGCATTCTGATCAGAATGCATCCTGCTTTGATTGAAAAAAATGGCAAACAAAATCTTTTCCGCGGATTATCCCTGAAGAATTGCTACGATTCTGTGGTGGCTGGCGATGACAGCTTAAATGCATTGAATAGCAGGTGTTTCCCTGCCACTCACTCCCTCCTCAATCCTGTATGCACAAGAGCATGGCCTCGGGGAATCAGCCCGGTCTACATTTAGGTGGAAGGCTGAGGGTTAAAATTAGAGAGCTTGGGAGAGAGCTAGGACATTGCTCCTGTATAGAATGCCCCCTTTTTGGAAGTCCCTGCTCGATGAACACCCGTAGGGAAGAGGGTGGGTCACTGTAAGCGGAACGATGGGGTGGGTGTGGGCAGGGTGAGGGCTGGGGGAGTCATTCCTGAATTGGTTATTTACATAGATCCATTGCCAGAGTGAGACAGACACCTTGGTGAGGGCAACAGGAACTAAAAGTGTGTCCAAAATACCATGTTGTCGTGATGTCCACGTGGGTTCCCAGGTAGCAAGGATCCATTGGGCCAATGTCAGCTATGATCGACACCATCGTAATTTTAATTATATATATATATATATATATATATATATATATATATATATATATATATATATATATATATAGACATTGGCCCAACATTTGAAAGCAGACATTGGTACATTGTACAAATTCCAATACTGGCCCACTCTTGGGGAAATGATATAGGAAATGGAACTAACATATGACTTCTAATATTGGACCAATGCTGGTTTGACTACTGGCTCAGTATTTGCTAAATATTGGCTATATGATCTCCACCAGGGGGTTTCTTATCAGTGGGTTACAAATTGGACTATACAGGTTATGAAGTCAAAAGGACTTTATTGATGTCAAATGCAAAAAAGAGTTAGCTTTCTGCATGAATTAGGCAAGAGTATCCAAGTATGGCCCAATGCTCCATTGCTGATTGGGTTGAGCTGTGAGCAATGAGATCATGCACAGTGATTTGTCCAGGGCTTATCTTTCTAATGCACTGCAAATCCTGATGTAACCCTATCTCTCTCCACAAACACAACCAGATAATCCAATCATTATCTGATTCTGGTTTCTTTTGACGTCTATATCCCATTACCATGCATATAGGATTTACATGACAGTAGACCGCGTCTCTCCTGTGTGCCAGGGTAGCTATACCATGGAGGAAGAGCCACAAACTGAGATACTGGCTCCTGTCCAATGTGTTGCATCACGGTGTGATGATATTACACCCTGGCCGCCCCAGAGCACCACAGGCGATCCATGCCAGCAATCTGATCCACTCTGTGCTTAATGATCCATGTCATGACCCGTTTATATTCTGCACACTACAGTGCAGGCCCCGTCTCTACTATCTACCTGCAGCCTCGTCCTATTGTTCACCACCTACACTACCCCCCCTGCACCATGTGCGACCTTATGCCGTAAACATCCCTTAGATCTCAAACTGGTATCTGTTTCAGGCCTAAGGGCAGCCACGGGCCCTTGTGTAGCAAATGTTGCACTGAAGCACAAACGCCCTTATATTACAAACGCCATTGTATCACTACTGCCCTTATGCCACAAACACCGTTGTACCACAAATGCCCTCATACCAAATAAGAATAAATGGTGACATAATGTCCTTGTGTTGCCCCCTATGAGAAGCGTTGGCGTTTTATTTGAGTACAATTAATAAAATAAACCAAAAACGTAACTTCACAAGAAACCCAAACAGGTCTAAAATGGCATTATGCTCTAAGGCTTTTGATTAAAATTGCTTTGGAAAAAGCCAACTTGTACAAAGATAATGTAAGGTGCACCCTGATTCAATGTTAAACCAATCAAGCGCATCTGAGGTTGATTTCTAGAGGGTTGTATATATACACATAATCATATAGTCATTGTATGTGGTACACTTGGAACTTGTGGCATAAGGGGGTTTGTCGCATGGTTTCTGTTGCATAAGATAATTTCTTGCAGAAAGGTGTTTGTGACATAAGGACGTTTGTGGCATAAGGTCATTTGGTGCAGAAAGGTGTTTGTGGCATAAGGGCGTTTGCGGTATTAGGGCTGTTTGTGGTATAAGGGCCCCACACCCTCATCTTATAGTCTGGGCCATGCGCCCTTGTAGCAATTCCAGAGCTGTTGTCTCTACAACATTGTTCCTCTCGGTGCCTTATAACTCCATTGTTCAATCTGCACCCGTCTGTCTGTTCTATTTGAGTTCCCTTTCACATATTCTCTTTGTCCTCCCTTACTCCTCATTTACATGCTATAGCAGAAACTTTCCCTCTAATCTATCTGTAAGTCATGCGTCCTTAAGCGGCTGTTTCACCAGCGCCGATTTGCTCATGATTTGGGCATTGGGAGTCATCAGGCTGCATCAGGAGCAATCAAGAACACTTTTGACACTAACTATCAGATCTGCTGGAAGAGCAGGGGTCTAATATCCTGATCTGTTCCGATAGAATTAAATACTTTTGATGGCAAACTGTCTGCATGTTGGGGGCAATAATAAAGGCTTAAAAATTACCTGGTAATTTTCCACTTTTTCACCTTCACTCACAAGAGGCCATCCCATCACCCTAAAGGTCAACCTGTCTCTCTTGTACAGAAGTTCATTATAATTGGAGATTTATTAGTCACCCCTTGTGAGGTTCAGAAGAACTAGTCCCCAGAATCTGGGAAGTAATGTCATGAGAAATGGTATGTGATTATATGCCCTCAGATCATGCCCTGGCTACATTGAGGGGAACCAGCATACTTCACACTCAGCTGCCTGGCTGCACAGCACACATCGACCACAACATTTACCCTGCAGTCTATTCTGATGTCATCTATGTACACTTTGCACCTGTCACGTCTATGGTGTAGGACATTCACCACATCAGTCGCCAGCCATCTACACTGCTACCCACTTTTCTACACACTACAAATTTTACAAGTGATTTGCTCAGCAAACACCTAGGAATCAGGAATCAAAGAGAACAAAGCTTGTCGATCCGTCCGTCGTAAGTTGCTCTGGACTAAATGGACACCAGCCCACTCTTATCCACTGCCCATCTCTCTCATTCTGCGCTCGTCGTCCGGTAGATCCACGTCTGATTCATCCCCCCTGCTTCACATTGGAGGGGAGTGGTGGATTCCCCTCCTCCTCCTCCTCCCTCCCTCCCCACCACCAACACCATCACTCTGAGGATTGATCGAGGTGGTGTGGCGGGGGAGACGGTGCCGTCCCTGCAGCCGACGCTTTCTCCATCCATGCGCCTGCTGACTGACTGGGTTGAGGCTGACGGGGGGCTAGCACACACGAGTTGTTGGCTGGTTGGTGGAAGTGGTAGGAGGCCCATGACTGAGGGAGACAGAGACTGGAGAACTAGAGGGAGGGAGTGACTCTCTGTACCTGTAGGTGGAGGCAACGAGTCAGTTGCTCCACCCGCACCAGGGTGAGCGGAACCAGACACAGGGGGACAAGGGAGGAAGTAGTATATAAAGACAATGGAAGAAGTAGTATATATAAAGTAGGCAATGTCACTTGTTACCTCCCCGCCATAGCCGTTTGAGGAGGACTGGTCTTTGAGCTGCTCGTCCTCCAGAGATACACGCTTAGTAAGTGCTCAGAACGCTGGGGGTAAGGTCCTGAGTGACCGTCCACTGGAGGAGGAGGGGAGCAGCTCGTGACCAGCTGGCGTGACAGGGGGTTGGTCAGTGATGAGTGCATGCAGCAGGCTGTCTGAAGGCATCTATCACCGTCCTGCAGCTCATCGTGTACATGAACACTGACCACCAATACCATCGTCACAACTACTACACAAGGACTACCTACTATTCTACAGCCCTCGTGCACTCCCAGGGAGTTGTGCATATTTACTGCTTTCACCCTACTTTTGAGGAGCACGCTCATTCTCTCTTTACCTTTCCCACATTGGATTCAACACTGGCTTCATGTAGAGGCATTGTGTCTATTAGGTTGATATACAGTGGAGTTGAAAGCCTGTGACACGTGTTGGGAGCTGCTGCACCAGGCTTTCTAATGTATTGTATATACCAGAATAGTAAGGAATAAGTTATAATGTTCCAAAGGGAGCCTTTTGAGGCTGTGTGAATGGCCTTAGTAGGGTATAGAGAAAGCTGGATAAAGGCAGTGGCTTCTTGTGTGGCTTCGGCCCAGGGCGGTCTCTCACCACCTACCTATACGCGGGAGTAGTAGAGAGCTGTCTGTCACAGCCAGCAGTGCTATTTGTGTGTCCGGCCGTCAACAGTTAGGGTGCAGCGGTCTGTAGGTGTATTCAGGTGTTGCCTCCAGGTGTACAGCATCAGGGAGATGACACATACAAGGAACACCTGCCCCTGGGAGCCACCCCCATCCACAGCCGACCAAAGCTTGTGACTCCAAGAAGGCCTGCCACCAGCACCTCGTGCTGTGCGGGCGGGGTCCAGTGTGCCGTGTAAGTAAGCGTGTGTGGCTGTGTGCTTGGGCTGTGTAGTGACGACCGTCAGGAGAAGCTGCAGCAGCAGGAGCATTTTGAGCGGAAGGAGGCTCAGGTGAAGTCCTCCTACATCTAACCCGTCCCGCCCCTCCGTCCCCGACGGCCGCCCCTCCAGGTGGGCTGGCCGCTGGGTGGGTCGGGCAGTGTACCTTACCTCCTCCTGTACCCTTGTGACCTCCCGTCACTCACTGCCCGGAGCACCTCCAGAGCTGCTCGGGGATGTCGGACCTCATGTTGGGTTGCCTCAACGCGTCAGACGACGATGCCCAGGATTCCACAAGCACTAACTCCCACACCCAGTCCCAGTACAATGCCTCTTCCTCAGCTGGCGCGTCGGCGTCCTCCACGCCGCAGCGGCTGCGAGGAGAGCCGACACGGACTAACAGCGTCACGGAGATGCTCGCGGACACGCTCAAGTACCTGGCCAACAGTACACCCACCCGCAAGTTCACCGAGGCAACGGGAATTACCGTCAACCTTGGATCTATTACGAGTACGCCGACCAAGAGGCAAGGGCCTCCAGGGTCCTTATCGGACAGCCCCATCCGGAGGGTGTCGTCTTCCGTCTCCAACAGTCCCACCAGGAGGGTCCTGTCCCAGCAGTCCAGCCTCGTGAGCTACTCAAGTTTGGTGAGCAGCCTGTTCGCCCCTGCTGAGGGCTCTTGTATAGTAAAATTTGTTTATGGGAAACCTTTTGGGACAGGCCTTAGATGTTAGCCATAACTATGAGCAAATTTTGTTATACTCACATTAATTTGTGCAGGAAATGTAGAGATGCCTCAAATGTGTTCGTGATAACCAAGTTACACTGTATAGTTGTCCTTGTTGGCATTAGAGATTTGATTAAGGGAAAGGGCGTTTTCTACCCAAGCAAGCTTATACCAGGACTTTGTCGTTTCCAGGTCCGAGCGGGATTTTTTCCCCTCTGTTTTCTTCGATTTGACGTGTCCATGTGTGAAATGTAATGATATATTTCTGTCCACGTGCCACCATTTATCTTATCATTTTGAGAATCCGTTTTACAATTCTCCCCGTCTTTTATTTAACATATCATACATTGCTAGGTCGAACAACTAAGATATGATGCCCTGCTCCTGTAAGGAATATACAGGCTTATCGGTTTGGAAAATATGTGTATAGAGAAATGTATGGGGTATGTCATAAGCCCTAGATGGCCATAGTCCACTAAACTTGCAGTACTAGTGTCATCCTTTACTCAAATACAGCGTGGTTTATAAGGCAGTTAATTACCAAAGTAATCATCTCAAGGCAAGTCATTGCTGTGCCCAGCAACAAAAGTGGCATCGGGTGACCACAACTCATTTATTGGAACTCAGTTTTTAGTACAAGTTATCCATTTCTGTACCGTGGGAGCTGTGTAACCACATCCTACCTTTTTAAACCCTCATTTTAGCAAACAGACATTACATCGTATAGTTTTATTTCCAGGACGGGTCCTCAGTCTGTCTCTTCAATGAGTAATGTTTCTTTCATAACAAACACATGAACGCTCTTAGTTCTCTCGAGATTGGATCGAGTTGCAACCCGAAGGTTTCAGAATACGAGATGCCTTACGGGCCGTGGCTAATATGCAAAGGCAATCCACAGTTTCCATTAGGTTGTGTGAAATAAGACCATGAGTGTCTTATTTTGCCTGATCATGAGCTCTGCTCAATACTGAAGGAAACACGCCCATCCCTGTAGGCTCCACATCATAGGCTTCCTTGACCTAATGACTATCTCGTGATGTAATGGAAATAAAACATAGTCTATAGAGAATTATTAGAAATGCATTATTAAGTCAAGACTCTACTAATAAATGCATACAGTTCTTCTTACAGGGTACATACAGAATTCATTACACCATTAGAGTGATATGTCTTTTTTTTTAATCTCATACAGTGCTACACGGTTCCTAGAGCAGTAGAGGAATATTTCAATTTAAATATTAAATCAAAATGATTCCCGTCCTCCCATACAACACTATTTCCAACTAACACGGAAGGACCATCCTGCCGGCAACTGTCATGACTTTTGAAATGTTGGCAGCTTGCCAAAGGTATGAATTGCTCAGTCACTGTCTGCCTGTAGCACCAAATTAGACACAAACGTACTAATTAAATGTCCAGGGGCTCCTTCCGTCAGACAGTATGATTGCATTGCTGCTTTTAAGAGTAGACCCTTAAGTATAGTGCCTCAAACGAGTCGACAGGTGCATGGGTCCAGATTCCACTCCCAAATCAGGTTTGATAAAGAAACAGGAAGGGGTTTGGAATATTTTGAACAATACATCACCCAAAGTGGGGTCTAGGGGCATTTCATTTGAAAATCTAGGGAACAAAGAAATTATCAGAGGGACTTTGGGATAGGATCTCATTTGATCCGCATACATATATACTGTCCCCTGTGAATAATGCACGATTGCTGAGAAGTAGATACATGTAAGACACCATCAGCAATGCACTCTGAAATACTCGCTAGCACTAATCAAAGTTACTGACCCTTAAACACTCAAGACCCAAATAAATGTGCACGTACCCAAAGTGGTACAATTTGCCATTTAACTTGTTGCTTCGGTGAAAACCAGATAGCACGTAGGTCTTTGACAATATTTTAAGGCACTGCTTGGATATAAAATAGTAGCACAACTACTTGTAGATGATCATATCACAGTATCCTGTAGTCTTTTTCCTAAAAAGAGGGAGGGTTCCTGAATTAGGAGGGACACATCATTGTATCCCTATCACATAACAATTTAAGTCGTAACAAAATATAGTGGAAGAATATTTACGTTCTTCTTTCTTTTTTTTTTGCTCACCGTGCAAATCAAATATACGAAATTCCATCTAGATTCATATATTCCCAGTAGTACAATGTAATGGGTGTACTTTGTACAAGTAAAACATTACACAGAAGTCTGTATATGTATATGTAAAAATGTGTGTACATTTTAAAAATGCGATGTACATTTTACATTATAAATACAGTAAACAATCCACGGGAGGAGATTTTAGATCTACTTGTTAAACTATAGGGGAAGAAACTGACAACACCTAAACCCTACATCAGATTTGGCGACTAGTTCTCTTTAAAAATTCTTTTGCATGTAAAGTAAGCTGGCATCTCTAACAAAAAAAGTAGAAGCAGGACGAGCCAGTTCATGACTGTATCAAAGACAGTGCTGTCCTACTAGCGTCAATACCATAACCATCACTATAAGTATCCAACTGCCATCAGTCTACACCAGGCTAAATCCCACTGCTGCGGAAAGCACCGTGTGACTACTCCAGAATGCTGGTTCCCAAGTGTCCATAAACCACTTGCCCTCTTGGAACCTTTCACAACTGTTGTATTCCTGGCTTAGAGACAAACTACGGTGATTCAAGTGTTCGAATTCAACATAAATCCAAACCAGTATTATATTACGTGTACCTCCTAGTGGAAGGTGGCTATAAAATCAGGTCATGAAGGAAGACTAGCTCAACCTGGAGAAAAAGAGAAGAGGCTATTTGATGTGTGGTTTAAGGAGGAAACGTCTATTCTGGGTGTCTACAACGGCCAGACAGCTATCATAGGCAGTAACTGATAGCTTCTGGCATTGGCTCTAGTGTATCAAAAAAAGAAAGAAACATGGAATGGTCAACTATTTTTACGCTGCAAGTTGTTGGAATCAATTTCACCTAGATAGTCTGTGACAGACTGTTTGTTGGTGTGAGGAGGGCACAGGGTGGTTGTAAACGTGAGGTGATAACTTGAACAGAGCAGAGAGGCCTGGAATAGACATGTTGGATGGGACTTGCATGTTATGTTTAACTTCCTCCATGGATGCTTGTTAGTATGCAAGAGTACACCATGCCTCGTCTGTCTTCTTGGCTGGTTTTGTCTTCTTTGTCAAATACATCTATCAAAAACAAGACATGTGCCTATACCTAGCAACAAAGGGTAACAGTAGGATAGTATGTATCGGTACGGGACTATAGCTAACTACAGGGTATTACTCACTGGGGATGCAGCCAATCAGAGGCCTCCATTTGGTCACGTGACCTGGACCCCCCATGGTGCATGCCCATATACATGGTCATGTGACCTTAACCTTGACCTCATTTGCATAATAGGCCACGCCCCTTGACCTAATTAGGGGATTAGCGACCACCTCTCAGCCAATCAGAGGACAGCATTCTGGTTACCATGGTAACATGACCTAATTAGGAGATTAGTGCGATCACATGACCCCTTGTTTGTAAACAACACATGGCCTAGCCAGGTGGCCTAGCCACGTGGTCCCTTATTTGTAAACAATGGGGCGGGGCTAATTATGCAAATGATATATATAATATACATAAAAAACAAAATTATAAATAAATTATATAGGAAGTAAAACACAACACCATTATGCAAATGAGAGTCAGCCATCCAACCAATCAGTCACATGACCATATATGGGCATGCACCATGGGGGGTCCAGGTCATGTGACCAAATGGAGGCCTCTGATTGGCTGCATATCCAGTGAGTAATATCCTGTAGTTAGCTATAGTCCCGTTCCGATACATACTATACTACTGGTAACCCTGGCATGTTGAATTTTGATGCAGAGGCGTAGGAAGCAAATCTTCATTGGGGGGGCCCGGCGAGGGCACCATCGCGACCACCTTGAATTGTCGGCTGATGCGTGATGGAGTCTATATAATGCGTATATAGAATCCATATAGAAAAGTAATTTTTTGGTAAATTTTGGATCTGACTTTAGGCTCAGACCCCAATTTTCCCTATGACATCACCATAATAATCTAATTTGAGATGCAAAGTCTTAGCTTCTTTTCCATTGTGTTTATGAGTTCTTGGAAAATATTGGGGGGGGGCCCAGACATACTCAGGCCCCACCTCCTTCATGATTGGGGGGGCCCAGGCCCCCCTGGCCCCCCCTTTTCCTACGCCCCTGTGATGTCACATGTTATTGAGTGATTTGTAGCTGCTTTAGTCACCTGTATAAGTTATTATAGCAGTAGGAAGAATTACTAAAAAATATAAAACACGATTCATAGTGAATCTCCCATCTAAAGGCGAAGCCGACAAAGGCAGCCTTGACTAACAAACCAAGAAGGAGATATATATGGTCAATATATTGACTATATTGGTCACATTATGGTCAGTTAGCCACCACAAATGAGTTGAGTACCCTGCGCCAGTAAGGAAGTCTTTTTTCTTTAAAAAGCAGTGTAAATTGGTCATTTCCAACACAGAGGAAAGAACACTGATCGCTTTGACACATACTGCACAGGTCACAATTTGTCTCCCAGATGACATGTATGAAGGCATGTCAAATGAGGTTGACCCTCTCATATTTGGTTTGTCAACTCCATTTGACATGCGTAATAAAGACACGTCACATATTTCTGATCCATTCACCTGAGTGCTAGGTAATACTGTGAGACAATTATGTAAGGGTCAAGAGCAGTCAATAACTATGTACCAATGGTTCAATCAAGGGAGGCCTATAATAGAAGGCAGGGGATATCATAGTCCCACAGGCCTGCAACACTAAGGCACTTTTTCCTATCTACAGAACTCCTACTTGACTGAGGACCTCTATGCAGTCCATAAGACAAGGGCATGGAGGTGCATGGCAATGCCATATGTCTCCCTGTACTGTAGATACTGAGATTATAGATTGTGGGTTAGAATACAGTCCTTTGGTATTTTCACTGACCCACACATAAGGTGTCTAACCACTCCAGTTGGAGTATTCAGGATGGTGGGTGTCTATTTTGATATTCAATAACAAATGCAGATTTAACAACGAAATAGAATTCACTACCATTTATTGATAGTATTTACAGACCTTAGTGATCTATTCTTCATGAAAACAAAATGACACAGATACATCAAATGTCTCAACTGTTGGTAGTACTTCTTGGTAGTGATTAGTCCTGGTACCAAAATGGTTGTTTGCTCCATCTAGTGGAATATCCTAGAACAATTATGTATGTCAAACCATCACATGTCAAGTGCCTTCGACATGGCCGTGACCCTGGTCAACTCACAGATGACATGGCATTTTAAGGCATGTCAAATCATATGAGGATTACTGTGTGCTACAGTTGTCATGGTGACATATGTGCACATGTCCCAATGACCTGTGCTCTCTGTGTCAAATCAAGTTGACATGGGTATACATGTCACTTTGTCAGGAAGAATTTTCTCAGTGAAGGTGTTACCTGCTAATCAGCTGATGCTGCCATCAGTAATTATAAGTTCCTCACAATATCGCCACCGGGGGTTCGCCTTTAGATGGGAGATTCACTATATTCACCTATTCTTTCAGTGTGTTACCTGAAACATAGAAACCTTTAAGGCCACAGATGCCTGTGTTTTCGTGTCAAATATAACCAATTGAAATACAATATTTTGAAACCACAGATGACACTAGATTCTAACCATTTAACTCATCCATATTACCTCTGTCTCTCTCCACGGTGATGTATCCTTAGCTGCATTCATGTCATTCAAATGTATAATTCATGCCTATGTTTCTATCTTGGGACTCAATCAATGATATGACATTTTAAAGTCTGGCATGGAAGGTGCGATTTTTTTTTCTGATTGGTCTCGATGATAAAGGGGAGAATCAGGACTGGGGCCGGATGAGACCAAAGTGGTCCCCTTCACTCGAGTGTCACCCTCCTGTCCTAATTTTGGAAGAAACTGCTTCTCCATTAGACTAAATCCACCCACTGCACTCTGTCCAGCCTACAGGCCTGTTCCACTCTTAAAATGCATTTAGGAACAATGCTTGATATTACGCACTAACTTAGTCCTAGGCCATCCTACAAATTATGAAAGAACCTCTATTCTCGTTGAGGGTTGTCAAATTGATGTATTTTTCCATTGGGTCCATGGTTCTAAGGCATATAGTATGTGAGGCAAATATTGGAAAATCTGAATGAAAACAGCATAGGTGTGAAGCCAATATTACTTCCGGGTGGAAGTTGGTTAATTAAACCACAAATGGTAAGAGAAAATAGGTTTATCCGGCAAGCTAGCAAGAGAGAAAAGGCTATTTGATGTATGGTTTAATAAGGAAATTCCCATTATGTTTTCTGCATATATGTTTGGCTGTAGCTGATGGCTTTTGGCATTGTTCCTAGTGTATCATAGCCGATAAAGGCATGGACTAGTCTCCTGTTTAATATTGCAAATCACTGAAACCAATATCACTGAAGAGAGTCTAGGTTAGTCTGTCCATTGAAGTGAGGTGTGAGAATGTCGACAGGGTAGTGATTGTGGAGCAGCGGGCATACAACATTGGAAAAAAGAAGAGCAGTAACGTGATGAGAGTATAGAGAAATTAAATTGACACAGGGATTTGACTGCCATATCATGTTGGACTTCGTCTATGGGCCGCTGTTAGAATGCATGGCTATAATGTCTATCCTGACTAATCTGGCTCCTGGGGTGTTCATATCTTCACTGGCACTAGGTATACTGATTTTTCTTACTTATTTAGTATTTCTGGCGATAAAAGAATTTACCCCAATAGTAGAATGAATGGCTGTAAATATCAGTTTATTGTTGAATCAGCATCACCAACTGGTTGAATCAGTGCTCATCAACCATTTGGCAATGTTAATTTGGCAACAATCAATTTTCATGGCAAACTTCTTAGGTGGATGTATCAGGGTTCCCTACTTCGTTTTCATATCATACCCCTTCAAACTATATGTTCTAATCTGCAATACAAAACTTACTCAGGCGCCAGCCCCTTTGGGCAGCAATTATTAGCGCGGCGACTCTAAGTCCTACTAGTGAGACTTGTAGACTAGTCAATGGTTCAGAGTCGCCACGGTGTAAGGGATAGGGGAGCCCTGATTTCTATTTTCGTTCACTGTTCTTCTCCTATGGACTATTTTGGCACAATATTGAGGCATTGTTATCAGCATATGTATGTACTAATGGTAGATAACTTGTTTTTGTGATATATGTTTAGTTTGGGTTTTATGATTAGATTAGACATTTCAGCTCCTGGAGCTCTATGGAAGATTAGCATAAGACAAAATTAAGATTCACCAATACATCTCTGTAGGCTTTATCTGATAATTCTGTGGTCTGAAATTGCTGTATATATGTACTAAAGGTTTCATCTCACGGGGTTATGGTACATTTGGATAATATATTCTGTATTTGAAGAAGATATTTACTGTTTAGAATCTCTATAAATCTCTATGGAGAGACAAATGCTAAACTTGGTGTACACTGTCTACAGAGGGGAGGGGGTTACCAGTTTGGTGGGGAGGGGGTTGTGACCAGATGTATGCTGTTGGGGTTGGTAAGACTGCCACACACAACCCTAGTCATTCTGGGGTCCTTGGTGCATATGGTTCTGGGTCATTGAACATGCCCACCTCTACCATTTGTAGTGGTCATCTATGGGCAGGCAGAACTTCTCGGTAGTAGACCTAGTAGTACAAGGCAGCACAAGAGTTAATTGCCTTTGTAGTTAGCTTTCCTATTATTCTATCACCAGACATAAGATTACAAGTTGCCGCGCTATGTCTCACAGCTCTATTCTCTACTATTCTATTAAAATCTACAACACTACAGTTTTATTTCAAATTATACCACGATTTCTGGCTTACACAGTGCTTTTTGGGGTCTATTCCCATCCACATATCTGTCGATATTGCACACCCTATAGGCTGTAACATCAATTTTGGAAGGCGTGCGGTTATCCAGGTAAGGCGTGCGGTTATCCAGGTAAGGCGTGCGGTTATCCAGGATAACCGCACGCCTCTCCCATGTCACATGTTAAAACCCACGAAATTTTCCAGGCCAGGGTAGGGATCGAACCTGCAGTCTCACATCCCAAATCCAACTCCTTATGCACTGCGCCACAAGGACTGACGAGAAATGCTCGGTTCGAACCAAGTCTGGATATGATACAAAGCCGTGTGCGCTGTCGCTGTCCGCTGCCGGGCGAGGAGGTGTATTATACACAAACATAACGGCAAGAAGAGGAGACGAGGTGGCCTAGCGGTTAGCACGTTGCGCTCAGCCGTCAGAGGTACGTGGATCGCGCCCCGGTCCGGGGGCATCTTTTTTCGCCGTGTGCGCTGTCGCTGTCCGCTGCCGGGCGCAGAGGTGTATTATACACAAACATAGCCGCGAGAAGCATTAAATCTTTTTTCGCCGTGTGCCCTGTAGCTGTCCGCTGCCAGGCGAGGAGGTGTATTATACACAAACATAACAGCGAGACGCATTGAAATCTTTTTTCGCCGTGTGCGCTGTCCCTGTCCGCTGCCGGGCGCCGAGGTGTATGTACCTGTGTACACACACTGTCATGGCTGGCTTCGAGTCCCGGGGAGGGGGAATAATTTTTGTTTTCAACTTGAATTTATTGGTATAATATTGATTATTTATTGGTTTCGTGGTATAAAATAAGTAGTCAATGGATAACTGATAACTCGTGGGGGTTATCAACGATAATAACACTCGGCCTACGGCCTCGTGTTATTATCCGTCGATAACCCCCACTCGTCATCAGTTATCCATTGGTTACTTGTTCACTCTTCCTCTGTTTGGTGACATATCCTGCATATGACAGGGGGAGGGTACATGCATTACTGTTAGGAGTTCTCTCTTGGAAGGCATCAATAGGGACATTTTAGAGTCTGGAATGGAAGAGATGTTTCTGAGTCGTCTGAATGATAAATGAGGGAATCGGTGTTTGCCTGAATGTGACTAAAGTGGTTCACCTTACTCTGGTGTCATTCTCCTATCCTCGGTCAGGTACTAACAACAGCCTCTTCCGAACATCCAAATACCCCTAGTGTAGTCTACCACTCTGCCCTACTCTTTCCACTTTCTATGGAAGGAACTAACCACTATTATTGCTCTATTTTCTATGGGTGCTACCAAAAACCTGAGCAGCCTCACAAGAAGGCTTAGTAAGGCCCGAATATTTATCTGAATACTAATCTAAACAATTGCTTGTCCCTTACCTAAACATGTACATTTACTAAATGATCCAATAACTGATTAATTAATGTTTAGGTAAATTTGCTCAATGCTTCCGGAAGAAGTGTTGAATATGTGTTTCATTTATAAATACATGTATTTGCAATCTAAACACATAAACACTTATTTCAAATGTGTCTATATAAATGTGTATCGAGTCCTAGCACTTTTGGAAATATGTTTAGATCCGTACCTGTGATTGAAGGGAAGTGGAACTCTATTTTCATGATAACATATCTTGATGGCCTTTATATAAAATAAGAATATTCTGACATAGTTTTTGAAAAAAAGTAATTATTATAGAGCAATGCAGCAGGCTCATCTGATGCATCTCATGACCGCACGATTGGGCAAAATGCACCCAAGTTGTGATTGCAAAGCATTGTATGATCTGTCTATTCCTTTGACAAGTAGCACTGAATACACCTACGGAAGTTTCCTATACAATAACATGACGGTGGGCACTTCATTAGTTCATTCTAATTAAAACACAGTCCGTAAAACCTAAGCATGAAAATTGCAGCACCTGTGTCAATCATGACGTCGGCAGCTGCATCAAATAAGTCTGCTGCATTGCTCTATAATGGTTACTGTTTCACGCACTATGTCAGAATATTTGTATCTTCTATGAAGGCTATCAAAACAGGTTATCATGAAAATAGAGTAGCATTTCCCTTTAATGTGTTCTATTTGAATATGGTGCAATTGCTTTAGTGTCCCCTTTCTGTCTTTTCAGGTATGTAACCCACCCTTTATCCTGGACCAATATCAATATCGCAGTGAGTAATCCATAATTGACTTGGTGGATGATAGAAAATTGTTATTTGATTGTGCGGTAAGAGAAATGTCGGGGGCTTTAAAAAAATATGGGGGGGGGGTAGTTGTCTTTGCTTGAGAAATGGCAACTCATGGCCAGTATGTTCTGTAGGTCATGTAGAGACTTTGGCTCATCATTTGATTTTTAGACAAGTGCTAATGTGATAAGTACATATAAAGAGATACTACAGAGTTCGAGCTGTGCTACTGCCCATACATAGTTCAGTGGACATGTAGTGTAGCAGAGACAAGCTATTCCACCCGATTTACGCTGAACCCTTTGGCAGCAACACATTCTCTTTCCTTTTTTCTTATGCCAAAAACATACTTAAGACAGCGGCATATGTCAGTAGACCTTCCTTCCATCCACCCGGTTCAGGTCCTCACTTATTAAAAATCATATGGTCAATTGCACTGAGATGGGGACAAACCCATTTTTCACCATGGGAAGGCGGTAAATGTGACTAAAGATTCAACGTTTTGGATATTTTTCATTTCCATTAGGTGGGTAAGGTCAGGATCTTGCTTGGAAACTATGGTTTTGCCCATGTATCATTAATATTTAAAGCAGCAGACTACAAAATGTAAGCTTTTTATGGGGTATTTCAAACATTTTTTTCATAGTGCTCCCACTGGTATGGGGCAAAGTAAAGAGAAATTGCATTGGAAATGTATAATTTTTTCATATTTCCACTAGCCCCCAATATTTAGCATTATATATAATCAATTCAAGAACTATTCCCCTTATCTGCCTGGAATTATTGCTAAAAACCTTGTGGTGTAGGTAAAGTGGAACCATATGTGCCTCGTTCTTTAATACATGATAGTGGGGAGAAATAAATCATATTTGTCAAATGCAAAAATATAATTAGAAAGCCTTAGGTGTCAACTATCAGTCATTAGGTACAGAATTTAAGATTCATTAACATTATACCTCAGTATTGCCATATTTGAAATTGTAATGTGATTTTAGAGGAACCATACATGCCACATAAAGTGATTCCTCCAGTGCATAGGTATGGGAGTTCTTAGAGATTGTCATAAAGATTAACCACTTATGCACCTATCTACATGTAAATATTACAGTTCCATTATACAACTCAATGGAAATCTATGACAGTTTTTCTATGTCAGGAACCGTACGTGCCACATGGAACTATACGTGCCACAAAATGTGTTATGCCAAAATATCATGAATTAAGAAGTTTTGTTGTTATGACAGATTACTGATATAAAAAGACAATGCCCAGCATCATGCAAAAATGATATCATATGAATCTGTTCACTTGATGGTGGAAAAATTAACTCCCCAAAAATGAGCCTATTTGGACCAGAATCCCATAGGAACTAATGCTAAATAATGGAATTGACTCTAAAATTGGCAATTTGTGATATAAATGTTCTCAATTTTCAGGGTAGGTACCTTAGTGCACCAGTATTTTGGATACACAATTTCAGAACAATCCAAGCAGTTTAATTTTTACCCCTTAGTGAGCCCTACACTGCAAAAATGGTGTTTAGATTTTAAACATGTTTAGGTTTAAACATATACCGTAATCTCCCGCGTATAAGCCGCGTCTTATACGTGGGGTTTTAGTTCTCATTGGATCCACAAGGGGGACATCAAGACATTTCTTTTGATATGTTACATGCCCCCTTAGTCATAATAAGATATAAGGGGGCCCAGGGGGGTCCGGGGGGCTCAAGCTACACATAGGTTTTTGAATTTTGAAAATTCATTCAGTAGAACCAAATTTATTAATTTTTCATTTTTTTGAGAATTTTCCAAAACGCTAGGTGCGTCTTATACGCGCACTGCGTCTTATACGCGGGAGATTACGGTAGGTCAGTTAGGTGTATCATCGACTACACATTTAGGAAAATGACACTTTTATTCTAAATACATAAACATTTTTGCTAAACATGTTCAGACATTTAGAGTTTAAACAGTTGAATATTAGGTGTTTAGATTCAAACGTCAATATGTTTAGATACTTGGATGTCAAATCCACACCAGGTAGCAGCACTACCTCTGAATGGACTATCTGCACACAGTTATAATCAATTGTTGTGACAAATATCCCCAAACTCCTTGTTTATCATAGTGTCATTTCATTAAATGTTATGAAAATAGACACAACAATAGAAAATTAACTAAATTCAACTTACACCAACATCATTACCATAAAATAACCAATGAGCTTCATGACTTACACCTATGTCATGTTATTTTGTAAAGTATAAAGCAATGTCCTTCCTGCCAACCTCTTGTATTTTCTCAAGTCTCCTATTCTAATGCAGTGTGTACATATACATGTGAATATAGCTGTAGCTGACATCTTTGGAGACTTTGCAGTGTAAATAGCTGCTGATGTCCTCCAGTAAATGAGAAAACAAACAAAAGATATTCCTTTATTTTTTTAATGGATACAATGTCTCCAAACCCTTACTTCCCACCAAATCACTTAGACATTTAAACACAAAAATTCATAAACATCTTAACACAAAATTTCAGCAATATCTAAACGCAAATTTTGAACCTAAACACTTAGATTTTTAAACACTTGAGCTAAGCACATTGATTGGCTAAACATGTTTAGGAAATTAATGTGTTTAAAAAATGTTGCAAGAATATGTTTAGAATTGTGTTTAGGATCTAAACACCATTTTTGCAGTGTATGTGACCCCAACTCAGTGCAATTGACCATATATTGCTTCCCGTCTCCACAATGGTTAAATCTTCTCATAATGCAACTTTCACATAGTCCATCATTCATCTTACAAAGTATCATTGAGAGAGGCATTTTGTATATATGTAAGTCACCCGGCCATTGTTTGAGAAAACTATTGTTGATGGTAGCTCACTGAATCGGCTTACCCCTGGTAACCAACCAGTGACTCATGTTTAAACTGAATCGAGGATATAGAACCAGCTAGGTGATGGTAAAGGAATAACATCCTAGGAATCAGTACTATCTCATTCTACAGACCCTCCAGATTATCTTTTTAACAGCTGCCCAGCTTGGTTTCCCCCTCCCATTCAGCTCCAGTCTGGTTGGAGGCCTGCTGTCAGGGATCGGTCTTCACAGACTATTCAGCATAGGATGGACCCACATAGAGGCCCTTAGCCCAAGGGAATTAGATTTTAGGATGGTTCCTTCACAGTTCAGTTATTAACCGGGAAAGAGTTATAGGCACCACCATGGATTAAGACGCTTTTGGGGGTCCCCAAAAAGAGACACAAATGGGAAACTTTTTGGAATTTAGCCATGAAAGATGTCAAACTGCATAAAAATATATTCATATGTTGGTAGACTAACATGTCTAGATCATAAATACCATAATAGTTCTTGAATAAATCTGTGATGTTATCACAATAGATAGATAACAAAATATTATTTAGAAAAAGCTGAGAGGCGATCCTTTGGATGTCCAATGGTGAAGAATACACATTCCATTGGGATACATTTTTTCCCATTCTTTTCTGATGGTTTACCAATTAAGTGTAAACCACAGCATGGGCAAGAACTTGCTCTCCAAGCAGATGTTTTGTGGCATGAGGTATAGGACTACAAAATTTCACTAACATCTGCTTGTAGCTAGTTGCTGCCCGTGAATGGCAGTGCTGATGTCAGACTTTTGGAATGAATACCCAAGCTGACACCACCTCTATCAATAGAAAAGAAATAGATGGCCTTTCCGAGTTATCAGCGTCTGGATGCTTTCCTCTAGTTTGCAAATTACCCGGGAGGAAGAAATAAATCTCTTCTGGAGTATTTTCCCTGTTCCTTCCCCAATATAGTAAAGAACAACATACGTCGTTTCATTCCACCTCCGTGCGATGCAGATGTAGCTACCTGCTGCGAGAATTAACATATGTTCAAATTACATTTGTTAGCAAGTGTATAGGCTATTGTATCTTCATGATAATGTCGACAATGATGCCCTGGCGTTGGCTACAATTCCTATGTCATAATGCCTGCTGGTTTATTTCAGTTATCCATTTCTCCCAAACTGAATTATGCTACCCAGTAAACACAGTGGGTACCCCCCCCTTCCCATGACACGGAACAGAACAAGGCTAGCAATGTACTTGGGGGAACTGGAAACCACAGAAGATAACAGCTATTGTTTACCATTCCCTTTGGCTTCCAGTCTTCATAGGCCAGTGCAGTAGATATCCTTTGATATCCCACACTCCCTGCATTATATTTGGTGATTCACACAAAGTGTGTCCACATCTGCCATGGCTGTTAACCCTGCCATCAGGCTAGGCCTTTTTTATTTCTATCATACCAGCCATGAACGCCATCATTCTTTGGCCAATAGCCTTTAAACCCAGTCTTCAGTGTCTCTCTGTCGAAGGGAACCCTGTTGTAATTATATGAGGCAATACGTTCCTCAGAGTGGGAGTGAGTGTTTTTCTCCCATGATGATTTTTTTTTATACCAATGGGAATGAAGGGGGGGGGCGTAATCAGAACTATGACGATAAGGTTGGTGCTCTGCTTTGGCCATAGTCTTGAAGCGGTTTGTCTGGGTTGGGCACAAAACTAACAGAATGGAGAGCCGCCGGTCGTTTTTATTTCACAGTAGCTCTTATGACTCCCGGAGTGGTGTATAGTGGTGATAACTGGGTAAATATGATATATTATTACTTTATTGCACTTCTCATTTATGACACATTAATCGGTTATATCCACACATTACACATAGGAAATGGCCAAAGTTATTCCGAGCAAGACTCTGTTGAGTATATTTATGACTACTTTTCTAAAATTGGTAGTGTATTGTCAGAAAAACTCACTGTTAAAGGCAATCCTGAACGAGTTACATTTGAAGAGCCTGTTGAGTGTAACAGCAATCCCTTGAGAGTAGATAAGATACTAGTTGAGCTGTTAATTGATGAAATTAACATTAATAAAACTTCTAGTATTGAAGGAATCAGATGTGACATAATGAAAATTGCTTTAAAAGAGCTTGTTATCCCATTGACAAAATTATTTCAATTGAGTTTTGACACAGGTCATTTTCCAGAAAGATGGAAAACCGCTAGGGTTAGCCCTATACCTAAAAAGGGCAATACAAAGCTTGTGAAAAATTGGCGACCTATCTCACTCTTAGGTGTACCATCTAAAATCATTGAAAAACCCATGCATATACATTTAACTGATATAATGGGTAAAACTCAAATATTGTCAGAAAATCAGTATAGTTATAGAAAGGGTGTCGGCACCGGTGATGCCATCTTCAAATTCTTAAATAGTGTGTATGAAAATAGGGACAAAGGTCACATGACAGCTGCTTGTTTTCTAGATTTCACTAAAGCATTTGATTGTGTTCGTCATAGGTATTTATTAGAAATCTTAGGCAAGTTAGGACTTCAAAATAACCTATTGGATTGGTTAATAAGTTATTTACGTGGGAGAAGTCAATTTATTAAAGGCGGCAATTTTGTTGTAAAAAGTTCATTAAATTCGGTGTACCTCAGGGGTCGGTATTGGGGCCCCTGTTATTTAATTTATAC
Organism: Acholoe squamosa; assembly: GCA_949317995.1. Classification (NCBI taxonomy): domain Eukaryota; kingdom Metazoa; phylum Annelida; class Polychaeta; order Phyllodocida; family Polynoidae; genus Acholoe; species Acholoe squamosa. The sequence goes on along the minus strand of OX439037.1, from coordinate 35,288,566 downwards.
ATCAATGATGTCACCACACATCTTACTAATTGCAATTCTTTACTATATGCTGATGATCTGGTCATGTATACATTAGGATGTAACTCCACAAGAGTGGGATCATTGTTGCGAAACATTGTGAACATATTAGAATCATGGTTCATCTCTAAAAGGCTAACTGTGAATGTTGACAAATGAAAAGTTGTTTGGTTTGGCAGCACTCAAAAAGGTTGGGAATATACCCATTAAATTAGGTGATGCCATCTTGGAGACCGTTAGCAATTACTGTTATTTGTGACTTGAGATAGATAGTGCCTTGAGTTTTGAGCATGCCATGAAAGAGTTAAACTCGAAAGTAAGTCACAGATTATTTAGGTTCAGCAAATTTCGATGTGATTTATCTGAGGTTGCTGCTGTAAACATTTATAAATCAACAATAATGTCCCTATTTGATTATGCCTGTTTTGCCCATGAGGGTGCTAATGAAACCCGTTTAAAGAAATTGGATCACCTACAGTTAAGGGGTCTAAAAATATGCTATCGAGGCAAAGGTCTGTCTGAGGATGAAATGTACATTCTATCAGAAGTACCTAGATTAAAAGAAGGACGTGATAGACTGCTTCTAACGTTTCTCTACAAATTGTCCAAATCTGCTGAGTGGATAGATGAGGAGATACGACGCCCAGTAATGAGATCCGAAGAAAAATTTCATTTTAGAGCACGTAAACCCTGGCTGCAATAAATCTCTGATGTACAGAGGCAGTCAGATGTGGAATAACTTGAGCAGCTGGCATAAAAAAGTAAAGATAAAATTACTAAGACTAGAATATCAACAGTTACTGATTTTAGTAAACCTGTGCCCCTGTTAGGAATATTAGATACTTGAGGGAGCTGTTATTATGACTCCATCTTCAAGTTACTGAGACTGAGAGCTGTTTAACGACTCCCCCCAGCTCAGTAGAGGACGCTGCTGTAATACCTACGTCCCCAGGGCCTTTATGTATTTTTTTTTCAGCATAAGTCTTATTGATTGACGTTATATGTTACTTCATCACTTTGTGTTGATTTATACATGCTTGTTATTTTTGGTCCGTTGGTCCTGATTCACACTTAATAACCCCGTTGTGTTATAATTCTCTTATTGTGAAACAAAACCAGTAGACTAGTATGATTTGCTTGTATATAGTACATACCTTTTCATTTTTTTTTCATCTCATCATTGTACATTCATCTTATTGCTTATTACCACTTTTTGTATATTGTGATTCAGCAATAAAACTTTTCCAAACTTAAAAAATGAAGATTAGGTTGGTGCTCTGCTTTGGCCATGGTTGTGAAGTGGTTTGTCTGGGTTGGGCACAAAACTAACAGAATGGAGTGCCACCATTCATTTTTTATTGCACAGTAGCTCTTATGACCACCGCAGTGGTGTATAGTGGTGATAACTGGGTAAATATGATATCATTATTTTATTGCACTTCTCATTTATGACCCATTAATCGATTATATCCACACATTACACATAGTAAATGGCCAAAGTTATCACCACACGATACAACAAGGTAACAATCTATACCTCCATGTCCTAAATAATGGGCATACCCTAACTGACATGGGCAGCTGATGGGCAGTCGCCCATTTCCCATGTAGAAGGCAACAGTCCTAAGTCTGTATCATCATGCTAACATGGTGTATTGGTATCCAAGGAGGTCACAGCTGTGCTACAAACGCGCATGTTAACTATGGATAGATTTCTTTGTAATTATCTGCATACATGTCAACATCTCATCCTCTGGTCACATTGCTATGTAAATTTCTTTAGAGCATTTTGACATCCATCAAATGACACACCACATCCAGTACTATCAAGATATCCATAAGACATTCCTACAATGAACCTTCTATAAAACATCCGAGTTAGTACAGTGGCATCCCCTGGGGGTGGAGCGGATATTGAGCTGGTGCCCCACACAACGGGTGATTAATGAATATATTTGTCGGCCTGACAAAGCGGTACCAGCGAGAGGAGGGCAGGGTGCTGCTGGCCTGACAACAATCACGCTGCTGATGTTTATATTAGCCGTACATCTTGCGGAAACGAGGACGAGGTGCATATTGAGAGCATGGTCTGTCTGCTCCGGGGTCAGGAGGTCACACTTTGTCCACCTTGCCTGCCATTATCTCCACAGCAACTAGGATAGCATACCATTGTATTAATCTGCTGAGCTCTTGTAAAGATTGGCTCTTATATATCGCTTGGCATCTGAGTAAGAGCTGCTGTCAAGGGGAAGTTTTATCTAACGCCTTAGGGCCGCAGACCTGATCTTCAGGAACACAGGGAGTGAAGAACGACGAAGGGCTTAAGGGTGCGGCTGAGAATCAGCGTTTGAGAATAGACTAGGGAGCATAGGGTTTATGCTTGGGAAACTGTGTTTGACAAAATAAGCAGCATTGTTAGTTGAATGTATATAGGCAGTGACACTTGAAGCACATTTTATGGAGGTTTGAAGGGGTTTGATGGTGGTAGTGGGAGGGCTGTGTGTCTTTTATATAGGCTCCTCTCAATATTGCATAGGGCACCACAGGGAGCCCCGTTCCAGTACTTTTCCTATGTCACTGACGATCGTGTTGTTCCATTTCATATCTGAACTATTGTTACAGATCAAGCTCTCTCCATCACCCCGTCCCAACCCCGACTTTCATTTTTGCCTCGGCTGAGCAAAGATCATTTGCTTCTGAACAATAGCTCATTTCTTATTTCGGAGCTAAAGATTCCACCATGACAATTCTGGTGCGCAAAAATCCGTGAAATTAGGTTGCGCTTATTGCTGGATAGCCAACATGTCACTCTGTTATCACACCTTATCAGCATTAGGAAGGCGCCAGTTTGCCTGGACGCATCAGCAACACCAGCAGAAGCAACAGTAGGCAATGGGGAGAGGTGGGGTTGGGTAGAGGGGAATGCCCAGATGATGAATTGCCCTGTGCTTGCGGGTGCTGAATGGATTGCCCTCCGTCCGGCGGGATATGCTATGAGCATTGGTTCCGGACATACCACTGCTTGATTATCACGTCCACTAGGGGTAGCTCCTCCAATTGTCTCAGTATGGGTATGATGAGGCTGCTAGCTCCCCGAGGAGCTGCCTACTTTCTATGAGAAGCAGATGTGATCTGGCAGATTCTCCACATCCTCGAATACTATACTCATAGATAGAGAAAACTGCTCTCCAGGTCAAATAACTTGCCCATCTTCGACCATACGACTATTGGTGTCAGATGTTCTTGCCGTTGAATTTGCCAGAAGTTATACTTGATAGGACATCGATTACGTGACATGTCTTGCATCATCGATCAATTCATGGTCTGTCAAATTCACCTTGCTTTTACGGTAGATGTGATTTTTGATTTGTGGTAATATGCAGTTGCCGTGTTTACTCACTACCATTTGCTGCAAGAATACACTTTGACACAGGTGCCATGATCATGTCAGAAACAACTTTAGTATATTACATGCGCCATTGGGGCAATGTAGTGGATGACGAATCTGTTCTAAACAAGCTCGGTTTCAGGATCCAGTACTCTATATCATCAACTTTGTGGTATACACTATTGACTCTTAAAATTCGATGTAGCCTTCTTCCTATAGGACGCAATTAAATACCAAGGATATTATACTCTAGCAAGGTTACCATGGGAAAGCAACATCCCACTAGAACCAGTTGCATGTAAATTGCCAATTGCAGGCAGCTGTTAATGAACAGATGCTTGAGTATGGAGCAGCTTCCGGTAAAACACCCGAATGGTATTAGGAGACGGGAGCAGCTCATGTGATATTTATAACATTGTGTAGGTGAAACTAGCTCCACAATGTCATACACCTAGAGCTTTTGGCGCCTTTTGACCCCAGCCTCCCAAGTCAGAGGTCCTGTAGGAGCTCCCTGCTTGAGATGCTCAGTGAGAGAGCTGCTCAGATTGAGCTACTCACGAGTATTTACTCCCCGCCAGAATGGACGGGCTCTAAATACAGAGACGACGTTTTAATGGACGGTAAAACGGCGACCCTACTTTTGGTCGTGACATGGAGGAGATTACGTCACTTAGGGTGGAAGTGAATTACTGCACCCACACACCAGACGTGGCGGAAAGGGGTTGTGTTGGCGGGGGTAGGGGCTTTATGTTCTCATCATTAATATCCATGAAAGTATCAATAAGCCCTTGTTGAAAGGAAAGGACACAGCGCTGAAGGGCATTCTCCGGTCGGGATTGTAATCTGCTAGACCATTACTTCTTGTATGCAATATATTCTATGATATACTTTGAGAAGATGAGCTGGGCTTACTTAGTTTTACTTTCTGTTAGAGCATAAAAATGATAGAGATAGATTCTCATGTATAATAGATTCTTTGAATGGTAGGTTGGTACAAGGTCCTGAAACAGTTCCTCAATGGCGAAGGCTCCAGCAGCTGCTATGCTATCATAAATCCCGGCATCTAACCTCTATCCATTCCTGCACAACCTTCCACATACCTTACGCCGAATAGCAGCACTCCAATGATGAATAGAAGTGGCCATTCTTAGAACCATTACATTTGGAATAGGTTGTGAGTGAAGATAAGATGAAGCTATGCTAGCCATTAGACAGCGTCTATACCATGGGCCTTTTCGAGGTTGGATTGGGTGGGGCGACAGATACCGGTAAGAGAGATAAGCATCCGGAGCAGAGGTGCCGTTACTCAGTGGCATAGGGCTGTATGGACGGGCTGCCAGGTCATGGACTCTGAATTACAACGGTAAACTAGATCTCACACATTCACCTTTTGAATAGCAGTAGCATAGATTTACTCGCCTGCTTTCATGGCGGTCTTAGACACTTCAACGCACCTGTGATAACCATGCACTAAATAACCTTCATATTGGTCAATCGGCTTATTCGCACCAGTTGTTGATGTACTATTTGGCAAGCAGGACCTAAAGTTATCTTGTTAGACTCCATTGGCTGACAGACCATACACATTAGTGTTCTGGTACAATGTATACATACATGTGGGTTCTTTTTTATTATGGTGTTAAGCCCACAGGGCACAGACAGGCGCCAGACTGTAGCAAAGTAATCACCGACACATCCCGTGTGTTGCAGGGGAAGGGGTTCAGCAGTGGTGTATGTAGTAGGCCTATGTAAGTCTGGGGTCTTTGATTAATGATCCCTGTGCGGGACTATCGACTGGGCAGCTGGCAAGGTGACAGAAGCCTGATCTGTTTCTACACCCTCCCCCCCCATCCAACAACATTTCCCTGCCTTTTACATCAAACTCCCTCCCGCACTTTCACCTCTCCCTTCCCTCATCTAGTTCCAGCACGGCAACAGAACAGCTTCTTCCCCATGGGGCCGTTTGCCTGTTAGATAAATAAGAGAGTTCCTCTAAGCTAATGGATGGAGCAGTAGCAGAGTAGTGGCTGCAACTAGTTGGTGGAAGGGGTATCACAGAGGTGTGGGAGGAAGGGAGTATTAGTGTGCTCTGTATAGGATTGAGCAGGCCAATATAAGGCTTTGATATTGGAACACATAGGGCAACAGGGCCTCAAGGTTCTACAGAAGGAAAAAAGCATTGGCCTATGGAATTTATCCATTTTGAAAATGATTAATGTAATTTCATGTATCAGATGGTCCGAGAACAAAGTAACTGAATCTAAATCGCCTAAGGCAATTAGGCCCACCCACTTTCGAAAGATCAGCTCAAAATGCCTTATATCTTCCTCCAAAATAGGAACCTAACAACTTTTTTTGTAGCCAGCATGGTCACATCAAATGTTAGGCATATAACTTAGGTCGTTTTACTCTGATAACTTGGATTGCGGTTGCGGCAGTGAAATTTTGGCTTAGAGTGGTTCCTCTAAGCTAATGGATGGAGCAGTAGCAGAGTAGTGGCTGCAACTAGTTGGTGGAAGGGGTATCACAGAGGTGTGGGAGGAAGGGAGTATTAGTGTGCTCTGTATAGGATTGAGCAGGCCAATATAAGGCTTTGATATTGGAACACATAGGGCAACAGGGCCTCAAGGTTCTACAGAAGGAAAAAAGCATTGGCCTATGGAATTTATCCATTTTGAAAATGATTAATGTAATTTCATGTATCAGATGGTCCGAGAACAAAGTAACTGAATCTAAATCGCCTAAGGCAATTAGGCCCACCCACTTTCGAAAGATCAGCTCAAAATGCCTTATATCTTCCTCCAAAATAGGAACCTAACAACTTTTTTTGTAGCCAGCATGGTCACATCAAATGTTAGGCATATAACTTAGGTCGTTTTACTCTGATAACTTGGATTGCGGTTGCGGCAGCGAAATTTTGGCATTTTAATTTTTTTTTTTTATAAATTTGCACCTGTCGTTGTTCTATTGTGGCTGTATGATGGGGGTGAATATGGGTTTTTTTCTTTTTCTTTCCTCTGCCCGACCAAAGTTGTAGGTGAAAAAATCTGTATAATTCCAAGTCACTAGAATTAAAATGGCCTTAGGATAGGCAATTTAGCCTCCAACTGCTGATATTTTATGGCTCCCTCCCAGTCCACAGACGCTCTTGGTATCTTTAAACCACCAACCATATTTTAGTTGACATTATAGGAATTGTGCTTCTAATGGTCTTAAAACTGCCACGTGACTAAATTTGATTGAGTCTGCTCTGAAGGCCTTATCTCAGATGGGTTTGTGGTAGTATTTTGTGTTATTAAAACCTTTGGTATGAGACTAGTGCTAGTCGCGGCGAGCATTGGTTAGCTTGTTGATTAGAGTGGTCGAGTTCGGATGGGCCCCAGTGGAACTAGTTAACGACTTGATTACAGTGTGGGCTGCACATTGCCTGTTGGAGGAGATGGGTGGCTTTTGCTCACCTCCACAAAGAAGTGCTCCAATTTCACACGAATTGCTATGAACTGCTCATGCAGCCATAACTAACCCTGTAAAACCACTCCGCTCTTCCAAATTTCTGTTCCCACCTGTCAGAGCAATGTCCTACCAATCCTAACTTGAGCCGCCGAAAAGCTAAATCTCAGAGACTTCATTACGGGCACACCTTTCTTTGCTACTCAGAAATCTGCTCATTACCCGTGGGAAATCAGCCTAAGCAATTGGTCAGTGTTGCGTCTGATATTTGCTTGCATGAGCCGCCACTGTATGGAGGATTCTTGCCATGCATGTTTGACATGGTATTGGCGTCCCTGCATTGTCTGAGCAACTCATAAATACTAGCTGTGCTCCTAAGTGCAACGCAGTATCAAACAAGCACGAGCTACTAGGTTTACTAGAACAGACACAATGTTCTTCAGTGGTGTCTGTAAGATTCTGACTTGCAAGCCCTTGTAGAAAGTGTTGTATGATATCAGCGGCGTAGGGATTTTTATTGCGGAGTGAGGCAGGGGGCCCACCCAGGGAATCAAAAGGTGGAATATGTCCAAAGTAAATGGATCAAAGTTAAGAAAATGCTATATTTCCTTTAATAATGAGGCTACGGTATAGGGGAAAAGACTGTGTGGCTGGGAATATAGGTCTACCTCCCTAGGGGTTGAAAGAAACGATCATATCCATCATTTTCAATACTTTTAAGGGCCTCCCCTTTTAAGATCCAAACTACAGCCCCCTCCTGATGTAAGTAGTACAGTGGCCTGTCAGAAAGTTGACTTTGGAGCAGGCAACGTCTATTCACCTGATTAATTCATGAAATAGCTACTGTAGTCATAGATGCCACCTTTCCTAACCTTTTAGAAATTCCAAATTTTTGGCTTTCATTCCTATGGGTATTTTGCTCTCAGTGTGTGATTATACATACTAATCACATATTTGCCAATTGATTTAAGATTAATAGCCCTGCGGGGCAACCTTCTATTCTGATTAATATAGTAAATTTTAAAGTTCAGTGTACATTCAGTTTGTGAATTGCATTTTATTTTTGCCTGCTGATTTCAGTCTCCCTCTCACCCAGAGATCTTGTCGGGTTGACATTGGTCGAGAATTCAAAGAACAGATATAGTAGGCTTCCTGAAATTGTCAAAAATAATCGCATACTCTGATGGCTTTGTGATATACATTACATGACTGTCATACGACAACTGCATGTGCATATTAGGGATTATAATCTATGCAACATCCCAAAGGTACAACTAATGCAGATCTTACTCCCATCATCTGTCAACCACACTGCATCATTTGACTCTCCCCTGGGACACTCCCTGCACAGAGGGACACAACCCCCTATAAACAGTGTTGACGAGGTAAATGAGTGCCTCAGGGATGAGCAGCTGCCATTATAAGGGGCTGCAATACACGATGGGCAGTGGCTGTGTAAGTGATGGCACTACTCATTATTGGGATGGATAATCACGGTCAATCCAGTGCCTCAAGGTCGGTACCTTTGTGTAAATGATGGTCCCCAGACACCATGAGGCCTGAACAGAATAATGGCAATTGAGCGCTCTGCCATGTACATAGTGGTAAGGCATTGGACTAAGACTAATAGTGTGAGAAGCTTTTGATTGTGGAGGAGCTGCCCCCATTTGTAGTTACTCCACATTGCTGATCTGCCAGTGAATCAAATTTATTCTCACTCAGTCTGAGACAATGCCACAGGGGTTCGAAGATAAGATGGACAGAATTAGAAATGGGATGACTGCGGTGACGGTTGGTTATTATATGTTCTGTTTGTATGTGTACAAAGAGCTCTATTGAGTATGAGCACAATCTACAGTATAACGGCATTATCTAGTCATCACCATTGTGTAATGTACTGTTAATCAGTGAGGAGAAATTAAGATAAAATGCTTAACTCTGGACCTTCCTTTCCGCATCAGCACATAATATGTACTAGTACATTGCATGCATTTGAAAATATGGAAGGATATTTGCCACATTCATTCGAAAAAAGGCGTTGAATATAGTTATTAGCTGTGCTTAGCAGAGCATGTCTGAGAGGAAGTGATGGCTTTCCATTGTTAACCAGAGCTATATTCCTGACTGGTTTACGATACACGTCCCCAGTGACCAGTCTGAGCTGTAAGTAGTATGGGGAGTGGACACTCTGCATAGGTTCATCCCATGCTTCAGTACTGCAGGGTCCCTAGCCACTCTTCTCAGCTTACAAAGCTGCAAGCCCCATGCATAGGTAATGTTAACACGTAACACATAATGCCTCTCTGGACAAACCTTAGGTTCCCACGCCAATATTTGTGGATGATTTGTGAGATCATGAATATTTCTAATTTCACTCATTCATATGATAAAATCGCTGTTAGAATACTGATCGAAGACACTTGTATTCTCTCCAGGGGCTCTTTAGGAATAAATTTGCAGTTCATAATCCCACAAGCTATCGCAGTTTGAACAGATGATCAAAATTAATCTAGGTGATATTGTACAAAGATTTATGCGTGATTTAACATTAACATTGCATGAAAAATCTGAATGATATAACCATTATGAAGATGCACACCATCTTGGATGACGTTGCTGGGTAAAAATCTTATCTAAAGCATTAAGATGGGATCATGGTGAACCATATCCATCTTTGTCTATATCTTGACGTATTTGCTCTACAGAGCACACAACATGATGTGATAGTATGCTATCTTTGGTAGCAGACCCAGGCTCACGGGAGCCCTCCAGGGCTTAGTCACCCCTGACGCAATCACGCGAGCTCCTTCAAGACAACCCCACCCCATATTGGACGACCTTCCTACTTCCATCCTGCCCCATATCCAGTGGCCATCACTAAGATGTTATTTCACACCTCTCATCTACCACACGTTCACACCATCACTGCACTTCCATACACATCGCATTGCAGCTCGCTGTCCGTCAGCGTTTGTCCATGTGCCTTTCATTGCCCCCTTCTCCGTCTGTTTTGGTCTGCACCCCCCTTCTTTCTTCTGTCTCCCCCTGCCTATCTCCCTCTGTCTCTGTCCCTAAGTGCCAGGCTATTTGTTTTCTCTCCTTGCCTCCCTCACCTCGTTTTTACCCCTATCCCCCATCAGGCTGTTGATTGAGGTGCCACTTTGCTGCCAAGAGACAGCTACCTAACAGGGGTGAAAGTGTCCCACCATAATCTCACCCTCCTCCTGCACCTCCTCCTGCACCTACCATCCCTCTGACTCTCACTGAGGCGTCCACATTCAGGAGCTTTATGGCAGGAGGCCAGTGGGATGCCATCTCACCAACCCCAAGCCTCATCTCTACTCAGGCCTGCTCGGACCTCACCCACTGAACAGGACTCAAGTTGGAAATGTGCACAACTAGGGCAAGGAGAACGTGATTTTCCCTAGAAATTTGGACATGCGAGAACATCTTATACCCGAGAAAAAAAAAACATGTCCAGTTCCTTCGAATATCACGAGTCTTTCCCAAGAAATTCCCGAGAAATTCTCAAGATCTAGACTCGAGAATTTTCTAGAGTGTAAGATGTTATGGTGTGTCCAAATTCCGGGGAAATTCACGTTCTCTAGTCTTGTTGTATTAACAAGTCGGGACCCGAGAAATTCCTGAGAAATTCTCGAGATCTTGTTCAGTGGGGATCCCACCTTTTCCACCCCGCGTGGCCCTCTCAAATTACCAGCTCTTGCAGGTACTTCAAAGCCGTGTTTTCATACCCTAATCATCGTCTACTCACTGCTATTGATCTACCACGTATTTGTTCGCCAGTGCATCGGCCGCTGTCGGCACAGGTGGCCTCGGTGCACCCACCATGGGTCTGGTCGATATACAGTCTCAGTATATGAGGACTGCCCTTGCTAAATGAGCTATATAGGCCAGGTCATGATTCCCTCCTGCTCGCAATGCTGTCTTTTCTATAGTTTGTCAGAAGGTGAGGCTTGATATTGATTTCTCACAGTTCTTGGTACTCTCAGCTAAAATGCTCTCATATTACGGTGTCTGAGTAGGAAGGTGCAGAAAACCTTCAGGTGATGTATAGCATTAGTGGTTTGTCATGTTGCGCTAAGGAGGTCTCGTGTTGCCCTTTCATCATAATTGTGTGTTTTTTTCACTATGTGTTTTCTTTATTCTAGAAAAGAGTAGAATATCAAGGTGGGTAGAACACCTCTGTTTGTAAACATCTCAGCATAAGAAGGCACTTGATAACGTTTCCAAAGTGTTTTGAAATTTATCGGATTAACTAGGCCAAATAGATTTATTTGATAAGTTTTCAGATTTATTTGAATCATCTTCCTCTCTTACATTGATCCAGAGAAATCCACAGTTACGCTGGAGCAAACATTGTGATCACAGTCTACTGCAGTGCAGTGTCGTCTACCCTATCAGAGGCTCACTCATGTGCATTGGGCAGACAAATACATGACTATTTCATGTGCACCACTTGGGCAATGTTCGCCCTTGATCTACAATTTAGCCCATTGTAGAGTTAATTAACAACACAGTATCCGGTATGAGAGGTGTGCAAATTTCTCCAAATCACCTTATTTCATTATATATGTCCTGTAACATATCTGTTCATACCATCAGCAAGTGCACAGTTACAATCTCTCCAATTATATTCACATTGACCATCGTTCTCCTGTGGTTAAACAAGACCCAACCACCTCTCTAGCCCAAACACTAAGGGCAGGAGGGCCCTAGAGTGAGAAAATAGTAGAGGAGCAACAGTAACTCCGTAGGAATTTTGTGTTTATGGAAGTTTCTCAGGTCAAATCTATGGTTTAAAGGGTGCTAAAAAAGATAGGATACCGCTCCAATTTTGATTTTTAGATTTTGACCTATTTTTAGGCTAATTATGTAAATTACAGTAATTACACCTTCCTGAGACATTCTTTTCTAAACAGATGGGAATATCATCAATCTAACAGCACCTACCCCCACTCAATCTGCTACAGGGAATCTGGAGGTGTTGTGCATTTTTTGCTATTAGCAATGGTTGCCTAGCAACAGGCTAATTCTGTAATTTTCCCATAGCAGAAGTGCCAATTAGAGCAGCAATGCACGGGGAAGTTAGATATTGATTTGCATTGTGCCTAGGTGAGATATTCATGAGATGCACTTCCTCCAGTGTCCAGAGGTTGCCTAGCAACAGAATTAGTATACCTAGCAACAGAGATATTGCATAGCAACTGACACTCGATATCTCCTTTTTGACTACAGCTTCTTTCTCTTCCCATGGACACTATTTAGAGGTGCTCTGGGATATAAATTTCATGTTTTATATCAACAGAATTAGCCTAGCAACATAGATATTGTATGATAACTAGCACTCAATGTCTCCTTCATCCTCTGTCTTTCCCTGATTTGGCCAAAGACATTTCACCAAACTCATACATCAGTTATCAAACAATACTACAGAAAAATATTATATGTGTGGAAAAACTACATTAGATTAGTACAGAAGTGTTCTTAACCCCTAGGTGCCCAAGCGCGCTTTAAAGCGCGTTTTTGGGCTTGAATACATGTATATTGAAGGAAATTATCATTCACAAACTTCTACTGGTCCAATCTGCAAAGTTAGACCCTCTTTAGAATGGCCATGACTCCCCAGTTACGATACAACCATCTAATTTGCTCTATCTCCATTATATCAGGCACAGGAAGTCAAAACTTGAAAATGAGCTGTCATTTTATGTGATTAATTAGAGAGCAACCCTCCAGGAGCTAATATGTGGTATGGTACCAAAATGATGCTGGATTATATACACTAAAGTTCCCATGCCCCAATTAAATTTTACAAGAACTCTTCATATCTATAAAGACAATCCATGCATTGATTACTACTAATACAGTATCCTTCCTGAGTGGCTGTGCACATGCAGGCTGAATTAGCTTTGAATGTTCTGTATGGCCCAAGATTGCAGGAATATGGACACAGATATAGCCCAAGAGAGACCAAATACCAACAAATGACGACAGAAGGAATGTTTCAGTAACTATGGTTACCAGACATGACCAGAAATGTCACGTCCTTGACTAAAAGTCTTTATTGAGTTGTAAATATTCAGAAAATGTAATGCTGAGCCCACATCAAAAGAGAAGGTCAGAATAACACATGGTCTGTCAACAAATTGATATAATTGTGAAATAATGTAAAATCTTCAAATAATTCTGGGCACAAAAAGGTTAAGTAAGCCCATCTGAGGGTCCTGAATTGAGGATGTGTCTTATATGTGGGGTGTATGGGGTATAACAGGATTACAGGATTTCGGGCACAGGTCCTCTTTTTGATCCAATACTATGATATTCTACCTGGAATTATGTCGATGAATGTCGATTGTCATCAAGAAAATGCACAAATGTGACTCGGCATTACAAAACCATTTGAAAGTCACACCTTGACGTTATTGAGATACAGTTGCATTACTCTGTATATATATAGTGCAGAGTGCAGAAGGTGACTGGACCTCATTCAGTTAACATGCATTGTATGAGCCATTTCCTACTTCTGATACAAAGAGTCTGTATTCCTTGGAAGAAAGCTTACATTCATTTTGCTCTGACCCGAAATCTTGAGCCTTTTCCACCCAGCCAGTAGTCTTGTATATTGTTTTGTCTAATATTCTACTGGGCAAAATGGGAAATTTTAGAGAAATCACTGGCCTACAGCCAAAATTACTCACCATTGGCTACTGGAACAGTGTTAGTGTCTACCCTTGACCCTAATTGAGTTAAATTGTTCTGCTTCAAGGCTCTAGCCAATTCAGTAACTAACTGATGCTGTTTAACCCCTAACATAAGCCACAACTTCATACTTCAAGTATATAGGAATATGCCAAAGTCAGAGTGTTTCCTATATCCAGGGTAAAGATAAAGACTAAATGACCACACTAGGTATGAACATGTATAGGGGACTGTAGCCTTAGTTAATGGGGTGGGGAAGCCTTGCAGAGATGACAGCCCCCTTCCCTTCCCATACCTTTTATATATATATATATATATATATATATATATATATATATATATATATATATACACACCCATCTACATGTAGCTATCTGTTGTCACCATGACATTTTCACAACTCTTTGGTCCTCCCTCTTCAATCTCTACTGCATATTATGGCAAGGAGGGGGGAATGTGTTGTGGTAACACATCAGAAAGGCTTCCCTCCACCCTTCTTGATCCACACTCATAGACATAGACTGACTGGGGGAATGCCTCACGGCATATGAATTACATCTTTATATGATAAGCAATAGGTGTCATTCTCATAATTATGTTGCTGCAAAACATGAATTGTTAGATATAGAACATGAAAATTGCATCCCATAGTGGTTGTCAATAGTGTTTATTGGACGAGAAAGAAAACTACAGTGAAAAAGGAAACATTGAGTACCATTTGCTAGACAGAAAGTCTATGTTGCTTGGTAACCTCTGCAAATTGATTTGTGCATTTCATGATATCACACCTAAGCAAAATGAAAATCCCATATCTAACTTATCTATACATGTATTGCTACTTTCATTTGCACTTCTGCTATAGTGTGAAAATGAAAGAATTAACAATGCTAGTAATAGTTGCCATCCACAAAGCCCCAAAATTCTGCTGCCAATTGGCTAAATTTTTATGCGGAACATGAAATTTGCATCCCAAAACACCTCAAAATAGTGTCTATGGGATGAGAAAGAAGCTGTAATCGAAAAGGAGACATTGAGTGCCAGTTGCTACGTAATATCTCTGTTGCAAGGTAGAATAATTCTGTTGCTAGGCAACCTCTGGACACTGAAGGATGTGCATATCATGATTATCTCACCTAGGCACAATGCAAAATCCCATATCTAACTTCACCATGCATTACTACTACAATTGGCATGTCTGCTATGGGAAAATCACAGAATTATCCTATTGCTAGACAACCATTGCTAATAGCAATAAATAGACAACTCCAGATTCCCTGAAGGAGAATTAGTGGGGATAGGTGCTGTTAGATTGATGATATTCCCATCCGTTTGGAAGAGAATCTATCAGGAAGGTGTATTTACTGTAATTTACATAATTATCCTGAAAATAGGTTAAAATCAAAAAATGAAAATTGGAGCGGTATCCAATCTTTTTCAGCACCCTTCAAACCATAGATTCCACCTGAAAAACTACCATAAACACAAAATTCCTACGGAAGGTACTTTTCTTTACTGTTGCTCCTCTACTAAAAAGACCCCTGAACCCCTTGGACAAAATTGATCACCACCATATGAATTATGGCAGGTGTATATTTTGTCGTCTCAATACCAATATGTCAAACGTGCATTTCATCTAATTTCACAACCGCGAGTTAATCTGTTCAATTGATACTGAGTGAGAACAAAAAGGCATTTTTGATAGCTGGCCATCGTCACCCTTCTATGCTGCCTTTTCAAGATTGATGGACATGCTCGTATTGATCAGTCTGCATACGATGGGGATTTGGCTACACAAAAGAGCTGCCTTTGCATTGTTTGATTAAAAAAGAGGGAAATGTATGACTAAACTCATACATCATCGTATCATGTAATGTACGTCCATATAACACACAATGATCCCTTTGGGGTTGGGTTTCCAGTGTGGTATACGAAAATATAGCTCCACTTGCAGAGCATGGGCGTATCTGATGATGCTGAGAAGTTCCTTAAACATTAGATATTTTCCGTTCCGTTTCGCCCCAGGAAGGATCATAGTGCCATAGTTACGACAACATAGCATCATGTTGAAAACAAGCATTCTTATGATCACACCGAATAGATGTGGATGTATGCCGTTTGCAGTTAAACATTATATCCTGATATGATAGCCTTATGCAGAAGCTGACGTTGCAAAGATTTGAAAAAAACCAACAACTATAGAATGTGGCACGAATTATGCAGAGGTGCTCTAGACAAGGTACTTTAGTATTGTATTTAAACAAGAAGGATGATATATTTAAACAGGGAAGATGATATGTAACCTATATTACATTTAGCACTTTAGAGCGACATGCATCTCTATTGTCATAAATGTAAAACCACCCTTGATTATAGTCTTTAGCTAACACACCACTCACCAGTTTTCTATCTTTAGCTGTTTGGGGGGAAGCACTACTCACACCTGTTTCTTTTTTTATGGTTCAGCAAGTATGGTCTTATCCGTAAGGTTGGCATACTGAGGCTATTGTAAAAGCCAGGCTCTTGCAGCAAACTACTGGAGAAGGGAGGAGGGAGGTCTACAGGGGAGTCTGACGAGCTGCCAACAGCCTCTTTGTGACGGATACATTGCCAGCAACTACTACCAAAGCCAAGGACAAGGGACACCCTCCTAAGGGTAATATATAAAAGGTAACCTTGGGTAGATGCCCAGCATCTCTGGTGTGCAAACACAATAATTAGTGGGGTTTTGAGCTTAGAAGGATGCTCAGCTGGGTGAAAGAAGACAGTATTTGCTTTCAGGGTCAAGCAGCTAGGTTCAAAGATCCTCCTGTCAATGTTGAAGAAAGGAAATCATTGCAACTTTTCCTCTGTGTCACATGAATAATTGAATGATTAAACCCAAGGTGCGGTTGGTTTCATACACCATCTCATTTATCCATGACAGGACACCAATTCAAATGGTCAATTTGGTCTACGTGGTGAAAATCTAGGGGTCAATTTAATTAAAGAACTATAGTGTGGATGATTAGTACACATTTGGATTATTTGTTAATACTAAACCCTTTTATCTTGCATGCATAGTGAGAAATATCCATGTTACACTAACTTCTACTAAGAGTTCATTACTCATCAGACTGGAGAGGGTTTGATCCCACCCTAATATCCTTATAATCAACTCTCAGACTGTATTTCCTTCTTCACTCAAAGGTGTTAGTGATTCGAATTTGTAAGATATAGGTTAAGGTTTTCCCATTAACAAGAAATGACTTCGGTCGTTTTCTAACCCCTTCACTGCAAGATGACAGACTTCAGGGTCTGATAATATGTATACCTTGGCATATGCTTGAGGATTAAATCAAGAAAATATGTGCAATGTATTAAGAGAGAAACCAAAAGAGCTAGTCGATATAGTTAAAATTCCAGAAAGCTTAAAGTGTACTGGTTCATACGGGACAGTTTAACTTGACAAAAATGTCTGTAAATTGATAGGATCCTCAAATAAACGCATACTTCCAAGATATATGAATGTGATATTGCCTAGATATCGCTTACTGTACTGTTTGTGTCTAAATCTAGATCATCTAGAGAGCCCAGCTGTTTTCTATACATGTACTATGTCAATGTATGGCGCTATCCTGCGTTTATCTAACTTAGCACGTGCTTCACATGGAGTAAGCTTGTTCTAACAGCTCTCCACCTAGATTTATAGCCTACTCTTAGGCCCTTTCCTTGTTCATCTCAGAGGTATTTGTTTACCAGCATGCCCTACGCTAAGTGCAATCTGTTCAGAATACTGGCTTTCAGCTGTTGTGTTTCCATAGTTTTTAGCCAGATTGCCTTGGTCTAACACCAAGTTGCGAGACAAGTTGCCCACTTCTGGATTGAACCAACATGTCCCGACTTAATTAGCTCACTCCTCGGCAGATATGCTTCACCCAATTCCCGACACAAGGGTGAGCAATTAGTAAGCAGCCTTTACATAGAAGAGGGCTAGGTAGAAATAATAAGGTCTAGAGGGAAGAGGGGTACAAATCCCTGTCATGCCTCCTTCACCCTTTGTTCACTAACTATGTATGTATGTTTCCCTATGGTCTGTTACAGAAGAGTGCTACCTCATGTTAACATGATTCTGGCAGTGTGGAATTTTAGGGATGGGTGGTTCCAAGTGTTGCAAGTGAAGCATGTTTTTGGAAGTGGTTCCAAGGGAATGTTTAAAATTTTGAATATTATATGATACATTTTAAGGTAATTTTATAAGTAAAGGGCCGAGCCCGCTATATCCGTATCCGGGATCTGTATCCAAAGAAGTATGATTCCTACAACTTCAAATTGTGGGTGCCAAAACATAATTTCCCGGGTTTCAGGGCGAGCATGTGTCCTTTTCAATCTGCCCCACTGTACGAACAATGCTGGCCCTAGAGTTTTTGAAAAAGATCTAAAAGGATTCCACAGACCACTCCGTTCTAAATTCATGACTCTACATGTACTTCCCTGAGTAAAGATTATCACATACCAATATTTTAAGCTTTTGTAAAGTATGACAGTTTCTTTTAAAAATCAACACATGATGCATCCAGCCTGCCTACAGTGGAATCCCATCTGGATAACATGTGGGCGGGCTGGTTGGGATGCCGTAATATCGAAAGTCTTCAGTGATTTCCCTGATTTCAGGGATTTTGAAGTTCCAAGGCCCTATTCAATCCTAAAAAAACAACAGGTATTTGGGCCGATATTGGACCATTTCAGGGATTTTTATTTTTTGCTCTGTGACTTTCATCCCTGCCTATAAGGCTCGTTTCTGCTCTATAGCATTATTTAAATGAACATAGCAGTTCATTAATGCAATGAGCAAGTCCAAAAAAAAGAAAAGAAAAAAAGGTGCAGCGTATATAAACGAGGATAAGCATAAAATGCGCCTTATACGACATGCCTAACCTCAGGGGATGTCTTATAAGCAGAGTGTGTACTATACCATAGCTTCAACACAGGGTGCGACTTAAATATGTGGGTGTGCCTTATACGTGAGGTACTACAGTGGTACTTTACCTTTTAGGCAGGCCGTATGCCAGGACGGTTCAGTAGGGCTATTTTGTGCTTACTGGGCTCTATCCTCTAAAGGGTTGCTTGGTCCGGCCCTGACTTGTTCTAAGTCAATATGGGTTGTGTACGGAGCCCTGAGGGCACTGGCAGTGCAGATTGGCCAACTTGTATAGGCCTCTGACATAGATTATCTCTGCTGCGGGGTACTGACCACAATACTAACCCTTGTCCGCTCCCTGTTGGGCTACTGAAAGGATATTGATCACCTTAAGCGATGCTATTGTCTCAATCATATCCTGTAAGCAGATCAGCTATTTTCTGTAAGGTACACGTGTATATGGTAGATAGCCAAATCAACAGGTTGGTTGCTAATTTCAAAACATGTTATTTATTTCACAGGACCTAGACTAGGTTTTTTATTGCCAGCCATGTGCCATAACAGCAAGGGAGACTGTGATGCTAAATGAAAAAAAGAAATAAAGTGTGTTTATGGTTATTTGCTTTAGGAATTTAGGTAAGGAGCTAATGATTTTCCTTTCACACGGGTCTCTTGGTTACGCCGTAATCGACTTTGGAACCATGACTTCAAGTGACATACAATCGATTCAGGAGCCCAAAAGGATTACGCATCACATTACCTCTCTCAAACAGCCTGTTCAAGCTTCTTCAGGATTGAACAGCCATACCAACTCATCATATACTGCCTGTATTCGTTGACTTCAGCATCAACCACAAAATAGAAAAAGACAGTCCACATTCACCGACTGGATTAAGTGATGACATTGCACTTACATCTTTCTTGGTTACATGTACTCATTCTAGCTCTTTGTTCCTATGGAAGTATACACGTACGTTGATACGATAAGAAAGAAGTTCTTTAGAGTGTTGCCTATATAAGTGCAGAAAGGTTATCAAGGTGGGAACACCCTGTCCATATACCTGCCCTGTGATAAGTACAGGGGTCTAGGATAGCAGAACTTGCCGGGGGCTTCTGGACCCCCCACACCACCCCACTGACCCCATGTTACACAAGGTAGTGTTGGGATCGATAGAGATGTGACAGGGTTCTCAGCGTCCCTCTGCGTATTAGTGATGAATTGATACTGTCATTGATTACAACAGAGATGCTAGTGTTTCACTTCCTACGTCTTGTGCCCCATGTTAAGTGCCTTATTTTGTCCACGAAAAGCAGTCTTTATAGCTCCCCCCCCCCCTGTCCATGCGTTCCACGCTTATCGGTCCAGTATGACGTCGACATGCTTTATGAGATTAATCCTGGTTATTTCTCTCGGTCAGCGGTATTGGGACCTCAATGGTCAATTGGTCATACATAACGTAGCTCTCGTGCTGAAGGACAAGCGTGTTGCAGTGCTAGGTGGATCTGTCTAAAGCAACCCTTGGTGTACCTATGTACATTCCACATCTCATATCATCTTAGATAATGCCATGGAAAAAGAATAAGGTAAAGTGGTCCTGTAAAACTCTAATACTTGGAAGGCGATTCATAAAATCTGATGACCATATTAGGTATAATGGAATGGTCGTCAGTTTTTATGAATCGTCTTGCAGATGAATCGTTTTGTTGATCTGTGTCGAGAGATTTGAATGTTTTTCCTTGCTAGGAAAATGACAAGACTTTGAATCAGCAGATTTTAAGTGGAACATAAACGAACTTGTGAAGGTGATTCATTCTCGTGTATCCTGCTAATTCGACTCCCTTGATAGCTTCAGTATGAAGAAATGCTGAATTGTAAAAATCGCTTTGCTGACAGTATCCCCAACTGCTTTCAAAATAAAAGGTCAGTTAATGATCTAAAACATCTATCATTCTAAAGTAGTCCTGAATCTTAACTCATTATTCCTTATTTGGTTATAGCGATGTCTTTTTCTGTGTAGGTAGTATTTGCAGTTTTGATGGGTTTCTATTGTCAGGTCTTCATTTGCCAGTTGCTGCAGGGACAGTCTTAGAGGTATCCCTCTTTCAACAAGCTAGCTTTTAAGACTGCTCTTGTCCTGGTCTCATGGTCATCTTCTTTCACAGCACACTATTTTTTCTTGCCTTGATTGAATAAAGGCTACTTGTTTTTAACATTGCGGTACAAAGATGTGTTCTGTGATACAAATGCTTAGTATGGACTTGGGCTACAGGGAACAGGGAGGGCAAGGGGGAAACGAAAACTGAAACGGAATTAACTCTTCTGTAGTAGGCCTAAATTTCAAATGCATTAAATGTTAACATCATTCCTCGCGAGCTGCTGTCTCTAATCAACATTAAAGGTAGGATTTTAATTTTTGGATGTCTTTTTTTTTGCAACAATGAAGAGTTACTTTCATTTAAATGTTGCTATAAAACAGATACCAGATTTCAACAAGTACAATGGTAGCCGTAAAATGGCTACAAAATGAGGATATGTGAGTGCCACCTGTGGCTGAACATCGAACATCTAGATGATTGGTGTTTACTGAATTCGAACCCTCTTATCAGCAATGAATCCACTAAGGCATATTTATACCATATATGACCTATACATCTACATGCCAGTCTGGACTATATCGGTAAATCTGCAAAGGGGAAAAAAGACCATTTATCTGGTGATATACATTATCACAGGGTGTTCTCTTTTGAGAACGGTGTCCTCAAATCTACCAATCCTGTCTATTTCCCTAATGCTGATAGGACCTTCCCCTAGAGTGTGCTCTCCCGGGGCTACCTTCACATCGATATAGGAAGCTGCCACACAAATCACAGAGCTACCTTTCCTGTCCCTCTGACATCCTTGTAAGACAGTAAGCAGTGGTATATTCAAATTGATGGTGGATCTACCTTACTGCTTAGATTGACTGTAAAAAGATATACATTGCTAAGGATCATTTAGATACTGCTTTGAGCCTTACACAGTTGCCTCAATCTCCCCAGCAGGCCCCGACCACCACCCTACACGATCCATTGGTCGCCAAGCATCCCAACCTACATCGACTCTGTTATTTCAAATCAAATTGACGTGGTTGCGAAACCAAGTTAGAGGCGGACATGGCCTTGCAGCCTGGCCCAGGACCCGGGGAGGTAGAGGGCGCCACGTCTATCCATGTTGGGACCGCAGCACCACAGTACCTACCACTGGTAGCCTTCAAACCAATGATTGTCTCCCACACCCGGGACCCTCCAACTCCCACCCCCTGCGGCGATATCTCAGCTATACCCATGTTGACCGTGTATAGGACATTTGTTAGTGTATGATGAAGATGGGATGGAGCAAAGGCTATTGTAAGGTTGACCGTATTACTAGGAAAGGGTGTCACACAAATATAGGCAAGTCCAAGGGCAATGAGGTTTGCAGACACAAATCAGCATTCTCTATGCAGGTTCACCGTCGTTATTGCCCTATAAAGTAAAAAGAAAAATGATTAATTGACTAATGTTATAGCGTTGCACTAAAAAGGAGACTGTCAAATTAGCAGCCGTTTCCCAGCAATGTTGGGAGAAAGCTTTGGTAACATTGTTAGATCAGCCTATACATCGCCATAGTACCTTACTTTAAACCCATAAGGTCAGAATGATGCTTCAATGTAGCCCTATGCCGCTATGAACTCAGTAACATCGTTAGATCATCCTATACATCGCCATAGTACCTTACCTTAAACCCATAAAGTCAGCATGATGCTTCAATGAAGCCCTGTGCCGCTATGAACTCAGTAACATCGTTAGATCAGCCTATACATCGCCATAGTACCTTACTTTAACCCCATAAGGTCAGTATGATGCTTCAATGTAGCCCTATGCCGCTACAAACTCAGTAACATCGTAAGATCTGCCTATACATAGCCATAGTACCTTACTTTAACCCCATAAGGTCAGAATGATGCTTTAATGAAGCTGTATGCCGCTATGAACTCAGTAACATTGTTAGATCAGTCTATACATCGCCATGGT
Organism: Acholoe squamosa; assembly: GCA_949317995.1. NCBI lineage: Eukaryota > Metazoa > Annelida > Polychaeta > Phyllodocida > Polynoidae > Acholoe > Acholoe squamosa. Next base: position 35,266,040 of record OX439037.1, on the reverse strand, counting down.
ACCTTACTTTAACCCTATAAGGTCAGCATGATGCTTCAATGAGCCCTATGCCGCTTTGAACTCAGTAACATCGTTAGATCAGCCTTTACATCGCCATAGTACCTTACTTTAACCCCATAAGGTCAGCATGATGCTTCAATGTAGCCCTTTGCCGCTATGACCTCAGTAACATCGTTAGATCAGCCTATACATAGCCATAGTACCTTACTTTAACCCCATAAGGTCAGAATGATGCTTCAATGTAGCCCTATGCCGCTATGAACTTAGTAACATCGTTAGATCAGCCTATACATTGCCATAGTACCTTACTTTAACCCCATAAGGTCAGTATGATGCTTCAATGTAGCCCTATGCCGCTACAAACTCAGTAACATCGTAAGATCTGCCTATACATAGCCATAGTACCTTACTTTAACCCCATAAGGTCAGAATGATGTTTCAATGAAGCTGTATGCCGCTATAAACTCAGTAACATCGTTAGATCAGCCTATACATCGCCATAGTACCTTACTTTAACCCCATAAGGTCAGCATGATGCTTCAATGTAGCCCTATGCCGCTATGAACTCAGTAACATCGTTAGATCAGCCTATACATCGCCATAGTACCTTATGTCAAGGTGAATATTGAGACTCCATAGGAAACACACTAAGCCCTCGTATTGCACCCCTGCATTAAATAACCGGCGCCAAATCCGCACGATGATGTCATAGGTCCATCTGGCATGTGCACCTACCCTGAAAATTGGAAACACTAATATCAAAAATTGCCAATTTTAGAGTCAATTCTATCATTTAGCATTAGTTCCTATGGGATTCTAGTCCAAAAAGGCTCATTTTTGGGGAGTTAATTTTTCCACCATCAAGTGAACAGATTCATATGATATCATTTTTGCATGATGCTGGGCATTGTCCTTTTATAATAGTAATCTGTCATAACAACAATACTTCTTAATTCATGATATTTCAGGCATAATACATATTGTGGCACGTATGGTTCCTGACATGGAAAAACTGCCATAGAATTCCATTGAGTTGTATAATGGGAATGTAATATTTACATGTAGATAGGTGCATAAGTGGTTAATCTTTATGACTGCATCTCTAGGAAATCCCATAACTATGCACTGGAGGAATCACTTTATGTGGCATGTATGGTTCCTCTAAAACTACACCAAATCACATTGCAATTTCAAATATGGCAATACTGAGGTATAATCTTAATGAATCTAAAAATTCTTTACCTAATGACTGATAGATGACACCTAAGGCTTTCTAATTATATTTTTGCATTTTATGAATATGATCTATTTCTCCCCACTATCATGTATCAAAGAATGAGGCACGTATGGTTCCACTTTACCTAAACCACAAGGTTTTTAGCAATAACTCCAGGCATATAAGGGGAAAAGTTCTTAAATTGATTATATATAATGCTAAATATTGGGGGCTAGTGGAAATATAAAACAATTATACATTTCCAATGCATTTTCTCTTTACTTTGCCCCATATCAGTGGAAGCACTATGGAAAAATGTTTGAAATACCCCATAAAAAGCTTATATTTTGTAGTCTACTGCTTTAAATAGTAATGATACATGGGCAAAACCATAGTTTCCAAGCAAGATCCTGGCCTTCCCCACCTAATGGAAATCTTTAGTCACATTTACCCCCTTCCCATGGTGAAAAATGGGTTTGTCCCCATCTCAGTGCAATTGACCATTTACCCACTATTTGTCAGCAATAAGTCAATATACATTAGTACTTAGTCACTATATAACAGCAATTAGTCTATATATGTCAGTAATTGCTCACTATATGTAAGCAATTAGTCAATATTTGTCAGTAATCTCTCACTATTTGTCAGCAAACATTCAATATATGTCAGTATTTACTCACATTTTAATGAATAAATGTTAGTAATTAGTCACTAGCAATTGGTCAATATATGTTAGTAATTGCTCACTATTTGTCAGCAATTATTCAATATATGATAGTAATTACTCACTTTTTGTCAGTAATTAGTCAAAATATTTCAGTAATAATTCACTATTTGTCAGCAATTAGTCAATATATGTTAGTCCTTAGTCACTATTTATCAGCAATTAGTCAATATATATGTCAGTACTTATCAAATATTTGTCAGCAATTAGTCAATATGTGTTAGTAATTACTCACTATTTATTTGCCAGCAGTTTGTCAATATATGTTCGCGATTTGTCAGCAATTAGTCAAGATATGTCAGTAATAATGCACTATTTGTCAGCAAATGGTCAATATATGTAAGTAATTACTCACTATTTGTCAGCAATTTCTCAAGTCTTAAACCAGATCGATTGGCCCTTACAGCTTTGCTGTATATCTAGCTATTGATTTCAAAGTTAGAATACATTGTCTATGAAATCTTTGGAAATATTAAGTCTTGATAATAACTACAGTCCTGTTAATCTGAAAGCCACGTCATGGGCGTCCTCATTTTTTTAACACTGTTTTACTGTACTGCCATCTGGGGCTTCATTATAAAAACTAAACTGCTTCACTGCATTACACTTATGGTGGGTCACTGTACAATTCACAACGATGCCTGGTAGATTCAACAGTTATTTCTTTGAGATTATGTGTTTTTTTTTTTCAAATTTAAGAACGTTTGGCATGCATTTTGTTTTGAATGTAACGTGTGCTGATATTTTAATCAACAATGTATTTTGTTAATTGAATTATACTTTATAGTCAGTTTCAGCAATAAGTCAAAAGCTCTACGAAGTACAGGCTCATATCCCATCATATACCATCTGTTAACCGATATTTCCCCTCGATTTTCATGTCAGTGGCGAAACAGTATACATTTTAATAACTATTTTAATAAGTAGTTTTATGGGGGAAAAAGGACACCACGGCCCTTATATAAATCTAAGACATTTTCATAAAATGGGAGATTTTGACTTTTTTTTATTTGTCGTGTGCACAACGTTCTTTCTCTGAAAGACTACTGTTTTGAATATGTACTAATTCAGATGATAGGGCATTGTCTTCTACATACACTATGAGCTGAATATGAGTTCATGGAGCAGCCTTGTGTCATTGTGTATATTGGCGCTATAGCCTTAGGCTAATACACAGGAGTGGCATGGAACCAGACCGCCTCTGCTATAGCAGTATAGCAATCACGGTCTGGTTTCATGCCACTCCTGTGTCGTATAGCCCTATACCAAACATGGACATCCGCCGTCCACTGACGTATTCATCGTGTTCTCATTGATAGAACCCTCAGACGCCCACACAAGCTGCCCGAACCGTCCTTCCACCTCCTTCGTTCTCTATACCCCCCATCACCACGGTGCCCCCAGTCTAAAGTTGGGTCCATCCCTGAAATAAAAGAGTAGGTATACCGGTTGGTATCATCCTACAGACTGGAATTCATTTATCTCCATCTCTTTGTATGGCTGTTAATGAACAGTTATATGTATGAACGATTTAAGGGCTGGCTCCAAAAGTCGATGGTTCCAATCCCTCGAGGTGAACTAAATGGTAGCTTATGCTTTAATTTCTTTTTTTTTTTATAATTTTCAAGTAGAATGGTATTAATAGACATAATTTGGTATCTTGCCAATGTCAAAGGCAATGCCACTGCACATGGTATATGGCCAAGCCCACCTGCTCACCAAGCTCAGACATTTACCAGCTTGAGCCCATGTCTGGGCCGGCCCACAGGGTCTAGAGGAATCCCACCCGGGGCCCTTGTAGGTGTCCTGGCTGGGGTGATACATATCCTATCTTAAATCGAAGGGAAATATGCCTAAAATAAACCTGCAAATTTTCTGTTATCGGCGAACGACATCTCTGTCAGAACATGTCCTTTTTTGTGAGGATCTGGTGAAAACCGACCTAAACATCAGTGCAAAAGGTTATTGCTATGCTAAATGCTAATGTGACAAGGTTCCTTAGTATGCTAGACGGGACGCTGCAGTCAGTATGGGTTCCTTTGTTTAACAGCCTATAGGGTATCAGGTTGCTATGGCTTTCCTAGCTACTTCCTAGGCCATTAGCAAACACCGTGGTTGCAGAGAGGTTTTGCAGAATGCATGGCTGTTGGACATAATGGATAATACCCTTCGAGGTTGTTTTTTACGTACAGAAAGCGCTAAGTCTTTTTGCTCCTCATATAGTATGTATAAACCTACATATAAAGCAGTATGTTTGTTATTTTGCAAATGTGACTACTCCGTCCTTTACTGTCATTCCATGCATGGGTATTTGTGGAATTTGTGCTAGAATCACCAGCTAGAGTTGCTGGTGCGGAAGGTGGCAGAGACGAATGGTTCGTGCCTGGGCACCAGTGGTCTGTAGAATGACGATGGAGATTTATGCCCCTCAAGCTGCATCTTTTCAGCTGTGAAGGGCACTTTGGGTACGCAATTTGAATCCAAATTCCCATATGCACCTGTAGGATCCTGGATTAGTTAAAGCAAGCCCCACTCATAATATTACGTCCATTTTTCATACATTGAACTAATCCCAATCCTGAACAACCCCTTTCTGAAACCAACATTGGCCATCTGGGCCTCCATGTGTGTATACATCAAGGGTAGGTTAAGGATGCAATTTATGAATGGATTTAGGAGCACCTGCGCATTCATGGGCTAATAATTATGCCCATTTTAAATTGAAACATCCTAAAGAACAACTTGGGTATAAGGCCACTTAGAAAGCCTTTCCATACACATCACGAATATTGTGGTTTGGTTGTTTAGTAATTGTTTATTTTTTCTGTTTTGAGAAAGTGTAGACAAATCATAAGAAACAAACAAAACGCAGGTACATATAATTAGGGATATTTACTAAACCCTGTTGAGTAATTGACAAAAAAAAAATGATTGAAGACCTGAAATCTGTCTTGACGATTGCACAGTAATGCTGAATAATCCTCCAGGTGCGCATGGGAATTTGGATTCAAATTGCGTACTCAATAATTAACGGCATCAGCTGCTCCTAATGTGATAATGTGCTTGCACATAAGGCTTTCGGGACACCGGAGATCGAGATCATGGCAGAGAGGTTGTACAAGCTTTTCACCTATCCAACAGGAAATGATATCCCAACCTAAACAACCCAAGTTCCAGCATTGCTATATAGTCGTAGCATTGATTTAGTATGCAATCTATTCTAGCCACATAACAAACTGCGTAGAAGGATTGGTGAGCGTGTGTCACATGTAGGGTACTTTGTATGAGCTACTCCATGGTCCCAATGTCGCATATCAGACATGGCTGAGGGAGAATGGCCATTGTCCTTGACTTGGTGCCCTGAATATGTCATGGCAAGCATTGTTACCGTCAAATTGTGGCCATTTGGCCGTCCCCGACCCCATAGGATGCACAAGTCACTTGCACCATAATGTGTGTAAGGCAATAATGTGTTTCCGACAGACATGATAATACCACACATTTGACTCACAGAGCTCCATTGTTTATTCACCCCATGCAGCATTCTTGGAAGCCATCATAAATACAATTGGCATAATCTAAGTCCTTTACTTGGAAACTACTTCCCACATCAATAACCTCGCTCTACGTTATTGCTCACTCTACTTTATTGTCCTTAAGTGACATTACATCTATGTGAAGTAATATGTAGGATATGCACAATTTATGATAACAATACAGCAACACTATAGATGTTTGTGCACTAGGGCGTTCTTTCCCTTTGCAAACGTTGTCACATCCATTCTATATTTTATTGTAAGGCCCTTTTCCATGCCTCCAAACCCGCATTAGAAAGTATCATACAATAAAAAAGACGAAATGATTTCCCTCATAACTATCATCTTCCTCACATTATTTGACCGATTAATCTGCTCTATTACTGGTAACATGCAATACTAATAGATATATATGTGGATGTTCAGCAATAGGAATCTTGAAAAAAAAACTATATGTTCAATTTTAGTTAGCCAGGTGAATTATTCTTCGGTCATAAAATCAGTTTTTTTTTCATTGTGTACTAGCTTTTTAATTCACACTGAGCTCTCTGGGCGTAGAGATGGCATCGGTGGGCACAGCCAGTCAACCCGATCTGTGAGATCAAATGTCCTCGGAAATGGCCTTGTATGATGTGCAAACCTCCTGGGCCTCCATCAGCTTGCAATGATATTATTCTGCATGGAACTTTGATACGCTAGATAGAAAATGATTTAAACAGGGTCTTTCACTTTCTTTTTGTATATTTTCAGGTACGTATCCATGGATTGAGGCATGGTATGAGTGAGTAGTAAAACATTCATTTTACCCTTGGGATTTTATAATGTTTTTCTTACAGCTGTCTATCATGAATTTAAAGTATTCAGACTTTCGGTAAGCATAATGCAAATGCATCATACATGAATGGCTAATGGAATCATTGGACTAAAATATTTTCATATATCGGCCCGACCATGACATTAGGATTTTGGACCAAGGAAACGCCTTGCCACCTGAACTGAAACATTGGATAATAGTAAATAGCTTTTCAAATAGCTATTGTTAGTGATATATGACCAACTGATCACTATACAACCTGAGAATCTAACCAGAAAAAAGATAGAGAGCATTTTACACATACTGATCACACCTCAAGGGAGGAATCTCTCACTCATTGGGCTTCACCTCATGTGATTAATAGCACTGCTGCCATTAATTGGAACAAAAGGGGTTACGATTAATGGCCATTTTTAAAGCATCACCCTGTTCAATGTGATGTATTATGGCTTTGTGGTTGCATGGCATCAACCATTAGCAGTATGCAATAGTTATGGAGCTCACACATTGAGGTTGTACCTGCAATGTTAACCAATTCACACAGACCTTTCACATATTGTAATCAGCTGTCAATAATGAATAGGCCTAGGTGTGGCCATGATGCTCTATGGCCTATAGAACCACAGATTGGTGAAGTGTGGGCCGATTGGGCAAGGATGTGCTTTTTGGCGGACACTATCACCTTAATTATAATCATATAGTCAGAACATAATGAAGGTGAATGGCTATGGATTAGCAAACCAAAATCAGTGGTAAAAGTGAACAGTGGTTACATACTAATGGGTATTCCATTTTTTCATTGCCTTCGGTCAACCACTTGTATACAGTTTAATATCTTTATCCAGTATATTGTACAGTAGATTAGTGTGGAAACTGTGATCAGAGTCAGATTGGTGGTATAGAACTTTGCCCGACATTTTACCTTCAGTTTCTCATAGCGATTATCATTCTTTAAACTGATTTTGATCATTTTAAGATATGGCCATAGCTTTAAAAGGACATTGTTTTAACACTGTAAGATCATATGAATATGGGACCGCTAGTAATGTAAAATGAATCCAAAGTCCATTATCATACCCCTGCCAGACAATACTGCATTCTTATGTTAAATACGCACTGCAATATTTAAGCAAAGCCCATGGTAGACTTTTGATTTATTTTCTCGCAGTCGCTTTAGTTGTATAGTGAGTAGTCCAAGCTTTGTTATGGAGATCTTTAATCCTATTGTAACCAAATGCCCCTGATCCTCCAGGAGAGGGAGTCTCTGTCTCCTCTTGAGACCAGTTACAAAGATAGAATGCCATTTTTGTCTGACCATTCCAGTGGTTGCAGGGATTGCTGGTGGTTTTAGAATGTGTCTAGTCACGTATTAATCGTATTACGTCTCCTATCATCACAGTCAGATCCCTACCAATAAATATTTGAGGAAATTGATCCCCATTTTATGGAGAGGCATGGATTCTATGTGATAGCCCAGTATACTGTAACACAGCTTAAGTGCTTTATGCAGAATATCATTTCTATTTGAGAGAAGTTCTCCAAGTCTACAGACTAGAATGCATTTTCTTTATATTGTAGTGGACTTTGATAGGGATAAAAGAAGGAGATATGGGTCTGCTATTCAAATTCATCACACAGAATCTGACTGCGCTTAGATTAGATTGTCGGCTGAGGTGGAGAATCGACTAAATCATTGACATTAGAAATTAACTGCACCTGAGGCCTCAACTGGATTACTCTGTATGGAGTATCCCTAAGATGAAGTAGAAATGAATAGTTGTAAATTTAACCCAATTCCCAGTTGTCGGTACCCGCAAACAAAAAGGAGCAAAGAGAAAGAAGTACAGAATACATTGATGTCAACGAAATGACGCATAAGCAAATAACGCTTTCAATTCATGTAGATATTCTTTATAGAATTCTCGTGATGAAACTACTAGAATGCCACTTTCTTACAAATCAATTTAAGGTAAAAGAACTGAATGAAATATGTAAGTCAAGATTACAATTATGGCAAATTAGATAAGCAAGACCAAAAACTATCTACAATTGTAAATTTATCCTAGGTCACCTGAAGATTTGAAAGCCTGCAGTAGTGGTAGTACGAGCAATCTTTGCATACAAAGGAGGTACTGATAAGACTCTTGATATCCGTGTGTTGTTGTCTTCTAAGGATTTCGCTACGGTGATATGTAAAATACCAAACCTTACACTTCCTCCAGAGCACACTTAAATAATTTTTACTTTAGATGTGCGTGGAGGTCAAAACCTGGACGTACCTCTAATCACATTACTCATTATGATTATATAAATGTATAACTCTTTTTGATTTGAAAAGAAAATTCACTGATTACTCACCCTAATTGCGAAGTGTAATATTAATGGCGGCTTCAATATTCTTGTCTGCATGCAGTATACATGGAAATATCTACAACTTCATGTATAATTACCTTTGATCATCATCCTTACCCCAGTTCCCACTTCTAGGGGCAAACCTTGTGCGGTGATCATATGTATCCTGATGATCATCCTTACCCCAGTTCCCACTGGTAAGGCAGATCTTGTGCGGTGATATGTCCTCAGCCATGAAGGTGAATGGCTATGGATTAGCAAACCAAAATCAGTGGTGAAAGCGAACAGTGGTTACATACTAATGGGTATTCCATTTTTTCATTGCCTTTGGTCAACCACTTGTATACAGTTTAATATCTTTATCCAGTATATTGTACATTAGATTAGTGTGGAAACTGTGATCAGAGTCAGATTGGTGGTATAGAACTTTGCACGACATTTTACCTTCAGTTTCTCATAGCGATTATCATTCTTTAAACTGATTTTGATTATTTCAAGATATGGCCATGCCTTTAAAAGGACATTGTTTTAACACTGTAAGATCATATGAATATGGGACCGCTAGTAATGTAAAATGAATCCAAAGTCCATTATCATACCCCTGCCAGACAATACTGCATGCTTATGTTAAATACGCACTGCAATATTTAAGCAAAGTCCCTGGTAGACTTTTGATTTATTTTCTCGCAGTCGCTTTAGTGGTATAGTGAGTAGTCCAAGCTTCTTTAATCCTATTGTAACCAAATGCCCCTGATCCTCCAGGAGAGGGAGTCTCTGTCTCCTCTTGGGACCAGTTACAAAGATAGAATACCATTTTTGTCGGACCATTCCAGTGGTTGCAGCGATTGCTGGTGGTTTTAGAACGTGTCTAGTCACGTATTAATCGCATTACGTCTCCTATCATCACAGTCAGATCCCTACGAATAAATATTTGAGGAAATTGATCCCCATTTTATGGAGAGGCATAGATTCTATGTGATAGCCCAGTATACTGTAACACAGCTTAAGTGCTTTATGCAGAATATCATTTCTATTTAAGAGAAGTTCTTCAAGTCTACAAACTAGAATGCATTTTATTTATATTGTAGTGGACTTTGATAGGGATAAAAGAAGGAGATATGGGTCTGCTATTCGAATTCATCACACGGAATCTGACTGCGCTTAGATTAGATTGTCGGCTGAGGTGGAGAATCGACTAAATCATTGACATTAGAAATTAACTGCACTTGAGGCCTCAACTGGATTACTCTGTATGGAGTATCCCTAAGATGAAGTAGAAATGAAAAGTTGTAAATTTAACCCAATTCCCAGTTGTCGGTACCCGCAAACAAAAAGGAGCAAAGAGAAAGAAGTACAGAATACATTGATGTCAACGAAATGACGCATAAGCAAATAACACTTTCAATTCATGTAGATATTCTTTATAGAATTCTCGTGATGAAACTACTAGAATGCCACTTTCTTACAAATCAATTTAAGGTAAAAGAACTGAATGAAATATGTAAGTCAAGATTACAATTATGGCAAATTAGATAAGCAATACCAAAAACTATCTACAATTGTAAATTTATCCTAGGTCACCTAAAGATTTGAAAGCCTGCAGTAGTGGTAGTACGAGCAATCTTTGCATACAAAGGAGGTACTTAGAAGACTGATAAGACTCTTGATATCCGTGTGTTGTTGTCTTCTAAGGATTTCGCTACGGTGATATGTAAAATACCAAACCTTACACTTCCTCCAGAGCACACTTAAATAATTTTTACTTTAGATGTGCGTGGAGGTCAAAACTTGGACGTACCTCTAATCACATTACTCATTATGATTATATAAATGTATAACTCTTGTTGATTTGAAAAGAAAATTCACTGATTACTCACCTAATTGCGAAGTGTAATATTAATGGCGGCTTCAATATTCTTGTCTGCATGCAGTATACATGGACATATCTACAACTTCATGTATAATTACCTTTGATCATCATCCTTACCCCAGTTCCCACTTCTAGGGGCAAACCTTGTGCGGTGATCATATGTATCCTGATGATCATCCTTACCCCAGTTCCCACTGGTAAGGCAGATCTTGTGCGGTGATATGTCCTCAGCCAACTGTTCTATATTCATATGAATTAACTCTCTTCGCCCACATCTGTCCTGTTGTATATCGTGATAGCGCCAATTCCATCAACCCATATATATATATATATATATATATATATATATATATATATATATATATATATATATATATATATATATATACAGACTGCATACATAATATGCCATTTGAAATGCAATCATGGCAAACCTACATCCCATCAATTCTCACGATATGTCTAAGGACAGACAGGCAGGCTACATTATACCATTCCGTGCCAAAAGTAAATGAATAATTGTAGTACGCTAGGGACTGCATCCACTCCTTATTCCCTTATGAGTTGTGCAGAGACTACCGTGGCCTCCGCCATGCTCCACCCTGTTGCGCCACCTGTTGGGTTGTACGTGTAACAGTAAAGTCATGAGCAGCTCATTTCTGAGGTCCGGTCTATCCATAACGTGCTCATCACAGCTGAATGCTCCAGGTCCGCTCAGTTATAGCTTACTGCATGCATCCCATTAACACATTCAGTATGAAACTTATAACTAGAATGCCACTTTCTTAGAAATCGATTTTAGGTAAAAGAACTAATTAGATAAGCTAGACCAATCACTATCTACAATTGTGAATCCTCTCTTTATCAGACACAACTCTACAGGTGCGCTCCAGTAAAAAGGCTGTGCCATCTAAGTGAACGATTATGTAGTGTATGACATATTTAGAGGATCTACTCATGCTTAGCCTATTACCATAAAACCGACTTCAAACACACATCCCACGAACAGCGGAATTATTATTTATTATGTTTTTCTTTACCGGTATAGTCACCTATGTATACTACATGAGTATCCACGTGAAATTGACAGCGAGTAGACGAAGTATGTACCCGGTAAATCTGGTACTAGGGCAGTAGTGGCTTCGTAAATAATAATATGGCAATAACATAACCTATCCTAGCAACAACATTTCTCTCACAGTCAAATCAGCCACTAACCTTTCGTGAGCAACTTGGAAAGTGTAATGATTTGGCTGTATTTCATGCACACCCACATTTGGGTAATTACAAAGGGTCAGTGGAGGCAACGGCCAAAGTTTAACCAAGGTTCTTTTTTAATTATTTATCAGAGGTGTGGTGCAGCTAGACCTATTCGTCTCTGCCAATAGGTTCTTGTCTCTGGTGAGAGGTGGATGGAGAAAGCAATCAGGGATATATAGATATAGTTTACAGGAGGTAGCTGAGGTGCATTATTGTCTAATATGGATATCAAGTTTCGTCTTGGAGACCTTTTTATATCCCAGGTATGTTGACATGTTAGCAATAATCGCTGATAATATGTAATATGTGCATGGCTGCATAACCGGGTGGATAGGATTCAGTAGGAAAATCATAACTGGGATTCTTTAATTGTGAAAGTCAGCGCTCTTATGACAGGTACGTGATTGACCCTCTACTGAGATTCAAGAGCTAAATGGTAATTAGGGCTGAAGTCGGGAATTCTTAGGACATTATGTTTGAATTTCTGTCCATGATGGCTCTGGGTTCAACGTCAGATATCAACGAGACATATTGTTCAATATATAGGTTATATTGAAGAATAGAAAGTTCAGTAGCACACCTGTGTAAGAATGGCACAGGTGAATGAACAGCTCATGTGTTTTTACGAAGGGTTTCAGAGGACTGACCCAAGATGACCTCATCCCTTGACGCTCATTATTCATTTCCCTCACTGTGTGTCTCTTTTCTTAAGACTCAGAATGCTAGGCTTAGCTGGCTAGATTAACCGTCAAAATTCCTAATTGTAGTCTATTTTGGTACTACGCCACTCGTGATTCTGCCAATGACCTTCGACCAAAGAATATGGATTTAATTAAACAGGAGGAGACAATTTAAAACATGCACTTTAAAGACTCTGAGCATGGGTTCCCACTGGTCAGTTAAAGCTATTTTTCTCTAAAGGTCAGTTAAAAGTCAGTTAAAACAATATTTTTAGAAAAAGTCAGTTAAGATTAAAATTTTGACTAATTTAGAGGGATAATTGTCAAGATTCCACGCAAATTCACAAAATTTCTAAAACACTCACGTTCGAGATTTGAAAAATTTGTTCGTGAGCTCCGTAAATCATCCGCTATGCCATCAGTTAAAAGTCGATAAATGTCAGGTAAAAGTCAGTTAAAACCATGATCCATAGATAGTGGGAACCCTGACTCTGTAAACGCTGTAGGGGGAAATGCTACCTGCTATTATGAAAACATCTGACATTTAGAGTTGTCAAGGTATTTCTTCATATCTTATCAGCCATGAGACTTCCTCCAGTCAAATGTTACCGGGCTGATTCGACTGTGACCTTTACCACACAATCATCTGGTTATGATCGCAATTCACGTTTCATATTTTTTATGATGCCAATTTCAAATGCAATAGCAAACAACTTTCCATAACTGATGGTCATTATCTAATTGTCTCACGTTCCTTATGTCAGTAGAAAGGTTTAGTGCCGTATCGAAAAAAACACCAACAAGTAGAGAGGATAACTAGAAATAGGACTACTTATGTGGTATGCCAAAGTTGAAACCACTGGCCCCTAGTTGGATTGCCTAGCCTAATCTTGGACACTTTATCTAAGAAATCAAAAGTTAATTCTTGCAAACAACGCAAGAATCATGAGCCTAGTTTGGTAATCGAAATGTGTTTGATCTGATTTTAGTAACTACGCAATTATGAAATGACCAGCTCAAACTTTCTCTGTACTAGTGGAAGTGTTTTTCCCTGTACCTTTGCTTTGATTAGTAGATAACAGAAGCAGAAAGAGCTCTCTCCATATAATACTTTCCTTGCTAACCATTCCTGCTCGCTGGGGATGGTATAAGCTAATGATGAAGGTTCTATCGAAGAAGATATTAAATGACTCATGCCTGTATGTTAACACTTCTGCTTGTTTGAAGCAGGAGATGTTGATCAAAACTGAAACTGGGATAGCTAATCTGGACGGTTCGCTATAACTGGGTTTTAACCTTCACTAGATTAAACTTCCAATTAATACGTTTGTCGTCGTGTTGTCATTATAACTGGGTGGGGTAGATGAGCTGTTCAATAAATGTTAAGATATTCTGAGATAACGTATTTTAAATGAAATACCAGTAAAGTCAAGGACGCTCAAGCATGTTTGGTTATAACCTGAATAAACGTGTTTAACTTCAAGACATATGTTGTAGGGTATTTATAATGTACAGTTCTATACTACATGCCTGATAATGGCATCCCTGATGTTAGAGCATGAGGACGTCAATGCAATATGCCATGCCCCCATGCCTATCTTAGTTCTATTGTACACAACTAGTATATTCTGTATTCAAAATGTTTGTCAATCGAGAAACATAACATGGACTAGCAGGCTAATTATGCTGAACTATTCAGTTAATATTACTTTTGATCAGAAAGAACTTGTTTCTGCACTATCTAGCAGAAAGCATTGGCACAGGCACACCGTTTAAGGGCCATTGTAAGTCCTAATTGCAATATGACTATGCAGAATGACACTGTGGTTCAGCAATTCCACTTTAGGAGGCAGCACCCACACATAGGGTACTCTCAGTGCATGAAGTGTCTCCTAATATTGATGACGAGGACACCAAGTGGGGAGTTGTCAGAGATTTCCTAGTACTAGAACGATCCTTGTGGCAAGAGCTGGTACTCCCCAAGCGATATACATATGCAGCATAGAATTATCAGAGCACTGGTTGTGAAATCTGACTCACTTATTATCTCGAAAAAAGTAATTGGTTTTAGGCGACTTCAGAACATCTTTAGATGACTGAAATTCCCAAATTCATTACCTTCAAATGCTTTTTTATCTCCCTTGTCCTACGTATGCATGTTCAAAATTGTGCGTTATATGTTAGTTGAAGAAGTGAAAATGCTTTTGGCAGCAAGTCAGCAGGTGAGGATTATGTATTTTTGAAGTAATCCGCAAATCTGTTAAAAAGATACACACATTTTGGAACCAATATATCAAGTATATGTGTGTCTAGTTCCCTGCCTATAAACGGCATCGGTACCATAATCTTGGAAATTGCTGATGCCGCTTCCAACTCATAATATCATTTCAATCCTTTACTTTGAATCTAATTGTTTTTTTATATCTCACTTACTGTTTTTGAAGTACCAATTTCCTGCGCTAGCTCCCTATACAGTTCTGATTCAAAGTGCCAGTATCCTATACTACTCTGGTTCAAAGTGCCAGCACCCTATACTACTCTGATTCAATGTGCCAGTTTCCTATACTACTCTGATTCAAAGTGCCAGTTCCCTATACTACTCTGATTCAAAGTGTCAGCACCCTGTACTACTCTGATATAAAGTGCCAGCACCCTATACTACTCCGATTCAAAGTGTCAGCACCTTATACTATTCTGATTTAAAGTGCCAGCACCCTATACTACTCTGATTCAAAGTGCCAGTTCCCTATACTACTCTGATTCAAAGTGCCAGTTCCCTATACTACTCTAATTCAAAGTGCCAGTTCCCTATACTACTCTGATTCAATGTGCCAGTTCCCTATACTATTCTGATTCAAAGTGCCGGTTTCCTATATTACTCTGACCTAAATGCTCTTGTACACTTCTCTCCAACTTCCCGATACTATACTGGTACTACTTTTATTCAAAGTGCCAACTCCCTAACCTACTCCGATTTAAAGGGTCAGTTCCCTATGTTAATCTGATTCAACTTGCCAGCTCCACCACCCTTCTCAGTCACACATGCATTTTTTTTCACAATTTTACAATTATTGCCGTTTTGTAACCACCACCTTTAACATCTCTTTGATTGAACTTGATTCTTGAATTCATTTGATGTAAATGTACTTAAAGGACGTCTGGGATTTGAATTAACCATACCTCACTCATTTATTCTTTTGTGATCCAAAGCGTGGGTATCGTTAGCCGTAATTATTTCACCCATTAAATTCCCCAGGCCCTATTTCTTTCTTGGTAATCCACCTGATCCAAGTAATGAAGAATGAGTAGCCACAGATGACAATTCAATCAGTCTTTGCGCAAATTCAGCAATAAGGTTATTGAGAGGTTAAGGTTATTAACCAACTGCTAACACACATTGTCCAAGGGTCCGGATTTACCACATATATTTAGCATATACACCCCCCTACATGAGCTTACTTGAAGATTACATAGAAATTTTAATTTATTGGGACATAAAAGGCATTCTAGATTGGGTTTGCTTGTACGTCATACTAGACTCCTGTGAAACGTATAGTGGGGAAGATAATGAGAAAGGTGTTATTTTCATCAACATTTTGATTGTCGTTATGCATATTTTGTGTTGCACTATACAAATGAACATGAACAGGGAAGAAAGAAGCGCCTCACATAAGATGTTTTCCTCTATGTGTTACCTTCTTTTCTGCTAGACAACATCAGACCACTCCCACAGCATGGTGTGTTTCACCCTTCTTATGGGGGGCAGCGATATTAATTAGTAAAGGCAAGCTTCATTGATTCAAAGGTTATGAGGTCACACCCTACACTTTGCCAATCCCTTCCTAGAAATACCACCTGTCGCTACTTACGGATTCTTAGCTTTGTTGTTGTTATTCGGTTGTATCTTTTGCAGTGAGGACGTAAATTCTAACTTGGGCATTCCTCTATACATAATGATGGGGAAGGGGTGTCAAGCTGACACGATATTATGCTCCATTTGGTTGATCAAGACTAATTTGTTATTCTTATTTTCATCATGGTTCGATCATCATATTCTTTTCTTTTCATGGATGGGACATCTCTTGAAGTCGCTTAGTCTCAAGTCTGGGCAGATGAACCTGTAACTACCATGAGACGCTCCCTCCCTTTCCCATCTAGCAGCAAACAATCCTTAGCAATCCATATGATGGAGGAGGGTACAAAGATTCTCCACTGTACTTCCAGTTCTTGTGGGCAGGTGGCGTAATGATGCAAGAGGCCTTTCCGTGAATCCTGGCCAACCTATATCTTCCAGGTCATAGAGGACTAGTGCCTCCTCACCGATCGGCATGGTCATCTGTTGTTTGAATGGTCCTCATTTGAGGCAGTGTGCAGATACGTTGAATGACGGCACGTTGAATTACTGAAGTCTGACTGCTTGTCGCGATGATGTGTGAATGCATTGTACTCGCCAGGGCTTTATTGACGCACCATGCCGACCTTACAGGGTTGATGCCCTCCAATACGGTAGTCATGATGCATATATTCAGCCCTTGCGAGAAGAGTTTTCAGTGCTGCACTCAGGCATCGTCGCCAGTGAGGCCCCAGTTAGCACAGAAAATCACTTCAACCTTGGTGTAAAGCCCTAAACACATGTCCTCTGACCACCCATAAACACCACCTCCCCTCCTGTCCTCTGACCAACCTTGTTCGTGTGTATAAGGTGTATTCTATATATATGTATATATATATATATATATATATATATATATATATATATGTGTGTGTGTGTGTATATATATATATATATATATATATATATATATATATATATATATATATATATACATGACCTTTCCTCTGACCAACCTTGGTCGTGTATATAAGGTGTCTTATATACACGACCAAGTGTGTGTATATAAGACACGCTATACTCACGACATCGTCGTGTTAATATCATCGGCCGTCTCTGACCGGATATATTCTGCGTTATTGTTTATACTTTTATGGCATGATCACTATGTCAGACCGGCAATATATTTTCCTCATCCTTTCCGTGTTTTATGAGAACACATACGTACGAGGGCCATGTGAAACAATTGTCATAAATGCTGCTGCTTGCACGTGGAGTTCTACACCACCTGTTTCTTTTTCCTTCCACACCCATTAGCCCTTCAATCGAAAAACAAATTATAGAATGCATAAGAGAGGGGCAGAGAATAGGCTATTTGTAGGTGCCTTATCAGCTGGTACAGTGCATGTAACCACACACACCTTCATCACTCTCCCATTACTGCCCACCTCACTGCTTACTGCCACCATAGAGAGCGCCACCTCCCCACTTACTCCCCTCCTCCTAGACTGACTAGCTGCCCGTGTTTGTCCTTGAGGCCGACCGTAGATTCTCAGGGTACCCTCCCTCCCGGGGCCCTCCCTCTGTCTGAGGCTGGTTACTATGGCAAAACCTGGAGCCAGGTACACAGAAGGCGACTATGGGGATGGTAAATCGGCTGTCACGTGACCGAGTCCAATGTCCCCGCTTCAATAAATCGGCACCTCCAGGGTGGCGGAAAGTGCTGCCCTTAGCGGCCAGGGAGCACTCGGCGTCCTTCGCCGAGTCCTCCCGAAGCCCCAGATTTCATTGCGCCTTTCTATTAGGTGTTAAATGGATTCTCTTGATTAAAAGGTTAATAGTGTAATTAACAAAGCTCTCAGTGAGTGGGGTGTACACATATTTCCAAACACTTTTATGGTGAGCAGAATGGCATGTTTCATTCAGCAGTTTAAGGGTATTTAGAGCACCATGGGTTAGACTACACCTTTTCTTTGGTTAAAGAAAATACATGACTCTGTGTACATCTTTCTGGTTTGGGCCGGGAGGCGTGGTGCAGTCGGTAGCGCGTCCGCTCACGGGCCGTAAGGTCATGGGTTCGGTTCCTGGCCCGGCTGAGTTCCTCCCTGCTCTGGCTAGGCTGTGCTGGAAAGTCTATTGGCGGTTATGGCAGACAAATGACTTAAAACAGGCCTGTCCATCTCTCACTATGCCTATGTAGTGACGGATGTTAAAGAACCATTGCCTCGGTAAATGTGTAGGGGCGTGCTTTCTATCTTCCCATAGATTCGGTCGCCATCATCCCCCCTCCCCATTAGACTAGGGTCCGGGCAAAACACCACAAGGGTAATCTCACTTCGGTGTGGATACAACCAGCGAGACCTCTCACCCTTGAGTGTCGGCCGTAAGGAAGGCACGAGGTGAGATAAAAAATTCAATCAATCAATCTGGTTTGGAAAGTGGAGATACCCCGTGTATAAAGGCCCACCCCAAACTCAAGGCAATTACCCTCCCGTGTATAAGACCCAGTCACGATCCGATTCGCGTAAAAGACGCGCCTTATACGCAGGAGATTAAGGTACTAGAGGTATGGATTAACATTATTATCTCCATTACTTCAAATTACTTCGTCATTATTTTCGCGAAGTTTCCTTGTACCGCCATGGTATACTACCTGGGGCTTCATTGTAGAAACTACACTACTTCACTATGATATAATTATGGTGGTTCACTCTTCAGCTTTGCGAAGAGACCTGGTAGATTCAACAATTTTTTTAGTGCGTACAGTCTAAAAAATATCTAACTCGAAAAGAGTTATAGGAGACGACCATGGGTCCCCTCATTTTCAGTCATTTTGGTGGTGCGAATTGGTTTTAAAAAAGATCAAAATTTTGTATATAAGAGGCAGAATTACTTAATGAATTTGTAGTGCCATTAAAGGAGGAGACGTAGGGATCTTGCAGGAAAAGGTATCTCAGTACCAACTTTTGTAAATTTTGAGTAATTGTCTATATTCTACAGAGTCAGTTGGTTGGCGGTCATAAGACGCTTTTTGCCTGCTATGGAGAGACATGTCTACTTGTATATTTTCATGTATTAAAAGTAACACCAGTGATACTGTTTGCATACCCCCTCGTATTCTATACTTGATTGCTCTTTTATTGCAGTTAACCTACAGAATATTGTGAGAACTTGTATTTTGAAAAATACTCATGAGTTGTGGACTTTGATTGCCTCATGACTCGTACATTCACTGTGTATGACCAAAAAAACGTACTTCATACACACTATCGGTAATTTATATCTCAAAAAGAGATTATGATTATAATCCCGACTTGGTTGTTAGGGAAACTTGGAACGCAGCTCTATTTTTTTTTCAAACACATATGTTGACTTAGCCTTTCGATAAAATGATCTTTCGTTTTCTCGACAAAAATACCCAATGAATGTTACTGTTAGATTAGAGGAAGGTGAAAGCTAGTTAGCATCGACGCCTCAACAAAATTAGAAACAGCCATCAAAGCCAAGCTGTTGTTGTACATAGTAACAAGAGCCTGCTTCCCGATCAACCATAATGTCTTGTCACTGGTTCTACTTTGCACAGATCAAAACAGATAGCTAGAGACCTACCAACAGGCAGGTAGTTCTAGCCACCGTGATTTATTCCCCTACTTTACTAAATGAGGACAAATATTCTGAACACCGTTTGGTGCCGGTGACGGGATGGGGTGGCTTCCTCCCACGAACAACCCTGGTATTGCTTTATGCAGACAGGTCAGGCCTAGGGCATTGGCTGCCTTCTGGGTGTCCCCATGTGAACCTGAGCCTGCAGCAAGGCCAGGGGGGCATCTACTGAGAGCTGCTCACCCCAGAATACCATTAATTCTGGTTGGCCTGAAGAGGCCCCACAGACACTGAGCTGCTCGTTGGGGTACTTAGCGTGAGCCACTCATATTGATCTGCACGACGATGGAAATACCTTACCTTAATTTGAGGGGGCTTCCCGTCGTAGATACAGCTAATTAGGCTCATAATCTAAATCTCTATTTTAATATGATATACAGATACTTCCTGCCCAGCCATGTCATGAGGGATATCCTCAACGTTTTATTGGTGTTTAAACGTGGTAAACATGAAAGCGTATTTTCTATTCTCATTATTATTGGCTGATTCCTGCTATTTCTCTGATCTTCAGAACTCTGCTTCTATTATCGTAACATCCCTTATACAGAGTATAAAGTCCCTTTCAGTATCACTCTAGGGTGAAACAGAAAGGGACTGCGGCAGCGTTGCCTTAGATGGAGATGTAAAGCCAATGCCACTGGCTTATGGTACACAGGGTGGAATTCCTTCTATTTCAAAGCCTACCAAAGAAAATCGTCTCCATTGACACTATGCACATAACCATCTTCATCTCTGGATCTGGAGTTGACCAGAGCTGCACGTTTTATCTTCATCCACGGCCACTTGTGTCTGCGGCCTGGAGCACCATCAGAAGTCGACCTCACAATCTGCCATTGCATTGCCGCCATTTTGGCCCCACGACGGTTACTGCGACTTCTACCACAGCAGACGACAATGCATTCAGACCAGAGACCTAACACAAATGTACCCACTGAGCATCTTCCTTCACCCCTAACCGGGATGGTATACGGACTGTAATTGGTTCGAATGTGGTTTGCTTAAGACGTGTCAGGACGAGTCCTGGCCTGACCCGACAGGGAATACTTGGGCTGGGTGCTTTGGCAGGATGTTGACATTATTCTGTTTGGTGGTGACAGCAGCATTTTTGACGCTACTAGATCTATAGACCTTCCTGGGGAGGGACCCGTTCTTATAATACCAGTAACTTCATGGCATGCCTGATAAGTAAGATATTATTCTGCTAAGTACATCTAAGTATGTACGCAATTTACACTTCCAGATACTAGACCCAGCTGCTGCATCATGGTCGAGGAGAGATAGAAAAAAGAAAGTCTCCCCTACGCCTCATCTTACACCATAGCCCAACCACAGAGCCCCCTTGTGATAGCCTGGTGAACCGGGGATACCCAGCTAGGTGGGTACAAACACACAGAATCCCCCCCCCCCCCGCCCTTGTGAATGTTATGGGAACCACAGATTTTATCCAGTAAGTCCCAAGTGCGCATGCGTGCATGCTGTCTCTGGCATCCGGCCACACGGAAGTTGACTGCGTGAGACTGTGTTTCCACAGGAAGAATAGACTGACACCACAGGTTTTGTCGGGAGATGAGCTATTTTTCTGTGTTGTAGGTTTCCTGGTTATTTCCTGGCTATTCCATGCACAATGTACAGGAATTCTCGATTCATGGTCACTCCTATGCATATCCGTTTCATACCGAACTACTGTTAATACTCGTAGATGCTGACAGTGTACTAATTTTATTGCATTCTAACTTCATTCTACCATAATATACCCTATTGGTTCCCCTTTCCCCAGAAACCATTAGAAGTGAATGGGTATTTATGTCAAGGTGAATATCGATGCTCCATTGACAATGCACTAGCCTCCCGTATTGCACCCCTGCGTTAAATAACCCGCGGGAAATCCGCACGATGACGTCATAGCTCCACCGCGCATGCGCAGCAATTTTGAAACGTAAACATTCAAAATGGCGGCAGTCAGGATTTTGCAATGACGATAGGTCAAAGTGAGTTTTTGTCCATTTTTGTCCATTTAATAGATCAAATATACACCCAAACACCTTGACATAAATGTAAAGATGAACTCTGATCAGTTTGAGCCTCCTGTTTCTTCACTCGCGTGTCCTGCCCGCTCCGCACTCGGCCTACCGGCCTCGTGCGGAACGGGCAGGACACGCTCGTGAAGAAACGGTCGGCTCAAACTAATCATCGTTCACCTTTACTATTGTAGTTGGCTGTTCTAATCGATATGTTGATGACCAGGGAACAGCAAACTTGGAGGGAATGAGAATATGATAATACCTCCTTTCCTTACCTGTTTCTGTAGAGGTTTAATGACAATATTGTATATACAAGGTAAAATATGTCGAAGAACATACATGAGAAAGAATGAAGCCGTTTCTAAGTCATGCAGTTTTTTGACAGGTTTGAAGCAGGTGCAATCTGCAATCCAGGAAGGAGGAAGTAGGCCGTGGGGTAAAATCTGGATGTCAAATAGATGAAGTGTTTTAACAGATAAAGGAGTGGTTCACAAACCAGGTAGTTATCCGAATTGAAAGGCGCCCTTGGTAGCACTAGAAGAGGAATATTTAATGCGAAAGGAGGTGCTTGTCAAAGGAGTCAGGTCATTGTAGCGCTAACACAATTCCCTACGGTAAAGTTTCCAGTCACCCACACAGATCCAAGAGATCTAGAAAAAGTACCCCTCCCCCAAGGCTGGATTTCAGCAAGAATCCCGGGGAAGAATGCACTGCTGTTAGCAATACAATGGATACCAGTTTTTATCATGTAATTAAATGCGGGGGTAGTTGGTGGCTGACATTGACAGATTACATAGACATTTTTTATATTGATATAATGCGAAGAGACATCTAGTGGATCCCGCTGTCTTGTGGCCATGTCTTGGGGTTATACTTCGCCGATACAGATGCATGTCGTCGCCAATTAGTGCCACCATACATCAGCCTCAAGCCTCCCCACATCCTCTTCTTCCTTAGAAGATCAGTTCTTAACTAAATGGTATTTATATCTGTCTGAATAAGATCATTATTTTTCAGGTTTAGCATTTGAGAGACATCCCCTATAGCATGCCTAAGTTCCTGTGGCCGAATTATTCATCGTCATTCACCGCCCACCGGTCTTTTTATCGTATCTTAGAAGCCTATTTTGTAAGATCGTGAGTAGCATTTGTTTTGTTTGACATCTTTTGTAATGTAGGCCTACCTGTATTTTCTTGCAAGGTGATAAACCTCATTATATACCACCTGGGGGGTTGACGTATTGCGCATCAGGTAAACTGATATCCTCTTGGCTAGTTATCACCTGCAAACTTGCTGTTTGTGTGATAAGACCAAAAAAAATATTGTTTGTTTCCAGTTACATAGCTAAAATCTCTAGGGTCGGTAGGTCGGATTTTATTTTATTTTTTTGTATTATTGTAATGTATGGGCAGACACGTTCGATTCTATGAATTAAATTTTATCAGAAGAAATATGAAAATATAAGAAATGTGAAGCACATGTAAAATATATGAATGACTGTTATGAACACTATACCAAAAGATGAGGACCTTGATAAGCTTCACGAAAAATTGATGAAAAATTATGGGAAAAATGCCTAAAAAATCCCCAAAAATATATAAAAAAAAAAGTTTCTAAGGTCAGCCCTGTTTTGCTAGGGCCGGTCGGGTAACTGGAAACAAACCTTTTCTTTAGGCCTAAACACATTGAGCAGCTGTCTTCGTTTGCCCTCATGGCGTGCTGTCCAACAATAGCAGCTCTATGCAGTAGGGTTACACTCTTTTGGTTCGTGATATCTTCCATATTGTAAAGGAACTTCTAATTCCATGGCGTATTCAGTTATGTATTTGGAAGAGCAAAAATCATATACCAGGCGGAGAGGATCATGATCAGAAAATCAGCCGATATGTATGACGCAGACTTCAAAGAGGCATTCAACTAAACTCGGTTTCTTTTTTTTTATATGATGAACCCACTAAATGTTTGAATGTTGGCAGCTTGGATTAGAAGACAGATATGGCGTATTCAGATACTGCACTCTTCGTGGTAGTTGCAACTGGTTATTACACATATACAGAGAAAAGGCAAAGGTACATGTAAATATGAGTAAAACACTGGCATCAGCTTGTGACCAGTAGGGAGGCTGTGGTCTGTGTACGAAGACTGAAGGGCTTACACCTGCGATCAGGGGGTTTCTCTTATCACCTGTCGTCTCCTATCTGTACTTTTTCCAGTGCTGCTATAAGGCAGGAAATAATTACCAACGCTTCTGACGAACTGATAAGCCGGCCAGCCCATATTGACTCCCGAGGCTTCCTCCCTGATAGAATAAATAAAACTATGTGATGTTTATTTACACTAACTCAAGGAAAAAGCAGTATAATAATTTAACATATAAACTGAGGCTCCTTAGCCGTTGGCCTTCCTTAGTCTATATTATACCTCTCCAATATCGGCTAATCATCCCTGTATTCCTGAATCACAAGGATAGATGGTAACATTTGCGTAGTAGGATTTGGCCTATAATCATTTTTGTAAATAGGATATCTCCCACTTTGAAAAGAAAGAAAGAAGATAAAGCCATATACAATACCTTTCATGATGTATATTATACCCAGTTGATATTGGACTATGACTTCTGAAAACCGACAATCCAATATACTACTGCCCTAGTTCAGACACTCACAATATTACACACTGCAAATCGTAAGCAACGAGTCGTACAACTAGTAATAGGTAAGAAGTGAGCATCCCAGTCTATAGATGGAATACTTCTGTTGGTCTAGTTATCATTGTCCAGATCCCCTCCGGTTGAGGCTGGCTGATACGTCCTAGGTCGCTTGGCATCCCATAACCGTCCTCCCTTCGTTGACCCACTTATCTCTGACATCTGGGTAATATAAACCATTACATCGTCCCAGGTTACCCCCCCCCACCTCCCCATACTTCATCTTCTCCACCCCCGACCCAGTTCCCTGTCCTGGTAAGGACAGTGATAGTAAAGTGGGGTAGGATTTGATTCGTTCAGACTCTGGGGTCACTCTCCCGCAGCCCCATGTCGCCTAACCCTATAAGTTAGCCGGTCTAGGTTATTGCTCAATCTTTTATATGCAGGGACCAATTTCGCCTTTGCAATATCATACCCTCAGACGACTCCTTGGTCTGAAAAATTCATACAAAGCATAGATGTTGCTATTTTAGTCTCAACCACGGTAGCTACGTCTCTGCGTATTCGGACGTGAATTTTGATCTGGAAGAAGAATCTCTTCACATTGCTCTTCAAACATCGGCGGGCTGTAGGCCCCTAGGGATTGATAGAATTGATGTTTGCTAGCTATTCAGAGCATCCCAGCTACTGGAAGGTCATACGGCAAATTTCCCTCATGAGATTCATAGAAATCCCTTCTGAAAATCAATACATGTCTTGTGTGATTGATAGCAAAATTAGACAAGGCCGCAGAATGGGACCATTCATATGATACAGTTCATATTTCTATATGCTATAGTGTTTTTCTAGTGGATCCTTCCTTTGCTGATCTAGAAATCTAGAATGTTAACCTAGTTTTAACAGGCTCCCTGGGGTACTGTTCAATGTCTCATAAAAATAAAAGTTCCATGATCAGAGGCCCATTACAGCGGCGTCAATGTCAGATAAGATGAGTTAACCCATATGTGGGTGTGCCAAATGAGACGTGGAAACCCTTATTCTGTCTGTGTTGTTTATTATGGTCATAACCCCGGGCTTTATTGACTTTAGTGCCCAGGGGGATCCTTTAGCTATGTTGAGTATGATCCCAAACCAGAAATATTCGGTGCAAATTCTTGGGTGACTTGCAGGGGGATCCTTTAGCTATGTTGAGTATGATCCCAAACCTGAAATATTCGGTGCAAATTCTTGTGTGACTTGCAGCGTTAAACTACCGGCTCTATAACAGATTTGCCTGGTCTGATATTCTGTGAATAATTATCATATGGAGATAGAATCTCATATTTTTCCTCTGTCTTGATATACCCGGTATTGGGTTCGGGCCAAAAAAGTGTTCTAATGACTCATTGGCAACTAGCAATCTGATCCTATAAGTTTGATTAATTTTGCATAGAGATGGGACGCATGTGATCTATGGATCTATTAGATTGAATATCTATAGCAGATGAAACCATATACCTATAATCTTGTGCATATAATCATGAGCAATTTTGCAGAGAGACCATACGCCTCTGATGATCTATTAAATCTACGAGACCAAGTGTTCTAATGGTTTTGGCTTCCAAGTACCTATATATAAGCAGTTTACCGTGAATACATAGCCACCCCTGCGTCTTCCTACTATATTGAAGCTAGACACAACATCTGCTTGATTGTGTGTTTCTGAATAAACAAGACGTAGATGGTCTATTGTTGTGATATGGCTGCCCTCTGTGTGTTACCGATAAGCACGGTGGCTGGATGCCATACTTATAGTCGTTTATGATGACAAAGGCAGCTCATCCCAGTCAGATTCACACACGCAGTCACTTCTCCTCATATCTTCGTCCAAAAATTGTTCCTTGCCAGAACGAGACACAGAACCTTTATTCTACTGAGCGTCTTTATTAAATACTATAACGTAGATAACAAAGGATATGACCAGACTTTGCCCTCCCCTACCTCACCCCCGTCTTTGTTTATGACCTTGGACTTGGCTGTTCCTTTACAAAACAGCGGAGGACTTACGTGGAACAGAAAAAATCGTGGTAAGCCCCCCCCCCCTGGCCCAGGCCATCCCCTATTGACTTGGGGTCCTCCAGGGACCAAAGACGGCTACCAAGGAGGAGACAGAAGTAGGGGGTGGAGGGTGCAGGTGGATTGGTTTGGTCAGAGCAGGACGGGCTCTTTACTGCTTCTTCCAGTTGGCGAGCTGCTCCAGCCGTACTCGTCTATGGTGAGCAGGTCAAAGAGGCCACCGAGCGTGCGCCAAGGCCCCATGTCTAATTGCTTCTCTCTAGAGTGTAGAAAGACGTTGCCTGTACGTTACCACAACCGTAGTGCCAAAGAGGCCTGCTCCTGCTTTGAACCTGCCTTTTATAGACCTACCCTGAGGCCCTTCATATGTCACTTCCTCTGCATTGGATATGCCAAGGATTTCAGGTGCCCCTGTGTCCTGATTGGATGATCAGGGGGGTATCCCCAAGGGCAATAAACAAAATGCCTATTCTGGTCCATGATTGGCTGAAAATACAGTCATTCTGGATCCACATTAGAATTCTCTAGAATTCATATTCAAGAAGGGTCTCTTGATTTTTTATCAAATCATCTAGGGTTTTTAGTGCTCTTTGGCCTAGGTTTCGATCTAAGATCTCATCAGGTGACATTGTAGGTACAGGTGGGTCAGAGTTGCCTCAGACTAATAATAGAAGGGGTTCCCCTTCATGCTCCATTGGTCTAGACTTGCCACAGTCTATTTGGCCAGTCATTTATTTAGGTAGGTTCCAACTAGGGCAGCCATAGGTTCTCAGTTGTGTGGATTTATTCAAACCACCAGTTTGGGATCATTTTAGAGACAAATTTAGATGAGATAGCCCATTAATAATAACGTTCCTATCTCAGCAAAATTTTTCTGACGTTGCTTTTAGGTGGGTGGTTCTTCATCATCCATACTTGTGATCCATCGTGTTCAATCCTAATGGCATCTGGCTGCGGATCCTGTGGATCCATCTGTATTCAATCAGAAGCCTCAATTCCAGTGCTCTCTGGCTTTCTGGATGTACCTCCACAAAGTCCAGAATGTGCACTTCCATGTCCTCCTCCACATTATGGTCTCTGTTGCCAAAGTGTAGAGGAACTTCATTCCTCTCCTTTTTTTTATTGCCTCCTCTCTTCCTTTTTCTGCCATGTTTGTGTCTATTTGCTCTACCTATATGTTCCTCTAATCTTTCCCTAATCTCTCTGTAGGTTTGTCCCACATATTGTTTGCCACATCTTTTACAGCTAACACAGTAGATCAGATTGGAACTCCTGCAGGTTACATTCCATCTGGTCTCATGTGTCCGTCCGGTATTGTGTCCCTTCATTACCCCATTTCTATTGATCATTCTGCAATATTTGCAGTTTGGCGTATCACATTCATTTCTCCCCCTGTTTCTCTCCCTTTTCTCATCTCGCTTTTTCCTCTGCATTTCGTCCCTTTCTGGGTGGTAATCTGTTTTTGCCTTGACTAGGTAATCTTTGAGATTTTTTGGTCTTTTGTAGCAACGTTTGTATTTCTGTTTGTGGATGTCTTTTGTTGTATTCGAACCTCCTAACAGGTCCCAATTCCCCCCAACCACTTCCTCCACGAAATTGTTCTCCACATTATATGTGGTTATAAGATAAGTGGTCGGTGCTTGGTCCTTCTTCTTCACCTTTCCTGCCAGGGCCTCTTCCCTGGTCTTGGCCCTGGCCTTGTCTACACAATCTTGAAGGATATGTTCAGGGTACCCCTTGGCTCTGAACTCGTCCAATTTGTTTTCAAGGTGTCTTTCAAAGTCCTCCTCCTTTTCGCAGATCCTGAGTAATCTCAGGATTTGTGAGTAGGGGAGGCTCCTTTTCGTTGCTGGTGGGTGGGCAGACTGAAAATCAAGATATGTATTGCAATCTGTGGGTTTTACATATAGATCAGTGTACATGGTCCCATTTTCTACTTTCACCTTTGTATCGAGAAAGTTTATTTCATTTTTTGATGATTCTTTTGTGAATTTTATTGTTGAGTGTCCCTGGTTGAGTTCTTTGAACCATGTTTCTAGCTCTTCCTCACCATGGTCCCATACGAAGAATATGTCATCTATGTAACGCCACCATGTGGTTGGCTGCAGTTCCTGTTTGGAGAGTAATTTCTCCTCGACTGATTCCATGAAGAGATTAGCATAACTTGGTGCCAGTCTAGTCCCCATTGCTGTACCTTGGATTTGTAGGTAGTTTTGCTGAGATAGGAACGTTATTATTAATGGGCTATCTCATCTAAATTTGTCTCTAAAATGCTTCTCTCTAGAGTGCTTCAACCCCCACCCCTCAGACTGACAAAGCTCGTGCTCAATCGAAATTTCTTTGGTCACAATTTGTTCTCTGTTCCCATGTTGTAGAAGTGGTTAAAAGTGCTGACTTGTATTTCTTTCCATACCGCAGACAGATAGAAAATTGTATCACGGTACCTTGGTGGATACAGGTACGCTGGAAGCAGTTTATATCGGTGGGTGGGGCGGTGGTCTAATAATGCATACTTTGAATGTAGACACCCATGTGCGGTACGAGCTCATCTGATCACGCTTATCATGCAGCATGGTCTCATGACATACAATGTATTTATAATCATATTTATCATACATTCATATAGAGAATTCTGGAAGGTAGTGTTTTAACCTTCTTGGGGTTATGATTAACGGTGTTTGACATCCCTGTTTCAAGTTCATTAATTAGTGCCATGGACGTGCCATATGGTATTGATAATTTTTAGGGGTCCAAATATTTTCGGCCCCACTGCTACTCTCCTAAAATTATGGTGGAATAGGGGGAATCTCCTGCGCCACTAAGAACCTACTCAGAAGTAGGATATTCTGATGAAATTGACTGAGGAATCCCCTGTCACGTATAACGGTATGAGAAAGTAGCTGTACACACGATACCGCTGAAATTAGTAATGACTTCTTTCGAAAAATATGCTGTAGGTCCCTGGAGAACTGTTTCTGGAATTAAGTATCGAGCGGTGAGTACCGAGGCCAACTAGGCAGGGATATAGTTTATGTATCCCCGCAGGAGGATCTAAATTCTCCTTCATGTTAACCGTGGAGGTCAATCATTTAAACAGGACTGGGGATAGTCGTTTTCCTGTGGCCTAAATCCTTTCTCATTTCATTTTTTTTGGAATAGAATAGTATTTTCCCAATAAATGATGAGATGTCCGCCCCAACCAGTATTGTTAAAACTAAACAGTGTCTTTTTAATGATTCCTTTGAAACTCCCCACGCATTTGCTCCCCAGGGATAGCTGTATTTCTACGTGAGTTGACAGGAGAGTTTGCATAGCATGATTATAAGATTATTCAGTCTTCAATGTGATATCTATGGAGTTGTGAGAGATATCATTAATTGATGACACACTATCGTTGTGAATAATGGATGCAACATGGGATCCCAGGCTAGTTACGTGCTGAACGCACACACTGGCCCTGATATAAAACATCCATGGCGATGAAACGATGTAAAAACGCCTCAGGGCTCCGTGTTCTTGCTGATTGTTCGTCTTCCAAGCGATCATTTTTACCACTTTTGTCTGAATGGGGAAAAGTGGTTTTATGAAGAAAGATAGTGACGGGATCTGTGTTGACTCTCTCTTCATTTAAACAGTATTAACACATAGCATGGACTAATACGTTCTCTTTTATCAGTACGTCTTTTTTAGGAGTTGCCAGGCTGCGCAGCGGCCAGCGCTGGGCAACTCCTATTATGTTTTCGGTTTCCGTGAGTGACGTCACAATCGCCGTGTGACGTCATCTGTGACGTCATGGGGCGAACATGACGTAATAGGAGTGGCAACTCCTATGCGTGGTCCTTGCCACATTTTTCTTGTTATCCCACTGACTGCACTTTAGAGCTAAACTTCCTTTTTATTCTCTTTTGTGAATGGGATAAGGATGGCTGAAGGCTTCTGTTATCTCTGAAGCGCAGATCCTTCAATTTAAAATGATGATTACTGCCTTTGAACATTATTTAGGCTTCAAAGCGTCTGTCTGTTTTTTCACCTGTTAGAAAGGCCTTAGATGTCTGATCATCACACGAGACTTTTGATGAACTAACATGGTGGATGTGACTGACAAAGATAAAAAAAAAAAAAAAACTAGATAGAGAGATGAATGTTGGGAAGATAAAGTGCAATACATATGTATATAAATGACACCAATTTCGGGTGTTCAAATTTCTTGGTCCAGACGAGACAACAAAACCTTACAAAAAAATTTTACAGTGCAGGGTAGAGAAGGGACTAATCCTGTAACACCTTTAAATTTGAGATATAGCTTTCATCCGCCTAGAGCAGCTCTAAAGCTGACTGTGAACTAGATAACTGAATGGCTGGAGGTGCACAGCGAAGGTACCCCCCCCCCAAAGTCCCCATTTACCATCATACCTGGTGCCTGGATGAAATCAAAGGGCTGTGATTAGATGACTGCCCGCGTTAAAACCCTCTCACTGTGTCTCCAGTACAGACGTACTGATTGGCTCACACTGACATAAATGGTTGATGCCTACCTTCCCCAGGCACCTGATGCTCTATTCCCCCCGCCCTTCATTTCCCTTTCCTCCAGTCTGTGCATCGTCTTGTCACTTACTGTTCTCTGGGAAATCGCCATTGTCACTGTCGGGATAGCGATGTCCGTAAAGCATTTTACGGCTCTCAATTTGGTTGAGCGAGTTTGGGCCTCCTATCCTTTAGCATTGCAACTAATGCAATTTGCCAGAATTGGCTAGGATCTCAGTATAGCATTTAAAAGATATCCGTAACATGAGTGATAAACTTGCTATACTCCCTTTCTACCCCTTCAAATTGAACATTTCTCAGTTTGAGAGGACATGTGTACAGGTTAAAAACTATTTTTGTTGTCATGTGGATGCATTGATTGAAAAAGTGAAAATAGCTCACTTATATTCAAGTGATTTCCGCAAAGCATATATATGATAGGCCCTATTCGTAGTTTCACACAATATATCATCGCTCTGCTATGATAAATGATTCTGGGGTGGAGACAACAGTTATCAAAATGAAATCTCCTGAAGTTCACTCCAACCACAGAAAACACTACTTTACCTTTGAGTGTATACAGAGGTGTCTAAATCGAGCATAGGCCTACACCGCATACACTGATGTAGTAACAGATATAATGACTGTCTTTACCAAAAGCTTTACTTGACAAAAGACTTTAGGCCACAAAAGTCTTTAGCTAACAAACCTTATAAACAGTTCTTAGGTACCAAACGAGGGTGGGAAATCGACCAGTCTTAAGGTGGCTGGCGGGGATAGAGTAAAATTCATTAGATCTTCGCCATATTCTCACCAAAGTCTAAAAATGAGTTGTACTTTTCATATGTGCAAAAGTAATAGTGGGGTCCCATGCATTTTTTTGAGATACAGAAGATTAAACTCTATGATATTATAGGATCATATAGCGATTTGTCACATAAATCCTTGGATTCATATTCAAAAGTAATTGAATTTTGTTATATCTTCTTCAGCACTTAGCTATTAAGCATATCTTTGCAGTAGATGCAATATTGACATTTGGTCCCAGGCATATTTCTAATATTTAGGATGATTGAAATAATAAATGTAAGGATATGGTTAGAATAGTGACATCTAGGTTATACATTCTTTTCTAGGTGGTTACACACAGTAGCCCCCATGGCTCATGTGTAATGTCTCTACCTTACTCACAGAAGATCCTGGGTTAAAATCCATGCCAAGCCTCCCCGTAGTTTGCATACTTAATCTTTCCATAAAGTCAATGTACAACAAAGACCCATGGTGTCCAAATGATGAACTAACAATACCGGCCAGACACCTTAAGCTGACAACCCCTATTATAGAAGTCTTATGTACACAACTAGTCTGGGAAAATCAGTCTTTAGCCGGGGTATATAGAAGTCTTGTACCAAACTGTAAATAAGGTTTGTCAGCAAAAGACTGATCAATCACCAAGCCTAGTTGTGGACATAAAATTTCTACGTAGGGTTTGTCAGCTAAAGACAGGTCGATTTTTCAGCCTAGTCGTCTGCATAGGGGTTATTGGGCAAAGCATTTTGTACCCTAAAGCTTTTTGTCAGGTAATGCTTTTGTCAGGTAAAGAGGTTTGTGCTTTAAAGTGACTTTTGTTGGGTAACGTGCCCATGTTAGTCTTTAGCTGACAAAAGGGTAGGCTTTTACTACGATTGTTGTTCTAAAAGCCCAAGGGAAATATAAAAAAAAAACACATAATATCTGGTCTGATTTTGAAAATTTAATATAGTAAGTGGGGAAACCCCACTAGATATTTCTCTCCTAGCAAACCTGAAGGCTCAGGTCATGTACAAAATGGCACGTAAGGTTATAACCATACTGTTGTCATATCCTACAACAGGGACTAATTTATCCTGATTCTGGTTGCTGTTGGCATACCCTACTACTGCCAGGCCGGAAATGTTATGTGGCAGGGTCAGGTTCCCTTCTCACGGCCTGTAGCGACCTCGGAGGCGGTTACTGTCACACTGTCACAGGGCGAGGTGACAGACAGGTGGCAGTAGACAGGGGGTGTGTCACGGCATGTATATAAGTGGAGGTGACAGGTGTCACGGCCTACCGTCCTCAGTCCCCCCCACCCCATGTAATTCTGAGTGTCAGGACGTGGTATCAGATTGGTCGTCAGTGCATCGGTGCTCCGACCGAGCTGACTGAATCAGGGCTTCTCCTGCACCACGCGTGATCTGAATGAGGCTGCCTAGACCAACCCTTAATGTTTATTGGGCCTAGGCATTGAGGTTGTCTTCAATTGGACTATTGTTATAGGGGAAAGGAACCTCCTGAATTAGTTGGCACGCATTAAGACATATTTATATGGGATTATTTTAAAATGGTCATGATAGAAACATTTAGCACACTAGCGAATTGGCATAGAAAGACAAGATCTATAACATTTGGACTACAATAATTCATCTTTTAAAGTGTTTCTGAAGCAAATGGTCTCCATTTTGAATATAAATTTACGAGGTAAAACAATCAAACACCCGAAAATAAACAAAGTTTCTTTTGCTTATTCTTGTCAGGCTTAAACTTAGTAGGTACTGGATATCTACAGATATATACAGATATTGGTAGCCTAACCTGATAGTAGATTGGCGCCTGTTATTTGTAGTCCTAAGGTTAAAAAGAAAACATATTTTCCATACCATGCTGTAAGTCGTATTCTAGTAGTACTCCGGATACCCCATGAGAACTGTATTATATAAACATGATCAGGCACCTCATTGGAAGAGTGAAAATGTCGATGTTTTTTCCTACTTGGAGCACGCATAATATCCATCAGACTGCTATTAGATGCTACCTAATCAGTCTCCAAACTCCAGTCCAATTAATCAAATATCGCACGCTAATAAAGGAATCATGCGACCTGGTTTCATCTAGGGCTGCAGCTTGTAATATGTTAATTTTAAGTCTGTGCCACCGAAATAAAGGCCTAAAATTTGGTCAGGCCATTTGAATAAGACTAGACCATATATACACTTTTAAAATACTCCTTTTTAATCGCGTTGCAGTGAAGGTGATAAGTAAAGTGCTTGACATTTTCATTTGGTTTCGTTACAAACTAGCAGAGCAAAAGCATTAACGCACAGGTATATAACCTTTTAGAATTTTGTCTGATTTCAGATTTTTCTTCTTCTCAGACTGACATACCTATAGATTAACTGACAGTACAGCTCATGGATCAAAGTTTTGAGATATTTTCCAATGATATGTAGGCTATGTATTAAAATGTTCACTGGATTCTCAGTTTCGCTGGGATCAAACCCCAGGAGTTCCTTTGATATATACACAACCCAATATGGCAAAATCATAACATTGGGCGAGTTCCTGTTATCATATATGGTACTAACAATGATTGCTCTCATTGTATATCATAAGAACTCGATTAATGATGCATAATCAGCTCTAGGAAGAAAGGGGGAACAGTCCTACAAGACAACGGTGATCTCTATCTTGGAAGTGTATAGGTCACTGGATCAATGCTACACTGTTTGTATGTGACCACAGGCTGTCTACTACGACACAGTCTAGTCAATGCCATTTGTGGACCAGACTCCCTCCCGCCATTTTCACCCTCAGTCGAAGCTGTTCCTAAGATATTGTTAAGATGCCATGGGAAATAGTATCGGAATCTGTAAGGGTGGTACTCTGATCTTTCTTTCTTTCTTTCTTTCTTTCTTTCTTTCTTTCTTTCTTTCTTTCTTTCTTTCTTTCTTTCTTTCTTTCTTTCTTTTTTTCTTTCTTTTGTTATTCATTCATTTTTGTAACTCTTTAGTACCGCATCCATGTATACGCCGACCCTTCTTTATCGATACCTCCCATGATGGAGAATGCAGTGCTGGTAAATTACACGCTACCTGCTAGATGGCAATAGCTCACCTCCCCCACCCCTCTCAACCTATCCAAAGATTTACCTCAGATGAAGAATGGCCTGAGATCTGCTTGGGTCAACACCCATGCATAAAAAGAGATTCGAAGCTGACAAGGCCATGTGAAACGTGACCTTTAGATTTATAGCTGGTGAGAAATGGGGGACCCAGGTGCGTGGTGGGCAGTGTAAAGAGGGTTCTGTTTGTAATCAGGAATGGAACACTGGCCAACGGCTCATCCAGGAGTAATCAGCCGTGGGGATGAGAACTCTGATAGATCCATTAGGGCCCACTGCCCTCCTCACACCCATGTTAGGGACAGTTCACTAATAGCAGGATGAACTGACCTGTGTACTGCTGTGTAATGGTAGTCCGGTTATGGGACTATCTAATCAACTTAATCTCTCAAAGGCACATTAGGCCTAAAAAAAAAAGCTGTGTTTCCGGTAACATGACCAAAAAAGTTGAGGTTGGTAGGTCGGATTTTTTTTTTTTTAATTTTTGGTATCTAAGGCCCCATTTAGTCATAATTTGCAGGGTTTTCACTGATGGTTGTAAGAAATGGTGATTTCCTGGATGGGGTATGAGAAAATGTGTATAAGTATAAGTCAAACAACAATTTTGGAAGAGAATCTTTGAAAAATTTGAAAAAAAAATGAAAAAAAAATCCTGAGGTCGGTCCCTTTTAGCTGAGGTCGGTCGGGTTACCGGAAACAAACTTTTTTTTTTTTTTTGGGGGGGGCTTACGTCATTCAACCAGTGAATATAAGAACGATTTTCTTTTTCTCATAACACTATTCCATTGTGCTCAATGTATGGAGAAATTTGGACCGATCTGTTCGGTTCGTATCTAAACCATTTTTGTGTTTAAGGAGTAAATTGTATGTAAATCCTTACCCCTGGGAAATTTCTTTGAACAAAGAGATTACACCAAAAGTAATTGTGGTTTGCTCCCCAGAATCACCCCACCCCTTTGCCTTTTGTAGCACCGTTTGGTGAGAAGATGCTGTAAAGGCCGCCGTGAGCAGCTCTGAATGACTGAGGGGTAGACATACAGTTTATATCACCCTAGGGATGCCTCTATACTCCTCCTCCTGCAGCCTTTGTGTTACCACGCGTAGCCAACACTACCTCCTACCCCTGCCTCTTCATCCCACCCCTCCCCACCAACCCACCATCAGCAAGCAGTTCCATTCGGAACTCCTGGTAAAGACGTGAGCTGCTCCTATGTCCTCCTCTTGCGTTGTTGTCCGGTGATACCCACTGATACTGCTGGTGGCGTTATCCCGTATGAGGACCAGGAGGAGTCTCTGTTTGGTCTCTGGTAGTGGCACTGCTAGCAGATTCCTCCTGCCGAGCGGTCCATCCCCCTCCCCATCCTCCTCCTGCTCCTCCTCTATAATCTTACTGCCAGGCCTCTGGAGTGAGTGAGTCATTCTGTTCGCGTCCTCCACACACGTAAGCCATTGGAGGAGAGGAGAGGAGTAGAGGCACCTGGTTAAGAAGTACTACAAGGCACTGGAAGAGTATCCAGTAAGAGCGTGGCTGCACGTGCTGTGCGTGCTTCATACTATACTGGAGGATACACCCACCTTCCTCCAGGCGGGAAGCTGCAGGGGGCTGACATAGACAATTGACCACAGCTCAATAAGAACTGGATCCCTGCCTCCAGGGGGGACCTGACACGGGATCGGCTTTCACATCTCTTCACAGTATTCCCGCATACGGCGCCTCAGTGGTAGTACCACCACCACCAGCACTGGCACCACCACTTCGTATCCATCCCCTCCACCATCACCGCCATCCTCCCGACGGTCACCACCACCACCGTCACTGCTGCTACACGCACTCCGCTAGGCACCCCCCCCCCCCTCGTCCACCCCCGGCACAGCCAGTACAGCCACCGCTCTACTCCAGCTGCACATAAAGATCGCCGCCAAACTGCAGTCTACCACTAGACGGGGGCGTGCACCGCACAGCACAGCACATCATCACATATTGCACACAGGACGATATGTATATATGTGATATATAGAGAGTAACTCGTACTGGATTATACCCTAGGGATACATTATCATCATCGTCTACGCCTTGTCGCTGTCGTTATCAACGTCACGAGCAGCCGCTCTGAGTGGCTGCCCTCCTCCAGGGGCGTCAGGGCACAGGAGCAACCAGAGGCAGGAGCTGGTGCTCTTCCCACACACCCCATACAACTTAGTAAAGCCACACCCCGTCTGGGGCGCCGGGACCTACCCCACCAGCGCCGTCGGTACCCCGCCCACGGACCGTTGGGGAGACAGATACGGCGGGCTGGCCGCCTCCCCCTCACCTGGCAGGAGAACGGGGTGAGGAGGTGTAGTCGATACAGGAGGAACCGCCAGGCGCTGGCGGAGAAGGTGTCTGTTCGCTCACGGGGTTCACCGCCCAAATGAGTAAGCAAGGTATAGCGGCAGGAATGATTGGCACACAGTTGCGCCAGAGCGGTGAGATGATGGCCAGCCTGGCTGGTCTTCAAATCATGCAGCTCTTCAATATGGGAGAAAAGGTAAAGTATTTGTTTTTGTGCTTACCTTTGACGTCCCAAGTAAAGTGTTTAACTTTAAATTCAATTTTAGCCTTTGAGGCTGTGTAGAGTACATTTGTCATGTATCACTGCCGAAATGCATATAGCCAAGTATCAGCATTATGTATTGTAATTGGAACCATAAGATTAGTGTCTTTAGTATAGTGTCCTCCAGAGAAAGAAAGGGGACAGTAGAGACCAAGAGGCACCTCATTTCCATCCTCAAAAAACAGGGCAATGTGTACTAACCCGGTAGTATTCGTAGAGTCCGCCACGTATAAGTAGTATATAGAGAAATGCGCATACTGCAGGCGAATATCTACCTAGTAGTATATGGAACGGCGAATTATAGCAGGAGCGTCTTTTGAGTAGTATATAAAAAAGGTGGTCTGCACCAGGGACACCTTTCACCAGCCTTAGATAGAATTTCTATGAAGAATGGCAGTTCATGGGTGGTATAATACTGCTACCACATAGACATACCTGTAAATGGCTGTTTTTAAGGAAAGCATACCACAGGTTACCTGGTATGGTAACATGAGTCATTTCCTCTGGCATTCTGCCATGTGAGCAGGCAATCCTATCTAACCAACCCAACACCAGTAGCACATTACTTCCTTAGTTGGTCTTCAGCTGTCAAAGACACCTTGCTGGGATGGTTATAGTGCTGGCAACCATTCTATATGCAGCGCAAGAGAATAGAAGTGATAGTCATATATGCTGGGGTAGGTTATCTGTTCCCCCCGTCAGGTTTCATTGTGCTGGAGTCCACCGTACAAACAAAGTTGCAGGACATCGGTTTGCTTAAAGTCAGACTAAGTAGACTCATATCAAATGCTGCTACCTCAATAACAATGGGGCACAAGTTAATATTCTTTATTCCCTGGGAAAAGCAAACAGGCACTTTATAGATAGCTTGCTCGTTGACACAGACCTAAAAAAGGCCTTCTTTGAAGGCAGTAGGAAGGATAGCAAATGCCTTCCGGGCGATATGGATCATACCTGATCCCACCTGCTTGTTATTGCTTACCATAACTGCCTGTAGCCTATTACAACTACCACTTTTACCATATCATCTACTTTATGGCCTAATTAGAGGTAGTGAACTCCACCAGTGTTTTTCTTACACTGGAAGAACTAATTAACACCACTTCACCATCCATTACTCTCTCCACCTCAAGGAGTCTGGAAGTAGGAGAGGGATCCAAGAGGTGGGGTGAACTATTGGTGGAAAATGAAGAAGGCTGGACTGCCAGAATCACTGTCGGATATTGAAGACATCCCACAGGAACTGCTGCTCGTTTGAATATTCAAAGGACGGGAAATATTTCTTTTCTCCATTCCATTCCAGTACAGAAATGTTGTCAATAGTGCCATTAACAGAGTAGCTTCGGAAGGCCTCCCTTATTAAAGGCACACCATTCCCACCCGCCCCTCCATCTCAGCCTTCACCCCCCAATCAATCAACACTACTTGCTGTAATCCATTTAGAATTGTTTCTTTCCTGGAATGATTAAGGGGAAACGTCTGGGGTTCTTAGAGGCCTTCCATGGTGCCACTGTAGGGATCAGGCATAGATATAGTTCATCAGAAATGTACTTATGTTGAAGCCAGGAATTGGTACGTCCCAGCCCGAATAAGTTTGCGATAACAGTCATTTCCTCTGTTTTGGGGCAATTTTCTTATCAGAGCTCGATTTGATGGAGTGCTCAACAATGGAACTAGTTTCTTATTCGTAATGCGATTGTCCATGGGACCATCCGTCAGAATTCCCCTCTTTGTGCTGCCGCCCTTCCTCAATTCCTCAGATAACGATGTGGTCGGAAGATCCTGCCAAAACCTAAACCACTCAGCCTCTGCGTCATTTAAGCTTTTTCACATGCGTCTTTTCACGGCGGAGAGGAAATTATTGCAGCTGGGACATGACCATGCATTGGCAGCTGTTTGTGCTACTGCAGCGTGGAACCAGCTGATGGTCAGACCAGGGCAGGGCAGGGCAGGGTCCTATCTCTGCATGCCGGTTGTCAAGGTTACCAGTGCTATGAAGGTCTGGTCACAATGCCTCACTATGGGCCAGGGTTAGGGGAGGACATAGAGTGGGATGTGCTGGGTCGTCAAGAGGGGCCCAGCCACCAACTAAGCCCCTCGCTGCCTGTAGATACACAACGCTGAGTGAATTATAGATGGGAGCAAAATAGAGCAGCTTGTGGTGGGCATGCAGGAATTAGGCCATGGGTTGCTTAAAGATACATATATTGTAGGATTGGTTTGTCCGGACGAGTCCAGACCTTATCATGACCACTATGCAGAATACACACACTACACTGATTGCTACAGTCCGGAAACATGACCAGAGTGGCCACAATGACAATAAGAACTTATTGTCATTGTGACCACTAGTACTATGGTAATGGCCAATGCGCAGTTTAATCTGACCAAAGAGGTCACATATCTGATTTTGTTTTGGCTGCACGGCTGCAATAAAATGTGTTATTGGTTCACTGTCAGCCCCCCCCCTACATTTTTTTCGTCTAGCTCAGGAATTTTGGGCTAAAGAACCACTGCGAATGACTAGTAATTTCCATCAAGATATCAGTATATAATATCTATCTTACAGATTAAGTACAAATTAAGATTTGAAACACAAATTTTGTCAATGCGTATGAACCAGGACTCTCCATAAAGTAAATCTACATTTAAATGTCTAAAGATGACGAAAATTATGTGCATTATTCACTGGACGATAGATGAGAAGTGTACCAGCAACAATTACACTCGTGAACTACAATAGAACTAACTTCCTGATATATTGACAAACAACATCAAAAATCCATTCAATCATATGTTGGCATGAGACATTCGATTATAAAGCAAATACAAATAGCTGGTGTTGTAAAGTTGTTGCCCGATCACGTCTGGAACCAGACAACTCACCATACAAAGAGGTCCACACAGACATGAAGGGCCATCTACTGATTGCCACTTCCCCGAAAGCCATCATGAGACAAAGACAACAACTGCAACGGAAGAATTAATACTGCGATTGATGGTGGCTGTTTTTGTAGTACTGTAGTGCCGCCCTAATGCAGCCCTATCAACTAGGGGTCTGTTTCCTAAGTCCTAATCCAACAATACGTGATCTGGTTTCACTGAGATAAAAATGTTCCTGTTGCCGGTGTAAAGATTGGATGTATAGCTACCTTCAGGAGAGTGGACTGGTGGCGAGGTGGTACAGAAAAAAAATCCCAAAAGAACACATCCCCTCTCCCCCAGGCGGAATAGGGAGGAGCACTGGTGGAAGGGGCCTAGTTAGCGGCGCATGCCATCGTAGTCACGATAGTGATCAGTTGTTTTCACGGGTCGATCGGGTTAATAGCCTTGACGGGCATTCATGGGGGAGCCGGCGATGAGGGCATCTCACCCACCTCTGCACGATTAGTCGGCAACCCCTTCCAACCCAGCTCCCTCGCACCTTGAAAGCCTCAGTCTTCTCTAATGGCATAATTATACCATGTAGTTCATACATATCAGAACCATTGTATACAAAACCCTGAGGGTAATCTAAAGGGTAAGTAACAGGTCTGGTAAGGAAAGAGTAGCTAGAAAAGGGGGGAAAGGTTTAGGTCACTTTGGGAGATAGGTATAATGGCGGCTCACGCAGTAGCACATGTGGATGGGCGGCAGGGGAATTTTCTTGCTGGGGATTCATTATACGATTTGAGTACAAACAATGATTAGGACACTACCATTAAGAGTGGAAAATGGGTCATGTAATTACCTCTCATCAGTATATATACATAGGAAACAAATGAGCTCAGTGCATATCTATATTGGTGGTATAAATTGCCAGGCATCCTCACAAGTAGCGAGGTCGTTTCCATAGATTACGATACAGGCAGACAGGGGCATGCACCCCAGGCGTGCTGCACCTAACTCTTTGGGTCTCAGATGAAAAATGAATATCCAAAATCAGTGAGGACTTGTGAGAGAGGTGTTTAGGGATCGAGGACAAGAGGAGGGTGAAAAAGGACGAGAGGTGGTCGTAGATAATAGTACGATCCATGGGGATTACGATCTCTGGTGAGGGGATGAAGTGCACATATTGAGTCTGGTTCAGATGCATGCTCGGTGATTAACTTAAGTTACTGTGCAGTGGGTGGATAGAACAAAGGTTGCCTTAAGGAAGGCATTTACCCTTGAGCACCGACCTTGATTACAGGAGTCATCTTTTAAATCTGGAGATAGATGGCCTTTAAGGTTATTTAGTGAAATATGATGAGCTCTGTGTGTTAAGGAGGACACCCCTTACCCAGCCTCTCAAAAGGTAGATGACTCAAAAACAATAAAAAAAAAGTCCTATTGGCAATACGTCCGGTCCTGGAATGTTTATCAGTGGTCTGAATGATAGTGTGCCCGATAGATGACATGGACCCAAATTGTATGCACTCAAATCCCAAATATACTAGTATATACTGTTCTCAAGTACAGCTCCAATGGGTTCTGAAAAAAAAAGATGCATTGAACCTTATGGCTGTTTACCACAGACAGCCTGTGTGGGCTCCTTATTTGACCAACGCCCACTCCTACCCCGACATCTCTGCCTCCCCCATCCTTTGCCCACACAGCCAGTTTTACTACACGCCCTGGATAGCACCTCCCAGGAAAGGGTCAGGAGCCGCTGGGGCTCCACCCTGGAGGCGGTGATTTACGATCTGGTTAGGGCCCAGGGTCAGCAGCCCCCTTGATTATGACTAAACACACACGGGGTGTAAAAAGACAGGGAAACCATCCTTCTGGCAACACCCTGCAGCAATCAGACATCTTCTCTTGAAGGCAGCCAACGATGGGGCTTCAGCTTTAAGTATAAAGAATGAACACTGAAACAATATATCTAATTTCTTTTAATTCTCAGAGCTCTTCTCATGGGCATTCTTTTCAGAAAAGTATGTGATATTAAGATTTAATTACGTCTACAAACTTTTACTTCCCACATCTACAATTCATCGAACCAGTTTCCCAACCCTCTCCTAGATTTCCTAAAAGCTAATACACTGACAAAGGCGCCGCATTATTGCGTATGTAAAAGAGGCTTTCCTATGGCACCACACCAAGTGGATTATGTGGACCCTAGATAAGTATTTCTTTAGCCCTGCATACACTTCCTTCAATAATGGCTAACCGCAGGCTCAGCAAACAATGCTCTCCTACTCACAATAGGTGTTCATACATCATTGCTGATAGTGGCCTTTCCTGATCATAGCAGAGCTTCGCTGCAGCAACCTATCAAAGCCTTTATATTTGTGTCTGTTTGTGCTATACAAAAAACTCTGTCCGATATTACCATCACAGCGCCCGTACATGATAAAAATCTGCACCCCTTTCTATTTTTAACGAACGCCTTTCAAATTACCATAGATCCAGCCAGAAACAACCCTAAACATTTCAAGTATTAGTAGTATATATGTTTTGAATTTTCTTTATTTCGAAAACTTAGAAATTTTGTAATTGTTCACGTGATTGTTAAATGTACCTTATTTTTGCTATACATACCATACCGATGTTAAGATGGTATCAAACTACCGCCTGCCTTGGGAGCAGAAAGCTTCACATGTCAAGGCAGTATTTCCCAAAGGCTACCTCACCCCTATAGGTGCTGCTGCTCTCCTGAGGACGTGTAGGGGTGTAGATGTTGTATACACGTCGGGGCAGATCGTTGTGGTTCAAGTGTATCGACCCACAGCACACCCTGCTTACTAGTATACCAACGTAGAGGCTGATATGGCGGCGATAATAGAGAATTGATCCCTGACTTAGGCTAACTAACACCCAGTGTTACTAACAGACGCTCCAATAACTAGATTCGTCACTTACGGTGCACTGAGGTGTGGTCGTTCATGCTACGTTTTCTTCTTCTGTC
Organism: Acholoe squamosa; assembly: GCA_949317995.1. Classification (NCBI taxonomy): domain Eukaryota; kingdom Metazoa; phylum Annelida; class Polychaeta; order Phyllodocida; family Polynoidae; genus Acholoe; species Acholoe squamosa. Next base: position 35,222,464 of record OX439037.1, on the reverse strand, counting down.
TGTTCGACGTGCTGTAAAATTGATAGAAGTTAATTCCAGTTTATATATTGTCTCAGAAGCACACCACTGCGAGGTATACTACAAAAAGAAAATCAGGAACATTTCTTTTTCATGCTTTACTTTCTTTAATAGGTAGATGAACTCTCAGACGTTGTAATGTAATGCACACAGTCAACAAACAATTAGAGCTATTGTATATGTTGCCAAATTTCCACATTTGTCGTGTTAGGTTCAAGCTTCAGACAGGTCATCACCATTCAATGTTTGATTTCATGCCAGCAGTCCGCATGTCACTGTCCATTGTTTCAACGATCCACGCTCTCTTCAGCAGTGGACATTGGCATAATCTTTCCGTGTTACGGAGCCATTCAAAATGTTGATTGCAATTAAATTCTACTTAAAATACCCCAAGCCTGTCTCCAGTCCAATAGCCACCTAAACAAGACCCATTCTGAAATGGAAACCTAACACGATAAGCACCAATCAAATTGAGGTAGCGTTAGTCTCCCTTGTCAGTCTCTCAGTGGTAAAGGGGAACGTTACCCTGTGCTAGGTCATAGATTCCTTGTGTTAAATGGTCTAGTATTCCTTGTGCTAAAAGTTGGACGTGTTAGGTGTGGTTCTTGGTAGACAATGCAAGGCACATTATAATTCAATCTAAGCTATATCTTGAGGCCCTTGAGTAGGTGTAGGCCTGTCATTATATTAGGGTATTCTCAAAGCACACCGAATTTACTACGTAAAAATGTAGTCCAGTATATTATGTATTGACAAGTCTACTACTTTTTTTTCTAGTTTAGATGAATCCGAAAGCTTAGTTCCTAGAGTATACGGCTTTGAGGCAATTTACAGGTTGGTTTTGAATGAATCAATCGTGGATCTACTTAACACCCACTCGAATGAGAATTAGGGTTTGTCCCGTGGAATTTGGCTTCCTGTTGCATTTCTTATGGCTTCCACCAGACTCGGGGGGCGTCATGGTGAACATCAATAAAAGCCAGATTCGATCCAATGTGGTCAGTTGGTGTTTCTGAATCTGCTAAGGATGGAATCGAGTCAATACCAACCTGTCAATGTGCTGTAAAACTGGGGCATCATTAAATTGAATCGGTAATCTCTGCTTCACAGTGGGACGGATGATGGAGCTGTCCCAGTAGAAGGCCTCATGAGTACTGTATTCTATTTTCATCCAATCTAACCAATACAGATTACTGGGCTGTGTGGGTTGTGTTTATATGTATATTAATGTGGTATAAGTTGTGTAGTTATTATCAGCTCACTCCGCTATTCTCACGTATTTGGGAAGACTAACTCTAGTGGTATGATGTTGGCTCAGCCCATCCTTTTAACCAACACCAAGACGCCGATACAAGTCACCATTTATTGTTCATTGGTTATTCACAGTTACAGTTGTTTGGTGATCTCCTTCAAGGTTGTACAGCTTCACCGACATTAGTCTATTCATACAAGCAGTTCATGTTTTAACAATCCGATGCTACTGGAGAGGTATAAGTGCCATAGAGATCCTGTTCAATCCGTTCTTACATTGGCTAAGTGTAATACTAAATACAAAACAGCTTCATCCTCGTCTACTCCAGGAGTATGTGTTGCCTCCTCGGCTTCTCCCACAATACTAACTCCTCCCTATCTCTTACCAACCCCTCACACCTTTCAGACGCCGATGTTTGGCTCACCCGTATTCCCCCCTCCCCCTCTACAGAATCTACCTGACCAGATCTCGTCGACTCCCCTCCGTCTACACATTCCACAGCCTACCATAAACTCTATACTACCATAAACCCTATACAGGACTCCCATAGCACTCTCCAATATAGCATATAATAAATACACACATAATGCAGCATACAATAAATACCTACACAAGTGTACCCTGTTATACCCGTTCATTATAATTATTGGCTATTGATGACAAAACAGGTGCGGGCGCTCCCCTCTTGTGACGCGAGTCACACCAATTGTCAAGCATAAATTATGCCTGAATACATCTTATGTATTGTTTTGTCACTAATACCTGAGGTAATCATCATTATTATATTATACATTTCAATAGTTATTTATATACATACATATGCAACACACTTATATAATACCATGCATTATTACTATATATATTTTCCACACTGCATTGGTGACTTATTCTTAGCGCAAACTTGTCCTCTAACATATACTTTATTATTACAATTCTCTCATTCCTTAATTCTCAATTTGTTTTTCTTTCCTTTGTTATTTATTTTACTCATTCACTCGCCTTTACTAAGCACTTTGTCCCATACTATGTCTATATATTCTTTTTACTATCCTTACCCGGGAGTCGACACCAGTTACACCCAATCGGGCCAATAAATCTCCTTACATCTGTCAACTCCTTGTTCCGAAACGTTCCCCTCTATCTACCCTTTGCCCCAAGCATCACTCTAAAACACACTCTAACGCGTCTTGGGTTACACCTGGCAACCTCTTACTTAACTCACGCGTGCACAGCTTGTCAACGAGTATATACATCAGAAATCTGTTCACTTGCTACATTACGTCGTAGTTAGTGTCTCATTAGTTGGTCGTACATTTAAATTACAGTTTCTTTTAGCTATATTATCTTACTTAATAATATACACTGGCACCAATCCCAGACATTATATCAATTCATTTGTAGACAGTCTTTGTATTGTCTATTCCATCCTTTCGTCTCACGCCAGCTGCACGATATCTTTCTCCCCCCCCCCCTTTTCTCTTGTCCTGACACCGTCTATGCCAAGTCTCTATCATGATGGCGTTTTATTCATCACCTTCAGTCTCTTTCATTCAGGTCCACGTACACCGATGACGATCCCGTCCTGGGCTCTTGACCTCGCAAAGCCACGTTCACCGACTCTTTATGACCCTTGTTTACTGAATATGATACAGCCGTAGCCCCATATGATTCTCCAGGTACTTCTGGTAACTGTCTTGATCTTCTTAACTGAGCCATGGCTCTGGCATGGCCCGTGTCAGATAACTGATGTGTATTTATCTCTCTGTTCCTTATTGGTGTCCAGCCCGCCGCTGATATCATAGGTATCTCTAGTGGTACACCTGTCGCCAGGCCCCCACTATACCTAATCAATCTTGTCATCACCGTAAATCCATAGTCACCGTTCAGTATCCCTGCTAACTTCTTTGACACCTTCACAGTGGCTGGTAATGGCAATGGCACTGCGTTTTCCGCCGTTGCCATCTCAGTGGAATATAACACTCGACCCCACTGCACTGTAGCTATGTACTTCGGGCACGAATAGCTTATTGCTACGTCTCTAATAAGAGCCTGTTCTGCTGGTCTTTGAAATACCTGGTCCAAAGGCATTAGACTCTCCCCCAATGGTATTATTTCTGTGATCTCTTTAGTTTATTCACATTTACCAAGTGAGGTATCTCTTTGCCCGTCTTCACTGCTCTCAACCTCACCCTGTTATCCCCCACCACTTCTATTACCCTATGTGGCCCCGTGTATCTACCAGCAAACTTCGATGTATTATTCACCGCGCATTTCGGATCATAGTAATATACCCACTCCCCTTCTATAAAAGATACAGGTCGAGCCCGTCCATCCAATCTACGTCTGAGCTGCTCCTCATACCTAGCAGTATGAGCGTTGGCCGCCTCTTGTAATAACTGTATGCTATGATTTGTTCTAAGAAACCAATCCCTCTCAGATGGCACTTTAGGCAGTGGCCTTTCCTCAGCAAAGGACATAGCCACTGGATCCCTCCCGAATTGTAGTGCATATGGTGAAAACCCCGTCCTCATACTGATATTGGAGCGCACTGTCCACAATGCAATGGGTAACAGTTCTGGCCAGTGTTCATGATCCTCGGTCACATAGCATCCTATCGTATCCTCTAATGATTTATGCAATCTTTCAACCCTGGCATTTCCGGTCGGATTCCTAGAAGACGTAAACCTCTGTTTAGTTGATAATCTAGCTGTAACCTCACGAAAAACCTGACCCATATATGTAGACCCTCTGTCGCTGCACAGCACTTCCACTTTGCCGTACCTACACACGATCTCCCGTAGAAACACCCCAGCTGCCGTGTGCGCAGTCGTGTCTTTAGTACAGAATGCCTCCGGCCATCCCGTCAGAAGGTCTATGAAGGTCATAATATATTTATAACCTTCTTTGGACCTACGTAGTGGCCCAACAAAATCTGTCTGTATCACTTGCCATGGATAATCCGGCGTATCCCATGACCTTGCCTTGGCCCTAAAGTGAGGTGCTCTTTTCCTCAACGCGCACCTTTCACATAGCCGCACGTACCTAGCTATGTCCACCATCATATTTTTCCAATAAAACCGAGCCTGTACTTTTGTATTCAACGCCACTGTTCCCACATGTCCTCCGCACATGATATCATCATGCATGAGATAGAGCACTCTATTCACCATAGCCTTGGGCACCACTATTCTTGGGTTTAGGTCAGCTATAGGCCCACCCCTCTTTCTAGCTGGTTTTATATACTTGCATAACAACCCATCCTTCATACCCATGAAATCAGCATTATGTAAAATCCCTCGCGCCTTTTCCTCATCCACTGGCAATTCATCTCCCGCCAAATATCTCATCATCCCCCTGCAGAATCCATCCTTCCACTGCTCCTGAATGAAGGTTTCCCTATCCAATTCCTCCCCTATCAGTTCCATCACGAGTAACTCACATCCCACCTCAGGCTCAAACTCCCCCGACTCCTCGCCAGGTGTATCCTGTCCCACTGCCAACGGCACTCTGGATATAAAATCCGGCAGGTAGTGAGTGGCTCCCGGCTCATACCTAATCTCATAGTCAAAGTCAGTCATTGCTAAACCCCATCTAGTCAACCTTTTGGATGGAGCCTTACTGGCTTGTTGAAGCAAAGGTATTAATGGTTGATGGTCTGTTATTATCGTGATCTTAGCCCCAGTCAGCATATCCTCAAATTTCTTCAATACTCTTATAACAGCTAGGCCTTCTTTCTCTGTTATAGTGTAGTTTCTTTCAGCCTTTGTAAATGTATACCCATAATATGTTACCGGTCTCAGCAATCCATCCCTCTTTACACAGATGGCCGCTCCACATGCGCCATCCGAAGCATCTGTTAAGACATAAAAGTGGCCTCCAATCTCTGGGTGAACCAATAACGGTGTGCTTGCTAATGCTGCTTGTATTTTCTTGAATGACACTTCACACTCATCCGTCCACTTAAATGGCACCTTGATTTTCAACAAATTATTCAGAGGCATCGACAAAACAGCATAGTTAGGAATAAAACTCCTGTAATAATTACAAAGCCCCAGAAAGGATCGAGTTGTATGTTCATTATACGGTCTACCAAATTCCTGCACCTTTCTGATCACTTTAGATTGCGTCTGCACTCCTTCAGCATTAATAATGTGCCCCAAAAACTTGATTTCCGCTTTGCCCCACTCACACTTTTCTGGCTTGACTGTTAAACCTGCTTTACCTAAAGCTGCTAATACTCTGCCGACATTAGTAATATGGCTCTCCACATCCGGATCAAAAATAATGATATCGTCTAGGTAGGCTAGACAAGTACGTGGTATTAAGCCTCCCAGCGCTAATGACATAATCTTAGTAAATTGCCATGGGCTCTGCTTCATACCAAACGGCATCCTCGTCCATTGCCAAACTCCCGAGGGTGATTCAAATGCTGAATATTGCCTGCTGTCATGATGTAAATCGCACTGATGATACCCACTGAGCAAATCCATGGCTGTAAAGATTATAGGTTTTCTGTATGCCATATACAAAAACATGCTTCTGGCTGTGGGCATAGGATATGTGTCATCCGCCGTAATAAGATTCAACATGCGATAGTCTGTACATAATCTAGCCTTTCCATCCTTCTTCTGCACTACCACCAACGGACTTCTCCAGACGCTGTCACTGGGCTCAATAATTCCCAACTTTAACAATTCCCTCACCTGTTCATCAATAATATCCATTTTCTGAGGAGAATACCTGTATGGTCGTGCCATACACGGACCCTTGGACTCATCGACCCTTATTTTCATTGGAGCCAATGAACAATGACCCAACTCCTTCATAGAAAATGCTATAGTGTCCATGTTGACCACCAACATTTCTCTGAATACCTTCTGCTCCTCCAGCGTCATCATAGTGTCACCCAAATCAAGGCCCCTGATCTTCTCAATTTTATCCAGCCTCTCCTGCTCACTTAAGGTAAAAACACCACATCCACCACCACTGTCCTGAGGATCCTGCCGATGCTCTGACCCTCTCCTAGCATCTTGACCATTCTCCCGCCGGTCTCCATTACATCGTGCCACAATCTCACGAGCCTCATCCTTTCTATCCCTGCCAACATTAGCTGTATCAATTACCTCCAGCAAATTAAGTTCCGGTTCATCTATGTCTTCCGCGTATGCTATAACCTCAGTTGTATCCACATACACTTGCCTGTCAGAGAGATTAGCAATTTTCATATACCATTTCTTCCCCACATAGTTCACCGCACCATCCGCAGCTACCACCGCCAAATTAGATGGTCTCAACAAGACCGTTGTTCCAACCCTTTCAGCCGCAGCATCCCATCCTTTCACCGTCACCAATCTTTCCTCCCATGGGTCCAAAATCGCCGCTACTTCAATTGAGACCGGATCCTCAGTAAAGAGACGTACCTTTCCATCTATAGCTATAATCTGTGCCCTTGCGTCAATCAGAAAATTACGCCCTAGCACAATATCATAAGCCAGTGAATCCACCACATTAAAATCATAGTATATGCAAGCACCATCCATAAAACACTGCAGTCGCACCGTCTCATAAACTTGTAATGATGTTCTGTCCCCCAGACGCACCTTCCCCAATTGAGATGGCTGCCTGTCCCAAATTGCCGTCTCACCTATACTACTCACAACTGTCCGTGCTATAAAACAATCAGACGCGCCCGTGTCCACTAAACATCTGTATGTATTCTCGTCAATAGTACACTGAACCAACCATGGTGCTTTGTCTTTTGATCCCCTGTTTCCCGACCCATCCCCTGATATCAAATTTAATTCTGGGGTAGGAATGAGCCGTTGTGCCCGTTTCCCGGCCTGCGAACATCATTTCCCTGACCTCGTTGGTCTCTGTTCTGCTGAGAGGATGACAACTGATCCCTGTATTTCTTCAAAAACGTGCACTCCTCTGTAGAATGTGTAGTAGAGTCATGAATTAAGCAATAGATTGCCCCTCCTCCTTTCTGACTCTCTCCTGCATCTCCCATCATCCTAGCATATTCCTGTGCTCTTCTCTGACCTTTATCATCCCCCTGTTGACCCTGCCTGCTTCCTCCTGTGTATCTCTGTCCCTGAAACCTGTTATTGAAATACTGAGATGCGTTATACTGATTTCCACCGCGTCCCCCTTGATAATTCCATCCTCGGCCTCCACCGCCTGTAGCAAACTGCCTATTCTGACCATATGTTCCCGCGCCGGTCCCTCTGCCCGCCTGCGCCTGATACTGCCCCTGTGAGTTACCACCCCTTCCCGCATATTGTCCCTGCTGATTCTCCCGTCCATGTTCCATCTCCCTGAGCCCCCGTCTATATTCCATAGTGCACATCTCCACCACTGCTTTAGTTTGTTCTCTAGCATACTCTTTAGGATCGAATTGATCGTCCCCACATGCTCCATCCCGAGTCCTCTCAGACTCTAGCATGTGTAGCTGCGCCACACCTTTGGAGTTCCTGCCCTTCTCCACATTTTCCCAATAAGACGCCAGTCTGAGAGCCTCTTCAAAAGAATCAGCATTGTGTTTCATCAGGTCCTTATCAATGGGCGGAAGCAAACCCCCCACAAAGACTGACAGTTTGATGACATCAGGAACATCCAACTCATCATATTCCTTTATTTTCAATGCGAAGTCCCAGACCGACTGTCCCTTTTCCTGCTTCAGACAGTGCAAATCCCTATGTTTCTGCCACAGTGGCCTTTTGTCTTCAAAAACCCTCTTCACTATAGCCACTACTTTGTCCAAAGTATCCTTTTCCCCCTCTGGAATACCATCCATCCATTTCGATGCCCCCTTCTTCAAGCCCAATTTTGCATACTCAAGATGTTGATCCGGAGACCATCCAAATAGCTTTTGCATTCCATTCAATTCCTTGAAATATCTCCGATAATCCTCCCCAGGCTCCCCATTGAAGGATGGTAGTTTAACATTCGGACTAGGCGCCATGTCGTCGTCTTCAAAACCAATAATAGGTGCAATATCCTCCTCCACCTGTTTCTCCGCATCCAAATCACCCACTGAGCTCTCTTCACTATCGTTCCCCTGTACACCAGTTCCAACACCTCCAGCTACGGAGCCCTCGGCGGCTTCCTCCCGGGCCTCCCTTTCTATCTGCCGTCTTCTCTTTTCGTCCGCTCTCCGAGCCCACCAATCCTCCCAGTCACCCGAAACATCAGTCTGAAGATGGCTATTTAGAACATCATCTAAATGCCCCTCATCTGTAGTACGACCTGTACTATTGCCTGAGCGGATATTCGCAGTTACCTTCCTCCAATTTACAGTGTCGTTCAAAAATCTCTCCCTTCGTGCTACACGCTCCCGGTCTATCTCCGGCCTCGCGGGCGGCTCCTCCCCATCAATGGCCTGCCGATATCTCAGCTCTTGTTCCAATATGGCCCTCCCTCTCTCTATGCTTTGTCGTACCCTAATATTAGTGTTCTGCAGACCTGTAATAACTTCATCCACCCTTGTTTTATTCACAGACTCTCCCAGACGACTGCCACTTTGATCACCTGTAATGACCGGTGTAGTACAGCTTGTCCGATCCTGTCCAACTCCACCATTCTCATCCTGACCCACCAAGTCTTTATCACTTAACTTTCTCCCATTCTCAACAACCACCAAGAAACCAGACGGTAGCAATCCTGCACTCCCCCCTTGTGAATCACCACAGGCCTCCGACCCCTGTTCCTGTATCTTCCCACCGACGTCCTCGCTTTGCCCTGGCACTGCCACCACCATAGACGCCCCTTCTACTGAATCATTCTCCCCATGTGCGTCCCCCTCATTCTCATGACCATCCTTTGTTCCACTCTCATCCACCTGTCCGTCTTCATGTACTGGCTCAATTAACCCCAATGACGTTGCAATCGCTTCAAAATTCAAATCCTCATCACCAATATCCGCCACATCCCCCTCAGATGCGCGTCTGACTTGTCTCTGGTCCGCTGTACCCTCAAACTCAAGGCACCTAGGAGTAGCCTTACAGAAATTAATACTGGAGCTCCTAGCAATGGGCGTCGAAAAATACTTATAATTCACTAATCTGTCTCCTGTCGTCCATCCTTTGCAGAGATTATCAGGCCGTTCTCCTGCATCAGCACTCACTGTGTGCTCCTGAACCGCCGCCTGTTGCCCATCACTAGAAATATCAGCCCTGGTCTCCGACTCTGCCGCAGATGACTGATGCTCGTTCTCCACTCCCAATGCTGAGAATGGTCCAGAGGTATCGTCCACTACCACCGACCCTGCTGGTTCAGAATCAGCCGCAGTAGACAATTGTAGGCCAGACGTCCCCCCAGACTTGGGATCCCTTTGAGACGACGCCCGCTCCTCCTCTGACCGAGCCACGGGGAATCCAATCTCTCTAGACACCTCCTCTCCAGGCAAAAGCACCACTTGCGACCTGGGTCCTAATTGCACATGCACATGTGTGTGATCCGATCTAAGAGTGACACGTGATTGATCAGGTCCCGCTTCACTCACTCCGGATCTTCCACCCTGTCCCTCTGCTACACCACTATGTGCTACTGCTGCATTCCCAGGCAATGTGCGCGCTGCAGGTATGATAGTATAGACTTCCACACCGTCACTACTGTCAGTGTGTGGCGATGCCGCTGAGTCACATCCAGCGTCTGAGCTGTTAGGTATCGGGTACGGCGAGCCGCTCATCAGTACAATGATAAGCCCAACCACTAATTCTCCACCATCTGGGCTGTGTGGGTTGTGTTTATATGTATATTAATGTGGTATAAGTTGTGTAGTTATTATCAGCTCACTCCGCTATTCTCACGTATTTGGGAAGACTAACTCTAGTGGTATGATGTTGGCTCAGCCCATCCTTTTAACCAACACCAAGACGCCGATACAAGTCACCATTTATTGTTCATTGGTTATTCACAGTTACAGTTGTTTGGTGATCTCCTTCAAGGTTGTACAGCTTCACCGACATTAGTCTATTCATACAAGCAGTTCATGTTTTAACAATCCGATGCTACTGGAGAGGTATAAGTGCCATAGAGATCCTGTTCAATCCGTTCTTACATTGGCTAAGTGTAATACTAAATACAAAACAGCTTCATCCTCGTCTACTCCAGGAGTATGTGTTGCCTCCTCGGCTTCTCCCACAATACTAACTCCTCCCTATCTCTTACCAACCCCTCACACCTTTCAGACGCCGATGTTTGGCTCACCCGTATTCCCCCCTCCCCCTCTACAGAATCTACCTGACCAGATCTCGTCGACTCCCCTCCGTCTACACATTCCACAGCCTACCATAAACTCTATACTACCATAAACCCTATACAGGACTCCCATAGCACTCTCCAATATAGCATATAATAAATACACACATAATGCAGCATACAATAAATACCTACACAAGTGTACCCTGTTATACCCGTTCATTATAATTATTGGCTATTGATGACAAAACATTACCCTGTCAGCATACACTGTTCTCCACTCAGTGTCTAGTATATACCCTTTTTTGTAAACAGCAATAGGAAAATTATGGAGTAAAACCGATCGATATCAAAACCAGTGCATAAAAAGGCGGCCATTGAGGGAGTCGTTGGGTAGTGGAAATTGGATTTGATTGGAGTTTTGCATTGCAAATACGTGTGGGTATTCAACACGCTACAACCATTTCGCAAGGCATCTAGATGACGTTTACAGGTGTGTGTTTCTCAAGTTTAGTATTACCGTTTTCTTAAAGTTCTCCCATTTTTCTCAATTACGGCAATTAATTCTAAACGTGTTATTGGCGTGATCCCAGGCCCCGGCGGCCTATGCGCCTATAATTGCCCAGAAAAAAACAGCAATGTGTCCAGCCCTGTCTCATATATGTAGGGAACATTATAAGTTACCAGCAGTGTAGGTTGCTTTGTCCTTGTTCTATTGCACCCGAAGCCTTCAGGATGATATGGCACCCTCCTCAAGGGAAACAGACAACTTAACGTTATTCTTTATTCTAACAAAAATTTCACAGCTTGATAAATCAGGAAATATACAACCCTTTTCAAACAGCTGTGAAGTAGTAGGATAAATACACATGATTTCGGAATGAAAACATCCTTTCAGAAATTCAGTCCTTTTTAGTGCATGTACAAGAGGAAAGTAGGTCTTTTGTGGCAAAATTGGTAAGGAAATAGTGTACCTTATTGTAGTGTGAGGGAGTCGTGCTCTTTAGTGCCCTCCAGAGAGGAAGCTACAATTCACTTCAGTTCCGGACAGGCATACGTTGATGAGAAGAGTAAGAACTCCCAGTGGGAACCAGCTTTCCGGATAGATACCAGCTCCCCTTTCCTCCACAGCAGCACTTTAATGTCCGCACAATGGGATGCATCAGGGCATTGTAAATCTGCAACCAAACTTTGGTTTTCAAAAGTTTTGAAAGAGGAAATATCCATTCACCACAGCAACTGCGTTTACGTTTAGCTGGTCATGTTTACTTCGAGAAAACAACAGTCATTGTTCTTCAATAAATAGATTAACTGGTGTATGCTATAGCTCAGTCAAAATAGGTCTTTTTGGTAGTCATGTACATACGTCTACCCCAAAGGAGCAACCCCGCTGTGGCAAATGATGAGATGACACCCCCAGTAATTCCATAGTGTAAAACCCAAATACTAGTCTCTCTCATAGCGGGGATTATCGACTGCACTAATATGTGTAACCCCTCTGTGGCTCTCTTGCTTTTCATTCCCTAGCTGCAGGCCAATTGGTAAACTCATGCAACTGTGACTTGCGACCTGAGACCGGGTTGGGGATGTGAGTGCAAAAGGGTTGTTGCAATGGAATGGGAGTCATGTGATCTACATTCGAAACGGGTCGTGTCTTAATCCCTGTGGGCTCTGCCGGTGTCTGCCTCCAGGTCTTGCCGCAGTTTTCCAGCCTATTGTGGAGTTGACCCACCCTGTCACGCCCCCTCATCTACCCCTCTATGTATGCATTGGATGTTCGGTCCGATTCAGTGCCCGCAGCACAGAGCACCATACATGCCCTCATAATGCACTTCTGCCAATCACTCTTTACCACATTCCCTTATAACGCTATTTCCACATGTACGTCCTTTCTCTTTATAAAAATAGCACTACCTCCACATGTACAGGCATGGGATTCTTAAGGATATATCCAAAATCTTGGATATTTGAAGAACAAATTGGTCATCCTTGTGATTTGCACAGGTCCAATGAGAAAATGATTTAATATTTATTAGGGGGGTTGGTCTTAAACTTTCCAGGATTCTATACTATAAGATCCATCTCAAATACTACCCCATAGAAGGGAAAGGGGCATCATCTTGGATGATTCTTCAAAACCCAATCCCATGCCTGCATGTACCATGTCTACTTGGAGCACCACCTCCACATGTGCTGCTTTCTTGTCTTCTCGGTAACTTGGGCTTCCCTAGCCCACTTAAAAGGGTCTATTTCTCCTCTTTTACTATCCCCTCAGGATGTGTGTGGTGCACATATGCGCGGGCACTGACACATTCCTCTGTGAAATTGTGTAATGCAGTTCTCGCCATGAATATGACCTCAGGTGTCGAAATGGCGTTAAACATCTATTACTCACTCACTCTCGGTAACTTAGAATAATCCTTCCATGTGTACTGCCCTCCCCTTACATCACTCCTGCCAAATGTCCGACGGTCACCATTTTCCCCTATAGCACTACTTTAATACACATGCATGTACTGCCTTCACCATTCCCTGTATTAGCACTACTTTACAGTAGCAATCTGTACCGTAGGCTAACCTAAAGACATCTACATACCTTCAGACGTCAACCCCCAGAAAATATCAATAACATTGGATTTGCTACTAAGTTAACATTACCAACTAGTTGATTCAATGCTTATCAACGATTTGGCGATGTTGATTCATGGGTAAATCCATTTTTATTGCAAAATGAGGGGTGGACGTCTCAATGTATGTGGACGTCTTTAGGTTAACTTACCCTACCCAAGCACTTCTTCAAAGTTTGCAGTCTTTACCCTATATCCCGTTGCACTCCCTTCACCTTGTCCCCCTAGAATAATACTTCCACATGTACTGCTTTCAATGCGCTCATTTGCAGTACTACAGGCACATGTGCAGCCTTCAATAGGTCCATTTCGCACTAACATATGCACATGCAGCCTTCACTATCAGTTCATTCTTACACCACCACGTCCATATGTGCGCAGTTCCTTCTGCGTGTTTATAAATACACTGCACATCAACTGGCCACGCAAAATAAGCTTGTGGGTAAAAGCAGCATCGTTGCCTTTTTGTCAGAGACACCTCTTTGCTCATATATGAGCTAATACCTCACGTGCAAAGTCTAGAATAGCTACAAAAAGGCATTCGCTGCTGTGCTAAAACATCTCTCATCATCACGACCCTCGTTCCTTTTATGCAGCAGTTATTTTTAGTCAGGACGAGGTGGCAATTGTTTGCTGATCGAGGAATGCATTTGACGATATCAACTTGACATTCCTGTTGATTGATGTATCTTCGCAGTCATGTTCCTTTGTGTGGGTTAAGTGCTATTAATCGCTTGTTTAATCAATACAAGTCCCTTCCCTTCAAAAGGACTGTTTCCGACCCTACATTATATGTAATACCCTCTATTCCATTAAGCTAATTCAAGCACAAGTTCTTTCCATGAGTCAATACCTCGCCATCGGTACTATATATTTTCTATACGAGGAAATGTAGGCAGAAAGCACGTAGCATCATATTTTGGTTATCAACAATGCTGACTATAAGATATTGGCCCTTTGGCTACCATGTTACCAAATACCTTCTGAGGAACAGAAAACGATGCTAATGGTCGTGACTCAACTGCATTGACTCATGTGAGGTGTTGAGCACGTAGGCCATTCGGGAGGTCATCTAATCTAAATGTTTCAAATAGCAAGCCTTGTTTTTGAGACTAGTCTACGTTAATTACCACAGCACATAAGGAGTTGGGTGCTAGAATGAGCTTTTTCTTTGTAAGGCGACGCGGGACCATAGTAGATCTGTGAGTAGGGGTGTGTGGAGCTTCTATTGTCATAACCACAATGTACTGAGTGACAACAGACCTGTATATCATCTCCTAGACTGTCTTTTGTGGCTGATAATGCATACCCTCGCAGTAGATGGTATCTAACAGCCACAACAACATGTTGTTAGCAGTTAGTTCTATCACCAATACTAATCTTTTGCACCATCGGTTGTAAACTCTGTGATAAATTGGAAGCAAGTAACCTTTACTCTCGCCTCTAGCTAACTGGGCGATATTCACTTCATAGTTGATGCCTTCAATGTGGTCAATGTTGTTCTCACATTCAGATGGCTCGCCACCTAGCCCCGAATACAGTATAGCTCCCTCTACCACAAGACCCACCTGCTGCACTAAGAGAGCTGCTTACTTAAAAAAAAAAGCCCTGATCGGTCTAGGTTCATCAGCTCATACAGGGAAGCTTATTTTCCTTTTCCTGGCTTTCAAATGTGTTTTTCTTTTCCAAAAGTACAGGTCTATATGCCAAATTAACGTAATCAATCTAGGGAAAAATCTTCCCTTGCAAACATTTAGGTAAAAAGAAGGATATTGAAGGCGGAATCGAATACCAAAAGTCATCATTTCTTTTTCATTACATTCTCTATCCAATGGTGGAGTTTATTACAATACATATAGATCCTGCCGCTGTGGGTTAGGTTAGAACTTTTATTGCTGTATATATTGCAGCGCCTTATCAAATATTTTACTTCAGGAGAATCCCTTTATATGTTAATATGATATATATATATATTGGGAAACACATAATGCCACATTAATGATAAGGTGATTGCAGCTCTGGGCACTGTCTAAACCTCTTCCATCAACCCTATTCACAAACCTACATGGCATTCTGTCATATACATAGACATACCGTGCAGCCCATATGTCATGGCTGTCCTAGGATGACAAGCAGTGCTCGTTTTATATAGAGAGGGACATTATAATGATGCAGGCGTACGCAGTGCCAATTGGGAATACAAGATGAGCATAGTAATCATATTAGAAATAAAACAACTTTATAATAAATCCTTCAGTTATTTACTACTTTTATGCCTTAAGAAATGATTGACACAATTTAAGAATGATGCTAAATCTGCTAAGCCACATTTAAAGTGTTATTGACTGCATATATGCATCACATACAAACAGGATTGACCATTCCTCTCCCATATTCATGCATACATACCGACGCTCCCACTTACCCCCTGCCTCACTCTCGCACTGCCGTAGTAGATCAACCTAGTGGTTTTCCCTTACAACCCTCTTCCCTTGCCCTCTAAGTTCCTCTAAAGCCACGTACGTACTCCCCGAGTAGTCCCTACAACCCTGGTATGTTAACGACCCTGAAAAGCCCCAATTAGACAGAGTGGCTCTCAGATTCCATGACGTTCTGAGCAGCTTCTAGCCGGAAAACTGCTCCCCAAACAGGGCAGGGTCAGGGAGGGTGAGCAGTTCATCACTGAGCACCCCATTATACAGTTAAGGCCTGTTTGGTTCATGTAAGCCGTAGTTACCAACATAGTATATGGTACTGCATAAGGCCTCCGAGCTGAGTAAGACTATTGGTCTCATAAACGAGTATGGGTATTGCTCACATATGGGTATATGGTCCAATTGGTAGACATTGGCGGTGAATTGTATTTTCCATATCAGTACAACTAATTCTCTCCCGTATTCATGGTTTAATATTTTATGTAGGGTGCAACTGAGTACAATTGACCCCTACTGCTGTATCTAAAGTTTAGGGTTGTGGGGATTGATAAAGTATGAATGTTCATTGTTTGTAAGTGTTGCCTCATAATTGGACCAATCAGGATACCACGAAATACCTCTTAGATACAATATGGCGATATCGATAATATATTCTAGGTGCGACTTTGTAATTTTGGCCCTTCTGTATCATTTGGCAAACAGGCCCCAGTGGGTAATTTAGCCCCAGACTTCATGATCACCTTCCTACATCATCTAGCCGCACCCATATTGAGCGCCATTTACCGGAACTCACAGATACAGACATCTAAACTGAGCTTTTTCTGAAGGTTTCCTCTATTGACATTAAGATATTGGTGCTGAAGAGACTGACTTCCTACCCTGGAGGAGGCAGTCACGGGTCGTTCAGCAGTTGGCGACACATTGATGCCTCTATCAGCCCCAATCACTCCTCCATACCCTCCACAGTAATGAGCACCCAGACCAACACAAGTCACTCCTAGGGGACACAAGGCCGCCCAACAAATAAGGCGGCTACCAACTGCCGCCCTTGGAGATGCTCTGCTGCTCGCTTTCTGTTTTATAGAGAAACCAAAATCAATCGGGGCTGCCACAGAGATAAAGACACTAACATGGAGTTTTGTAGACTCGGGCACCAGTCTCGACAGGGGAGGTCGACATCTGGTCGGGTGCCCTAGACTAGGAGTTTTGAGGCCTGCGAGGTTGAGGTTGTAATGGCCAAACTTCACTGGCTTAATTTTGATTTAGGTGATTTAAGCTGATAGTAATGGACTAAAGTATGGATAAGTAAGCACGAGTGCTGTGTTTCGCTGGCTAGTAAGGCACGAGGCGAATGGCTACCCATGGTACAAATGTATATATAGGTTCTGTGTCACCCTTGGTTCCATGGTGTCTATAACATATGTGTCCATGAGGTCAAAAATCAGATACATATATACCGGTGCATGTGGATCACTGTATTTTGACTTTCGAGGAGGAATGAATATCAGCTACTGATAATTTGCAGTTAAATGAACTGACAAGGCTGATTTCCTCGTCTAGATTTTAAGGCCCCAGGTTTGCAAAATTGGGACCTTCATAAAAAAAAGATAACTGTCGGTTTGTATCTGTATCACGGTGTCAGGACAATACCCCCTGGACACTAACCCTCGGATATCACAGACATTGTTGACAAGTAACCACTATAGAGGCACTTTTCAGTTTCAGTTTTTCTTTTTGCCCTTCTGTACGAAGATGGACCCATTGCAATACCCTAATAGAAAATGGTACGGGATACATTGAAAATACGAAGTACATGTACGTATAGCCTTTCAGATACAATACCATCGAATACAACATATTTGAAACGTAGGCAGCGTCTGTCGACAAAGGAATATGCAACCAAGTCTCACTATTACAAGTTGTGTCGTACACATAGCACTGACAAACATAAATGAATGACTACAGACGCCACTGTCAATGCTGTAACTTGTTGCAGTGTTATTGGCCAGGGGATTTGGTCACAGTCAGGACAGAGGAAGACAATTTTCAATGTCCAGAGCCAGTTTGGTTGTCCAGCCGATGGCTCATAGCAGTGACTGTTGGTTGGATGGTGAATGGGGGCCCTTGATGGGGGGTCCCCAATTTCCCATGTCGACTTTAAGAAATGGTCATGTCACTGTGTCGATTTTAAGAAATGTCCATGTCACTCTGTCGGTTTTAAGAAAATATCATGTCCCCATGTCGATTTTAAGAAAATGCTAATGTCCCATGTCACTAAGCCCAAAAAGGCCCTTGTCACCATGTCGATTTTAGGGATCTAGAGCCATTGAATGGGTAGGAGCTGTGCTGGGGAGATAGGATGGGTAATATGTCCAGCAGCGTGTTGGCTTTAGCCTGGTGTGTGTCAGAAAGCAGATGGGCAAGCTCCGTACTGGTCGATTGACGTTTGTGCTGATCGACCATCAATTGACCTTTACCCTATGGTCAGTGGATAGAGAGGCATGAAGGGTAGAGAGGCTATTGGGAGGATGTGGTATTGTGCTGGCTAGTGCGGTCTATTTGGCTGCGGGGTACAGGTCCAGTGAGTTGAACACTATATAGTAGTGAGCCGACTGTGCGAGCTGCTCCTTCGGCACACACCCCCACCCACGATCTGCTGCCAACTGTGAGCAGCTCTCAGAGTAGGACTGGGTAATTGTAGAGATGAGCCGGACCTATGCCAACAATCCTAGCAAGCTGACTGAGGCCTGCTCTATTCCTCAAACTTGCTCTCTCCTGATCCCCTCGCCTACTCCTATACCTGTGCTGAGCTGCTCATGTGTGCTGAGTCAATGGAGGGCTATGGTCTGTGCTCACAGACCTGGGGGTTGACAAAAGGCCCAGATCACTACATCTCCTTCAGCCTGTTGAGGACTGACCGTACTGCTCACCAGCCTCTATAGAGTCCCTGTGTGAGTAGAGTACGGTGGTGGGGGGGGGGGGTCTAGCTGGTGCTGATGGACTGGAAAGGTCTTGTAAACTTACTGTCGGCACTAGGGTAATCAAAATAAAAAGAGTTAAAAGCAAAAAGAAGCTTTTCATCATTTTGTAGGTCAATAACAACATTTATATATGTTATTTAATAACAATATCTATAATTATCTTTTTGAATTTAAAACAAGGAAGACTAACGCTGCACATTGGAATTGTTGAACTTACATATAGACATATAGAACTGACGTATGATTCTTCTCCATGTGATCATCATGTTCCATCTATAGTGATATGCAAACAAACTACAGTTAACGGGGTTTCACTAATTCATTTTACAAAGTTGCATCATAAGGAGGTATCAGTGGATCACCTTTTGGTGAAACACTGTTAATCTAGGTGGTCAATCTCAATTATGGTGAAACACTGTAAAATATGTGTTTCCAAACTAAATTTAGGCATTTTTTTACATTGTATCTAAGTATTCTAGAAACTGGTCCCTTTCAGAAAGTTATTCAAATAAATCACAATATTAAGTTTATTGTGGCGCCAAGTGCACAGGTTGATTTAATACACGAGAACATTACATTTTAGACGATATGGACGAAAGGAGGACACGTCTGATAGAAAAAGGGCGTTGGCTCTGTATATGGCAGCGTGTGATTGATCGCGAATTCTGAAAGGCAAAGATCCAGGGCTTTGCTTCACACCATTGGCCTGGGCCTCTTCGTCCCTGGATACTCTCTACCCTGGATATGCCATTCTTCACATCTTAAAGTGAAAATACAGAAAAGATGGAAACAATAGTTTCTCTGATCAGACTTCACCGTGAAAGACTGACTTAATAAAAAATTAGATCTAGAAAATTACAAGCCAGGCTTCTTGGGTCGGCCAATATTTACCTTGGCTGCCTGAACTACTATCGTCCATTCTCAGAACGCCGGCTTACTGACACCAGTAGATGATGTGTCGCATGAATTCGGCCGCTACTTCGGACAATCAGAGTTTGTAGCAAGTCGTAAACGCAGCCATGCCTTGTTGCTGTCATGCCAGCATACGCCGTCCTGCCCGCGGCACGGCTAAACGTCACGGCGTCATGTCTTATCTCCTGACGTCCCAGACAACACCCCGTCTTCCCCTTTGGTCGCCTGTGGTTTACCGCGGTTTACCCACCATACAGCTCGGCCCCCGACAGTGGTATAGAAAGAGAAGGCACAGGGACCCGGGATGACCCTCCATTTCTGAGGCTGCTTTCAGGCGCCACTATTCTGACTTCATCTCCGGGCTACTGTAAAGGCGTAGCATGCGGCAGGATGGAGAGGCGAAAGAGAAATATTCAGATGCATGTTTCTGTTTCTGTCAACATGGTTTTAAAAGAAAGAAGAAACACATCCTTATTATTTGCCTTCACTTCTTGGTCTTTTATCAATAATATTCCAGACATTTATCCAGAAATGAACTCTTGTGACCACAAAAATGAAGTCTACAACAATGCTGTTTGTATTATTATTGATCATGCATTTTAGATACATTCTATCTATAGCCAATATACAGAAACCTCTTTTCGATCGTTGCAAACAGGGAAGGGGGAGGGGGTCACATCACTCTGGATGGAGGAACTTCCTTTAAATCAAAACTTATTTTATTTTACATGTCAGGGGAGAGTCAGTGACACTTTATACAAAGCTTATTCTATAGGGGAATGGAACAGATCGAATTCCTAGGACATATTGGGTTTCGATTTCAGAGGACATTCTTCGATATATTTATAATTGAGATTACTGAAGATTTTATTCATGTCCTGCGATTTCATGTACCATCTTCATAATCTTGTGCTATATTTGAAATAAATTTCCACTGGTTATCTCTTTGAGAGCAACAGAATAGAATCAAACCTTTAGTATACCATTCATTACCTGCCATCATATTCATAATTCACAAGAGTGATGTCAGAGCTACGTGATATTCGGGTTTGTTAATGTGTACTGTGTCTCCATCCTTTCAGCGCAGTTGGGATCAGGTGGTAAAGGAAACCTTACACTGCTCATAAAGCATAACCTCCTCTTGCCAGCATGGGTCACCTACTGTGTGTTCGGTGTAGTGCTTAGGTGTTCCGTCAGCTGAATGCTACTGTCAGTGTTTATACAATTACAGGTAGCGCAACATTCTTTATATCGAAAGCACAATTCTGGCTTTTGCCTCAATATAGTCCTGTCCTAACTATTGTTATAAACATAATGACAGGCCAGTCTGAGTACTTTCATCATCATAATGGACACAAGAAAACGTGATACATTGCTTTATAGGCCTACGCTGTGTGTGTATATATATGTAATTGCTCAGGGAGGTATGAGATAATAGGTATTCAGTGCGAAAATGTCCATATGTATCCTGACTGTGGATGGTTTCTAATTTCCCTGTTTCTATAAATTGTCCATGGAACATAAGATTTTTTTTTCTTAACCCAAGCCCGTGCCCAAGGGGAGAGCTGGGTGAGATTCAGCTTCCCCCCCCCCCACACAGCCCCACTGACAAAAAAGTTCCACATCCTAGCACCCTGGGTACTGGCAGTGAGGCTTTCTAACATTGAAAGAAGTTTTCAAATGTTCCAACTAGAACGAAAGTTATAACGAAAGTTATTAAATGTTTCTCAGATGTCACAAGAATGTATTTTGACATTGAATTTTTTTCAGAAACCCATCTCTTCAACCCAACTGCCTCATTTAATAAGTACCACAAAACTGGTTGGGAGTAAAGGGTTTATTAAGCTGGGGTTGAGGCTGAGGATCCTGGATGGGGGATCTCTTATGGCCCCTGCTGATTTCAATAAATGCCCATGTCACCCTTTTGATGTTAGGAAATGATGGTTTCTCCTACCTTCCTCTTCTTTATCCTGCCTTTGCATTCCCATTCTCTCCCATAGCCTCCAGTCCATCTGTATATTCATCTCCCCAATTACTGATCTCCCTTTCAACTGCCTCCCTCCTTTTACCCAGAGTCTAGCAGTCTATATCTTCCAGTCCCAAATGAGACAATGGAACTGGACCACACAATGGTGGGACTTTAGGTAAGTGAGGATGAGACTGGGGGGGGGGGGGGTTAGAATGGTGGGGATAAGGGTGGCACTAGGGTGTTGCATGCATGTCATTCTTTTTCTGTCCTTCCTCCACCTCAGTCCCTTCCAGCGCTTAATAGACACCTACCCCAAGTTCCAGTCCTAGTTACATCACTGAGTTCATTCTCCAACCTCATCCTGATTCTGCCCTTTATACTTACCTTTGAACTCATCATTCCTCCACCTCTGTCTCATTCTACAAACCTTATCATCAGTCCTGCCACTCTTCCATCTCTGCCTCATTCTATCCTTATCATCAGTCACACCGTTCCACCACCTCAGTCTCATCTCCAGTCCCATGAAGCCATGTATACAATCTCCCATGACACCATTCTTGTCCTATCCTTATAATCAGACTTCTCATTCCCCCACTTCAGTATTATCCTGCCACATCCCCAATCCGAATATCTGAAATTTGTAATAAATGAGACTATAGCAGCCTCTAAATTTGTATCTAAAAATACACCAAATGTCCTCTCCAGTTCAAAATTTTTCTGGGGGGAACCCCGAGACCCCCACCTTACTAGCTACACTCCCCTTGCAAATACACTATACTTCACTTATGATGGGTACACCAGGCAACCCTATGGCTAAAATGTCCCCTCTAATTATATAAGTTATTTGCTGCACTTCACTTTGAGGATTTGCCACTGCACCCCTCGTGCATTTATTTACTATTGCCTAAAAGGTCCTTTTTTCAAAGCAAGAGCTCCCCCCCCCCCAAGGGAAGGCTGGGCACAGGCCTGTTAACCTCTAAAAACCGTTAAAATATATCTGATTTATTGAATTGGATTGTATATGATCATTGGCTATAATACCAAAATTGTCAGTGCACACATACACCAAACAGATCCTATGGAATAGCTTTAATGTAATGTAATGATGGGGGTGAAATCCATCTATAAGGTGAACCAGACTGGCGGACATCCGGTCCTGCTGGACAGTGGGCCACGCAGGACCAGTGGATCTTTAGCTGGACATTGCCATGTCTTATATATTTTAAAGAAGACTGTCCCTATGCATATTCTACCTGGTGAATAATATATTAGGTGTTAGTCTCTTGACGTGTTCGTTTTACATGATGATAGACTGAGGTGTTCGTATATTGATATCATGGGACCTCATTTTGGATTTGAAACGCCTTTTGCGTTCCCACTATGGACTTGAATCCCTAGCCGCTGAATCCATTGTGAATCCAGTTTGAAGTCTACTTTTTATGCCTTCATGTCACATAACACGATCTGATCGTTTGTAAGTGCACCTGTTATCTGCCTGTGACTAATCACCATTTTTACCTTTCTATCCTTTCAGGTGAGTTCTTAAGTATTTGATGATCTTACCGGATGTCGTGATATTAGGAGGTAAATGTTTTACTGCCAGTGTCTTGTTTTAACGGGATGGGAATGTAGATGATGCTGGTGCATTGACTAGAAGAAATGGCCATGTTTGAGTATCAGCATAAAGGATATAAAATAGTGGTTTATTCATCAAGTCAGAAGTACATGTATACATACGATCTGTTTCTATATAAGTCATTAGTACATATATCTTACACTTTAGACTTCCCACCATCCACCATCTCACCATCCAATAATAGTGTATCATCCCTGTGGCTTTGCCATATGTTTGTCTACATGTTCTGGTCCTCAGGTGGATCACCAAACATTGCAAATACTGGCTTTTCACAGAATGTATCCTGCCAAAAACCAACAACTTCGTATACTACTTTCTCCAGTGGACTTCGGTCGAAAATTGTAGCGTAGTTCACATATATATCAACCTTTTTACTAGTAACTTTTAGGTGAACCTATATATCAACTATGCATAAAACAACGACGATGCCATCTGCAAGGTCCCTGGAGCACAGAATATAGTTATATGAATCAATAACCAGAATGTAAAAAAAACAGTTTCATCTTACTCTACTATTATATGATAACTAGCAAGGTGTCCTTACATCTGAACCACCTCAAACAGTGTAATATTAGAACGGATGCACCCAGTAAGCCTCGATCCGTCCTGATTCCTGTTTGTGCTTTAGGTGGGTATGGATAGGAGTGATAAGCAGCTTTAGGAGCATGTCTGTACCTATGGGTGTGGTGTGATGAGGTAGGTGGTGTACAAGTGTATTGTCTTACCTGTGACTCTCCATCGTGCGTCGTGCTGGAACACTGCAGGTGGTGGCCGTATAGAATAGACTGGCTGCTGCAGTGAAAGTGGCTTCAAAGGAAATCACCTGATGACACTGCACCTTCCACCCAGTGACACCCACCTTCTCCATAGAGCCATGCATCAAGAAAGAGCTACTTATTTTGGCAGAGGTTTTTGTATTGTTGTTTGCAGTCTAGTTCATTTCACCTCGCATATACTTTAATTAAGCCCCCACTTTAGCGCAGATTTAGAGGCAAATAATGGTTCAATATTTGTTGCATAGATAAATGCCTTCATACTAATGCTTCCCATGTGAAACATACATGTACCTTGTCAAGGCTATCAATATTTGCTTTTAAAAACTAATCAGAAAATGTACCCGCCTCTCCATATCACTGCTGTGCTTGGTGAACTGGATTAAATTGGAATACTTTGGGCACTTGAGTCTATTAGAGGATCGATGGACCAAAATAGACCATGTACATGGTTAAAAAATGAGCTGCTCTTTACACCTGCATCCACTATCTATCCATCGAGCAAGTTTGGCTATTGACCAAAAGAAATCTACCACCAGTAATATAAATGCAGCTATATATATATATATATATATATATATATATATATATATATATATATAATATATATATATAGGCCTAATAAGGCTTATATGTAAGGGGGTAAATAACCTGGTGTAAATATTGCAGGACATAGAAGACACCGCCAATGCCAAGTTTACAGCAGAATGAATTCTTCAGTATATACGCTTCTGCACATTGGCCACATCCTTAACAGCTACTTCATGAACAACAGAGCTACTGCAAAGTGACATATCACATTCCAAAAGGACTCTCAGCATATTCTGGCACGTTTATGTAGATAGAACAACTGATGCTCGGGGTCTGTTATTAGCTTTATTTGCACTCCCCTAAGGGCACTCCCTACGCTGCCAGTATTGAGTAAACATACTGAAATGCGACTCCTTACGATATGCATTTAAACTGCTGTTTCCCATTCAGGTTTGTATAGACGGTGGGCCATTTTTGCTGAGTAAACATAGCTAGTTCATGATTCTACCTCAAGTGAGTCCTCAATGACATTTCTCTTTCGACCTCAGAGTCACAAACTTGGTTTTCAGGATGTGTCCCTCGGCAGCTGTGCCACACCGATGGCGGTGTGAATTAATGCTAGCCAGCGGTGATATCACCAGGGAGCATCTCAAATACCAACAATCAGACAACGACCAAATGGAGTCGCCGCAAAACCGAGCGGTTGCGATTAGCCTGCAATTTGCCGAGTTAACATGAGCGTCATGCGGAAGTGTTCGGCCACACGAAGAACTAATCTTTTTACATGGCGATTAGCGTCGGGCTTTTGGGTACCGGAGGAGCCAGCCAGCACCAATATTAACCATTAACACGCCCTACAGTCGTCAGCAGCATGTACCTCTTGGCCTGTCCATATAATTGGAAGAGGCGGCATGGTGTGGGTTGGTGCCATCCAGGCGTTAAGATGGATCCTCATGTAGTTAATCCTATTCATACCCTAATGTCAACACCTATGTCAACCTCTATGATCAAATGCGAGGCGGAAATTGGCCTACCGGAGGCATGATAATTATAGCGCATCACCTCATTAGTGGTACTGAGAAAGATGCTGCATGTGTTCAACCAAAAAGCTGATTTCGCCCTATTCGAATCCTATGGTGACGTAAGATTGCATTGTATTTTTTTGCCCTCCATTTACAGAAACCATATTCTTAAGTTGAAAGAAAACACCAACTTGTCTGTACTGTTAGGTCAGTAAATCTAGCTTATTCCTCCGTCCTAAAGTAAGGCTAACGTGGAGGTAATAAATAGGCTAAGCCATTAGAATCTAGCCAACTCACTGACTGTGTCTTCCACAGCGGTTTATGTCTTTAAAGGGGATGTAATTTGGTGGTTCTTTTCTTGCTGTCTTTGTCCTGTAGGCACGATGTTCACTTTGTTCTCCTGTCCAGTGTTGCTCCTATCATCAGGGCCCATAGCTGTCTTCGTATATCTACTGTCTAACTGTCTTCAGCGAACCCTCCCTCAGGCCCCATTAGTCTTGGAAACATCCTACTTTGTTCCATCTTTGTGACTTTGTATTGCCAAAGGCAGCAGTGGCGACTGAAATAATGTCAAGACTATTATCAGTGGCGGATCCAGGGGGGCCTCCCCCCGCCCCCCTAAGAAAAAAGGAGGAGGGGAGAAGGAGAGGGAGAAGATAGGGAAAAGAAAAGTGTACAGGGGGCCAAAAGAGGATTACCTCATGGATTATTGAAGTCCTAACATATGGTGGTGCTTAACGTAAAGTGTGTGGAGTTCGTGCCTGAGGGGGGGGGGGGGGTCTTGTTATAGTTTGAACTGAAGGTATTTATCCATAGGCAGCACCAGAATGCACCTCAATATTTACGGAGGGGGCGTGACATGCCCCCAACCCCCCCCCCCCCCTAGTCTGACTACTGCGCTTTGCTAGCAGTGCCTCCCCCCACCTCTGAACAATCCTGGATCTGCCACTGCAGACTATGTGCCGATATATCTGTACGAAGAATGTAACTGCCAATTCCACAAATAATATAGTATCAGTACAATTTTTACCAGCAGTATTCAATATCCAGCATTTCCCATTAGATAAAAGTGATTGAAACAATCCAATGCATTTGATTTACTTTTGACTATAGAATCTTTTTAACCATCAAACACACAACAACATTTTTCCTGTTGCCAGGGTGCCACTACTGTGGAGTCAGATACCATGTAAATCGATCCAATTGATTTTGAGAGAATGTAATTAGATTTGTTATTGCAAGGTAGTTGCCATTCTATTGTTGATATCATCCTAATATCACCTTACAACCTTTCCTTTGGATCGTAGCCAAGCCACTATAATTGCCAGGGATAAATTCAAAGGTAACAGCAAAGTTGAGACTATTTTGGAGTCATCTAGAATTGATGATACATGTACATTGATATGACAGACGTATAGATGTTTTGTCACAGCTCCTATATCTCATCAAAGGGCTCATAGGAAGCGCTCGCGAAATTACCTGTCTGGTTTGATAATAGGCTGTTGCAAACGGTGCATGCAGGAAAAATGAAATGTGATGAGCGGATGCTGTTTGCAAGGGATAAAGGGGAGGGTGGAGTAAAGAGAAGGGGAAATGAGCGACGGAGCAACAAGAAGATAAAGGGAGGTGGTGCAGACGAGTAGGTAAGAAACGAAGTCATGATCATGAGATAAAAGGGCACATCTTAATCTCAAGTATTAATCAAGAGAATAACATCAGTATAAATACTATTGAACATGTTGATGCGTGTTTTAAGATGTATTAGACAGGTCGATTTTTATAACTTACTCATCCAGTTATGTGACAAACTTTTGAGAACTTATTCTTATGCAGTTTTTTCCAGGGAATCCAAATCTGCCAGGGGCCATTGTGAATTTTGCATATTAAGCTTGCTAATTTGCATATTCTAATTAGGTAGGAGAAATATCAGATTGTACATAATAAAGTGATGCAGAATTGGTCAAAAGCCTCTTAAATGACTACACAACTTCTGATATGGTTGGAGATCAAGATTGCATTGTCATATATTATTTTCACAAAGGCCTAATTAGCATAATTTATGCAAAAACTGAAAATATAGGTATATTGGCACTGTAAGCTTACTAGGACTTGGAACCTATGAAGGAAAAAGTCCAAATTTCTGTTAGAGACGCAGGAAGCCTTGGCCATCAATACTGCATGTGAGGCCAATTCAGCTTAACCAATATGGTAGCCATTTTTAAATATGGCTGACACTGAAGTATTCAAAACAATATAACTCTACTTCTAATCAACTTAGAAACACAATTTTTAAAGGCAAAATCTACATATCTAAGGTCATGGAATCCATTAACAATACCTTCAAAAGTGTATCTGGCAGCCATTTTGAAAGAAATCCTTTAAAATACTTACATACTTGCATTACAGCCTTTCTATTCTACATTTCACATTATGTTTCTGTCAGATATGCTTCTTTGAGGAAACTATCCAGTACTCTGTCATTAAGAAGAAGAATCCTAGCCATCTTGGAAACTTTAGAAAATTGGTAATGGTGGGAATAGTCAGATAATTATCGATAGGCTGGTTGCATCAGGGAGGATTGAATCATTTCTCTCTATGTTTCAACATAGAAAAGTCCCTCTAATATGACAACCCCTGTAATACGACTACCTCAAAAGTCAAGTGCCTAGTAAGCTTACAGTGCCAATATACCTATATTTTCAGTTTTTTGCATAAATTATGCTTATTAGGCCTATATGAAAATAATATATGACAATGCAATCTTGATCTCCAACCATATCAGAAGGTGTGTAGTCATTTAAGAGGCTTTTGACCAATTCTGCATCACTTTATTATGTACAATCTGGTATTTCTCCTACCTAATTAGAATATGCAAATTAGTGACCTAATATGGAAAATTCGCAATGGCCCCTGGCAGATTTGGATTCCTTGAAAAAACTGCATAAGAATAAGTTCTCAAAAGTTTGTCACATACCTGGGTGAGTAAGTTATAAAAATCGACCTGTCTATATTTGGCCAATCAGCAATAGTAGAAAGTCCATGTTTCAAAGTACTTTTGAGATAAGTGATTACGTAAGAAACAGTATAGAACTACGTAGTTCTAACAAGACAATTATAAATCAACGGTAACTTAGCTGAGGCATTTTACTGATTAAGCTCAATAAGTAGTAGTATATACCTTAGCGCTCCTGGGTGGAACCTGACTTAGGAACTAAGAGATTATCTTGTTGTGAGAGGACGTACTGCTTCCTGCAGTCCTTCTTATAAGGCCATTCACTTCAGACATTAGCTTTGAGGCAGGCTACATGAGAAAGCCATAATTTGGGATGCCCCCAAGGAACTTCCTCATATTCTGAGGAGGCTGCCATTAGGACCCAGCTTTTATTAAAGACGTCGTGATTTATGATGCTGTAGCACTCTATTTTATGTCTGCACTCTCTGAGGGCAAACTGATAGTTGCTAAATGCCTGCTAATCTATAATGCAGAGCAGGGTGTGAGTGAGCGGGTGTGAGTCAAACCTGTTGTGTTAGGCAACTTTGGGGGCAAGAATTACTATGCAGAGCGAAAGATGGTCATCATTCAGTCTATTTTGTGCTTACAATTAGGGTAACGTAAAAGGTGATGCCACCTCTGCATGGACTGTGGTTCAGTGAGCGTTGTTGGGAATTTAGCAAACCAAAGACAATATTGAGGGCTGCAAGCTTTTATCAAATTCTGGCGGAAGTGGTTCATGCATGCGCATTGTTCAGCTATTAGTGTAGATGGTTTGATACAAAGTACATGTTATAATCATGAGCGTTGTGTAGTTGAGTATTTACTCTGAGACTAGGAGACACTTTGAGAAAGCGAAGACATTGCTGATGAGTTGTAGTTAAGAGAAGTCATTGCTCTGAGTGTTTTTGAGTTAAGCCATATCTTAGTAGTTCATGGTATGTATAATGGCACTAAGTAAGTAGTTTGTCTCATGCTTTGGGAAGGAATGTGGAAAATGGCTTTAAATATTATCCGGCGAAAGTACTTCACTCGTGTCCATTGTCAAATAAAGACAGACCCAGTTCCCTCTATAATGGGTGCAAAAGTGGACTTGTAGTCTCCTCGTCTATGCGTATCATATGAAGTAAAAAAACAGAGGGTGGTGAGTCATTACAA
Source organism: Acholoe squamosa (assembly GCA_949317995.1). Lineage (NCBI taxonomy): Eukaryota > Metazoa > Annelida > Polychaeta > Phyllodocida > Polynoidae > Acholoe > Acholoe squamosa. Next base: position 35,192,957 of record OX439037.1, on the reverse strand, counting down.
ATAGCAATAGTCAGCTAAAATTCCATACAATACCATATTTTCTGGGGCGTTAACCCAAATCTTCATTAACGCAATGCCTCAAAACCGATCATTCCTGGTCATTATGCATTGTAATGTACTCATAGGAAGGTGCCGTGCGCAGTAATGAATGCTTCGTGTGGCTGGTATGGTCAATTTCAGCCAGATAATGTTTTCAAAAACCTATCCGACAGGGTAATAAATATTCATGGTCAGTTGATGTCCTAACAAACTGAAACTGAAATTAAAATGGCATAAATCTCTAGGAGACTTGTATCGCTCATAACCATATACCAACAGGAAAATGCTACATAAAATATAGTATAATGAAAACTGATGATTGATGTGTTTGAGTCATGCTCCCTGCAGTTGTTTGGTTTACCATGGAGATAACCATGTTGGTTCAACATGCCTTTCCCTACTTTGCTCAGCTATTCCCCTGCTTAATCAACTGTCAATTTACTCATCGTCTTACATCAATTTATAGAACAAGAAGTCAAATTGCAATTTTCATGTTCTGGCAGGGTCAAATTGTATTCAACCAATAGTAATCCGCATTCTTCTCAAAATCAGTTATAGTAAATCTAACATACTTCACACTTGTAAATGTTGACTAGTCCTGTGGCGAATTTAGAAACGTGCGCCCTCCTTTTTGTCAGTGATTAGTGCGTGCTTTGCTATTATAGCTCTAGACTTGTAAACCAAGTACACACTTATGCCGTGGGGGTCAGCTCCAGAAATTCGGAAGAGGTGGAACTGTTTGTGCTACCTTTTTTTCACCGAAATAGACATTTAATGCTGGGAACGTGTGTTCCAGTGTATTCTATGGAAAAAAATCGTTAAACTCATGCATTTAGGGGATAGATATTGATATTAGTTAAAGAAATACAGGCTGTTGAAAAAAAATCTGGCTGCCGTTCACCTGCCATTAGCCTGCCATTCACCTCAGTGTTAAATCTAGAATCGGTAACGCAAAAGTATCCGTCGACATCGACCTTTTTTCTTTTGTGTATCCTCTCATCCTCTTGAGAGAAAACACTCACGAATTTCAGCTTTTCTGTGGTTCCATAATTTTTTCGAGAAAAAAGAGGAAGTATTTTTTATAATTTTTTGAAAATATGGCCTAAAATGCTCGGGTTCCGGGTGCAATGCGATGACGTTGGTTGTACATATCGCATATTGCCTGCAAGCGTGAGCACATGGCCCACACATGGCAAACTGCTTTTCATGAATACTATGAATTTAAGACCCTCCACCCACAATAATCTAACATAATTTAGGATATTACATGCTGTAGATCAAGCTGGTTAATTATGGTAAATAAAAATGTATAGAACTTTGTAAATAATCAATCATAGGAATCAAAATACTCTATTCTATTATCGCTCATTTTCGGGAGCGGGACACTTGCAGTTTACGGGGGGCCCCTTCCTTGCTGGAGGTGCAGTTCAGTGTGTTAGATTGTTTAACATATCCTCCCTTTTTAGATTGTTTAATATATCCCCCCTTTTTCGTTTCTCTTCTTTTATTCCCTTGTTGTCCGACAAGAAGTTTAAGTCTTTGCGAGTCATCGGGACTCTTTCCCGAGCCACAAAATGTTCCAGAAATGTAGAGGGTAGTCATTCAAAATTTCAATTGAAATCAGTTACCCACATACTCTGCAACCTGGTGGAAGCAAGTCCATTTTGTATGGGAATTTCCTACATCCCTCTTTACAACATAATATCTTCTGGATCTTCTTAAAATCAATCTTTGAAAAGTGACCACGGAGCGGGTAGGCCGGGCCCTCCGCCCACTTCTCAGACAGGCGAGTTGGGGGGGGGAGGGGGTGGAGGTGATGAGGGGGTGGTCTTTATTCACCAAGGGCGGGGGGTGGTTAGGCCGTTTTTTTGTTTTGTTTTTTGACAATCATATTTTTTTTTAGATCTACCTTTTGTTGAGTAAAAGGTTTATTGCACCAAAACGTGATTTTACATGTTTTTTTATTCCTCTAGCTGCTGGGATTTTTGGGGTTAATTTTGGAACTTTTATTTCTCCTGCTGGCCAGGATAAGGACTCATAAAATTCATAATACAAGTACTTGTCAGTGTTTAGGCAATTATATATATATATATATATAATATATATATATATATATATATATATATATATATATATATATATATATATATATGTTCTGTCAACAAATTAGTGAATATGAGTTATGTGTCAATATTCGTCAGGATTTTTCTTTTTTTGTTGTTGTTGCCTTGGTCAATATATGACAGTACAAGTTTACACAGTATATAACATTAATGCACCAAAGCACACTCTATTAGTATACTGGTACAAGAGGTTATTGGAGCTATGCTATATATATATAAATTGCTCTATTTTTTAGAGTTTAATTGCTTATTTTGGATCCAAAAAGTTACTCAAAAATAGTAGATGCGCTCCCTCCTTTTTGGGTGCACCAACTCATTGTTCAAATCATGGGTCCGCCCCTGCAGTCGAGTCTTTGGTTAGTGTAAATATATTGATAATTAGCAATCCCCCCTTCAGTAAACCTAACTGCTCATCAAGATCAATTTTTTTCATTGATGAAATGATTTCAATAGATTGGTCTAAATTTTAGCGAGAGGGAACCTATTCAAATATTCTGGTCATCAACCTTGGCAAAATAAATCATCACAGCTATGCTGTGCCTTCCTCAAGGTTTTCCTGAAGTCATTAAAAACATGCCTCCTATATGATCACCTTTGACCGCTTGAAGTTACTTCAGGTATCCCAAGTGTACCCGCGACGGTCCCAGGTATCTATAGATGGAAGCAAAACATGTAGCCTACCAACCTTGTCTATCAGGATCGAATCTCCATGGTATCATATAGCCTATCTTCATCTATTACCCTCTGACCCCAGGTCTACGGGAGTAACCTCCACTGGGTCTTAGTGGCCACCATGGAGGAGTATGTTTAATGGACGCCTGTTGTTTTGCCTCCTGGGTCTGTGCAAGCTGAGATGGATATGGACAGTGTGGTAGATGAGCAGTGGTCAGGGGTTAGCCGAGCAGATGTTGAAAGGTAGGGGTCAAGGCAGCTGGTCAATCACCTGGGCGCCCACCCCACGGCATGCCATCACTTTACTGCAAGGATGAATGAACAAGGGCCAGGCTTCATAAGGCTGGGGTCAGCCCTGGGACCGATGCCCTGGGACCGATCCTTCCACCCCTTCGTGTACCGGTGAAACTTAAGGCTCCTCTTTACCAGGGAGAATGTTGGCAGTATGAAAGGAGTGGTGGGATACTAACCAAGGACTCAGGGTTAAAATGGAAATTGCTACAAGGTCCATCTGACACCTTGCAGCAATTTCATTGTAAACTTTCTTTGAGTAACTTTCTGCCTAATCCCTATCCCTTGGACCGACCATTCAGGCCCCGTGCCACGGTCTCTATAATATGCTTGTAAATATGTATTCATAATGATCACAAATTATCAAGCCACAGTGGGTGAGCGAATATAAAGAGGCAAGTAATGAAGTTGAGATGTGAACTGAGATAACCAGTCTGCAGAACAACTATATTGCAGTGACAGATCCAGAAATTTGAAACTTCGAAATCCCCCCCCCCCAAAAAAAAAAATAAATAAATAAATAGAAAAAATCTATGCTGATCACGTAGTAGCTCCCAAGTGAGTTGCTCTGGAAATGGTCAGAGTAACTCAGGGTATTGCTCCTATATACTACAGCTAGCTCACATTCACATCTTGCCGTATCACAAGAGGCACTCCCCCTCTCTGTTAGGAATACCGTCGATTGCCGGTCTCAACTTTTCAGCTAATATTACTGTGATTGACCAAAAGGATTTGCTGTGTAGTATTTAATTGTTCAAACCATAGGGCCTACCAGTTATAAAAACATAGGAACTATTGCTACTATTAATCTCCAGGAGACTTGCATCTCTTGTAACACGAAAATATAGTCCAATGAAAATAATGATGATTAGATCTTGCTTCCTGTAATTGTTTTCTTTGTTCTGGCGATTCATCATGGCTCTTCCCTACTTCTTTTAATTCTAATTCTTTTATTGCCCTGATTAGACATTTGCCTGTGTGTGTATTTAGAGATGTATTTACATAATACATTCCTTAAATCCTGACTATTCCCTGTCCATTGTCATCCATTCTAACCCCACTGCTAGTACCCAACTGGCGACAATAAACCAGCCCTTCCTTATACAATAGCTTCAATGCAGAGTACTTTCACACATTCTTTCCTCTTGCTCCTTCTCCAATACTATCCTTTGGTCAGACATACCCTGTCTAGACTGGCCATTTGGGCACTAGGGTCTGTGGCCTGATCTGTATAAAATGTGGGTAAATATGCATCCATCACGATCTATCTGGGCGGGTCACAGTAAGCGAATGGGAACAAGCAGGGGATCAAGCCGAGATGTTGGTGATACAGGCCCGACGTGATACAGCTAGACTGAGGCTTGAGCCGCTCGTCTCAGATAAGCAGTCTGCAAAGAAGAACTCTTGATGCTGGTGTCTGAGCAGGTTCCGAGCATCTCTCCATGGTCCTTGAGCAGCTCTGTGAGTGTTTGAAGCAGCCTGTGGTGTGCCATTCTCTACACACCGCTCCTTGTTTTAACTGAACTTCTGCCGTACCAGAACACCCCTTTGTTTTGTGTACAGATTTCAAACTCTAACAAATTCCCATCGGTAAAATTACACTAGAGTAACTATGAAAAGACCATTGAGCTGAACGTTAACCGTTCCAAAATATAGACCTCGATAAATTGTTAACTTAAAAAGTATTAGCATCTGTGGTAACAGTGAAGAATTGTAGGTCACTGAATATCCAAATCTTATACTTTTTTATGGTGTAATGAGGGCCGGTTGGTAACACTGTACCTCTTGGAACAGTGTCCTCGTACATAAATACTAGCTCCAATCTAGTCATATGACACATGGATCGAAACCCACAACAGCCAATTGTTTAAACTACAGCAAACTGAAATAACTCCTATTCATAAGAATCGAACTGAATTTGTAGCACAAAAAAAAACAGAGGATATTATTCTGCTATTCCCCTGCTTAATCATCCGCTTGTGTCGGTTTTTATTAGACCATTAACCAATAAATAGGACTAGTCTGGCAACAGGAAGGCATGATTGCTGCCGGTTGAATCTCATTTTAATGATTTTCCCATTCTCTTTTGAAAATCGATGACTTTGGGTATGCACGATTTATTTGACCGTGATTCGGTCGGTGGCCGAAGCTAACATGAAGGCTTTACATGTTCAGGTTATCATTTTCCTGGATATATTCTCAACATTAAAAAGGGGGCCAAGATTCCCACGGTTGGATCAGAACAAATACCCGACAGTAATCCGGCTTCCTCTAGAAGTTAGACACAGGAATATAGAACAGCTTGCAGCTATCCTTGTTTGCCCACATGCAGGCTGGCTTGTTTTAATGGCATTATAATTAACGACGTGTCTGTAATTAAACCCAGCACAGATCCCCATCTCCCGCGGACCCCCTGCAGGGATAATGGTGACGGCAAAGTCCTACCGACCCCCCCCCCCTTGCCACTTCCATCCCTAGGCAGCATTAATGCATTGCTTCGGTACAAATAGAAGCTCGTCAAGACACAGTGTTTGGTAATTGGCGGTATATACATTGGACGCCCGTTCACTCAGCCCTCGGCGCCAATAGAAATAATACTTAAATACCCAGTGCCTCCCACCTCCCCCGGGCACCTCCCCCTCTCCCTTCACTATAGCCTGATGGCCAGAATCAGCAAACGGCCTGCCTGCATTGCCTGAGCCAGACCCCCATGGGGAATGGTAAAGGACCGTCACGATTTATCCCAACCACCAAATCTAGCTGCCTCCTGCACCATATAGAGTTATCCTAATGGGCCAATGCTTCGCTGACCCACATTGGTGACGGCCTTGCTTGAGGGGTAGGTATGGAAGGTAGCATGGGTTGGCTGGGATGGTATGCTGCAGGTGGACGTAGGTGAGGGTGGCGTGCCTGGGCTCATTTATCACCCAGAACCATGGCACCTGGTCGGGTGTGGTGATGACATGGCTGCTGGTGGGCTGTTACCTTGGGTGCTGATTCTCTCGCTATGCCTGAGTTATGGTGCTCAACGTGCCTGGAAAATATATATCACAGTAAGAGCAATGAATTAAAAAGATCTATATAGGATAAAGCAAAAAAAAATTATAAATACCCTCAAAGACACGCAATAGTCAACCACTGAAGCTTTGTGATATTGAACGGGTACTGAGGTTTATGCGCGTTGACTTCACAAGTCAAAAGAGATGCTGGAGTGGGATACCAAGGGAACATCGCAGCAATGACATAGCCTGATGTCTAACTATAACTCTACTCGTCTTTACATTCCTTTTGCTGGCAAAGAACTAGTGAGTCCAAATCCTCCTAATTCCTGGATCACAAAAAAACCCTATTTATCCTAAAAGACTATAAAGTTGAATGTTGTAATTAGATATCATTGTCGATCCAACAATCTACTCAGCAGTTTGACATCAGTTAAGAGTTAACTTACAAACACATGCACATAATAATCATATTGACATGTTATTTAGCACCTCAAACTATATCCTATAGCCTGTGGGACTGTCCTAACCGGCAATGGAAGTGCTAGGTTGGACGCTGCAGGGGTCTATCCACGGCCATTCAACCAAGAAACAACGTCAAACGTCAAACAAGGAGAGACAGGATGTACGTCATTGACGTGACGCGTCATGTGATCCTTCACTCATACTCAGTCATTGCAGTGCTAGGTCCTGTGCCTGCGGCAGTAGGCACGCCCATTTCAATGACGGTTCTTAGCCATTTTACAAGTTACTAGGAACTATTGCCTCCAGACTCGGCCGCCACCGTGTGCCCCCAGCAGTGTACGTCTAGACAGATATATATATATGTTGTTTTATGTTGCTACAATGTTTCTTTATGTAGCGTGCACCAATCTGCATCAAAATCAAGTTTTGTAGCAGGTAATATGATTCCACGTGGTCTCGCTTGCTACATACTGGATGTATCGTTACACTATTATCCAACTTGTACTTTTCACTCTAATGTCCGTGATTTTAAGCTGACGGACTGCACGCTAAGATAATTGGAAGAGTAGAAGAAACTCTATCTTTCCTTGTCCGGTAGTACTACATTTCTCATTTACGCCGTACATGTAGATGACATGCACCCATGAGACACACCATGAAATGACATAACTGATAATGTCCTTCAGCATACGCAGTCTGGGGTCCCTTCTGATTTCATCATACATTGTACATCATACCACATCCTGAACTAATAGAGACCTCCCCCTAGAACATTTCAGTAAATATAAATGTTAATGCACATGTAAAATCTCCCTCCACGGGGTAACGAATTTCAATGTAAAGGGGTGTTTCTAATAAAATATTATGAAAGTTAGAGCTACTCTCTGCCCGAGGGTATATGTTGAAAAAATAGTTGATGTGTGCATTCTCTTGGAAATCTAGCAGGTGATCAGCCCGGCCAGTCTGTACACATGTTAAATCCATACTTCTACCAGTCTACCAGAGACCTTGTATACATTAGTGGTATATAAGGTCTCTGCTTCTACTTACCCACCCATTACACTAACAGTATACCCTATTACATAGCTTATCAGGATACAGCTAGAGATCACCTCAGTAAAACCAACTCACCTCCCCTTACACTTACCCTGGTATCTACATTTACCTGCTAGGGTTTGGGTGGCAGACTGGTGAAGTGCAGGTACCAGGTGGGGGAAATCCATCTTACTAATGAGCAGCTTAGTAAGTGGGGAGCAGAGAGACCGGGAAAGATGTAAATGGGGAAGAACTGATGTGAGCAGGTCACACACTTTATAGCTTTATCTGATGTTAACAGCTCCTTTTCTGAGGTAGTTCAGGCTGCAGCGAATTTATTTGGCGTTGCAAGCCGCGTCAGCGGCCGGGAGCGTAGCGACCGTAGCAACTCCATAATGTTTTCAGTTATCTCCCTGTCACCTATGACGTCATTGGTGACGTCATGCTGCCTCAGTGACGTCACCCGCAGTGGCTAGCGATGGAGTGGCAACTCCTATCCGTGGTCCTTGCCACATTTTTCTTGTACACAGAAGGGAATCGCTTTATGTTATTTTCAGTTATCAATCAGATTTATGTTTACTTCTCTTAATTCCTCGGAGTGTAAGCGACATTATCAGTGAGGGATTTCGAAGGGGACTCCTTTTGACCTGTCATTATAAGTTAAGAGTCTCTCTCCCTTTGTTTCAACTCCGTTTACGGGGTGCCCCTTCCAATTCTATATCATAGATCCGCCAGTGCACCATTGTCAAGCTCGTCCTAAACGCGACCTGCGACCACAACTACCATGTTCATCATTTATTTGGTCGTATACTATCATCATTTCATGAAATTTCCAGATTACATTACTCAACAGTAAAGAATTCACCATAAAACCATGATAAATGGCGCACAGCAGCTGGTGGAATGCCCCATAAGGGCATTACGGGTACCAGGACACATTTCTCTCTGTATTGGGAGTCAAGATAAGAACAGACATCTGTCCATAACTAATGTAGAGTAAATTCATTTAAAGTGTATATATGTTATGATAACATGATATCCAGATACTTCGATATGCTGCTAATGACACATCCTGCATGTAGCAGGACATATATATATATATATATATATATATATATATATATATATATATATATATATATATATATATATATATATATTTATTTATATATGATGAATGGCGGAAAGGGATGACTTTTAAAGTTCACTTTGTATTTTAGCATGACATCGGGGCGTATTGTGAGAGGAGCCATATATTCCTGCAGACAAAAAAGATTGAGATAACTGATGATGTACAGGCCCGTAACTAGGGGGGGGGGTTAGTCGGTTCAAACGACCCCCCCCCCTCAGGCCCCTGATGGACCAAATAAGTTCCACCCTAGCTAGCCTTAAAATGCACATAATAAGCTACATGTCAGTTTTTGTGGCTGTTAAATCGGACAAATATTAAGGTTTTCAGATTTCGGAAAGTAAACCTTGAAATAAGGATATTTTACCTCACATTGCCCAGCACCATTACAGATTTGTATACAAATCAAGTAAATATCTGTCTTTTACCATATGAAATTTTTGTTCCACTCTTGAACTGGTTGAGTTCCATCTTCGAAAATCGAACCACCCCACAGGGAGGGCTAGTTACGGGCCTGATGTAGTACATGTAACATATAAGACTGCCCGCATCGTGCTTTTATACAGATATTGCATGAGTCATTCCTCATGTTAGATGCATGACTGATCCAGGTAGCATACCGACTGATGTATTATAATGGGGGAGGGTGGCGAACTGTATCACATAGGCCTATAGGATCCAGCGTGGGTGGTAAGAGGGGCGGGTGGATGGTTGGTAAGGTGGGGGTGGCTGGGGGAACTGTCTGGTAGACAGGTAAGGGGACGGGCTTCTTTCCAGCACTTTGATGTCTGCCCCACTCAGGTGTGCCTGCATGTTAGACATGGACAATACCTGGTGCATCTCCTGTCATAGCTAGAACAGCCGAGCAGCTCACAGCCCGTGCCAACCACTCTTACACCCCATTCCCAGCAGCTCCGACCCCCGAGCTGCTCCCCATCGTGTAAGCTCCAGTTAGACTAGCGCTTGTCGGCGTTCTGATTACAAGCCGCCGACTGATTCGGCCGGATGCAGCCCAGGGTGAATGCTGCCAGACAAGGGTTGGATTATGAGGTTTTCGAGCTGCTCACAAATTATAGGCGTTGAGCAGATTTGAACTGCTCAATACACATTGCTGCATGCACCTCGTGACCTTTCATGCAACCTTTATGTACATTGCTCGACGGTCGAAATAGCTGTTTTTTTTGTCTACTTCTCATCTGACATTCTGACAGGGATGCAGCAACAATTCTCAACGGACTAATCAATCTGTCACGACTCCTGTAGCAATACGGGCCATCAATACGTCATCGTATAGGAGATAGGGAGACTATGCCTAGGCTAATATCATCAAAGATATATGACCCCCTAGGGAACTGCTGGTCAACGCAAATTTGACGATCTCAATGTCACCGAGACTCAAATTCCTCATTCTTCACGTCTACTGGGAGTTATAAGTCTGCCTGACAGACACCCCCCCCCCCCCACGCACCGTATCTCTCCAACCGTCGGCATATCCATCAATTAATCCATCAGTTATTACTAGTCGGCGAGTAGAAAACCAACTTTGACAGGGCATTTTACCGTAGTTATTGAATTTTATATAGATTTACCACCTACTTGTTGGGCAAGGGCCTCTATCCCATTGTTCCTCGACCAGAATTTCATTTAACGGTTTTCTCCTTCTTCTCCTTGGTACGTCCCCCAAAATATATCTATCTTTTCGCACACGCTTCTCCTCCGTCCTCGTTGGGGTAGTCACATCCTGACTCATCCGTTTCTTCCTCTAATGCCCTTCGTCATATATTATGATCTACCTATTATCCACCATTGATTATACCACGATTTCGGAACTTCCGGTGGTTTTATATGCGATATATACGTGGTATATTCTGCATATACCACCCATGTGCGTTTTTAGAATTTTTGGTATATACTTTTTCGGGGTCAAGTTGGACTTAGAATATTTTTGGAAATTATGGCAGCTATACAAAGTTAATCTAGCCATTTTCCATAGTGAAAAATCGTGCCAACTCGTATGAGAATTGAACCCCGGCTGCAGTGGTGGTAGGCGAAGGCCTTAGCCATAGCGCCACACTGAATGGTGATGAAATCCAATGCGAAGGTAAAGAAGTTCTAACCTGCTATGTTTCCAGTCAGTTTTCGTATGGAATCCAACCATGACATGTTATAATATTGAAATCCCAAAAAGTTTTCGATCCATAGACGAGGAATGCGTGCTAATTTTCTCCATTTTCTTCGATATAAATAAGAATCCATTGATTTTTCCATGGTAAGCGAGTCGCGGTCCGGCCATTCCCACCCGCCTCCTTGTCCGGCAAAAGTGTGTCAGTGGCCCGGATGTAGATATAGGTCAACTGCTCGTTGTACAGAAAGACGCCGAAAATTTCGGACCCGTTTGGAAAATCAATGGATTCTTATTTATTTTGAATATATCGGACATATCAAGCATGGAGTACTCATCTAGGATGTCTAAGGATATGTATGTTTTAATTTGAAAACTTGTCATGGTTGGATTCCATACGAAAAGTGACTGTAAACACGGCGGTACCTGTCCCGGCAAGGAACAAAAACAATGGCTTTGCGCAGAGCGGCCACGGGCCGTGTCGCTAGCACTTCCAAAATGTCTTCGCCTGGCTATATTCTTTGGATTTCAGGTAAGAAATTGATACAAAATGGAGGAAATGGTGGTATAAACCTAATAGGTCATGGATGTTGGAGCCCACGGGGAGTCTATGCTGGATATACCCTCGCCGCTCCGCGGCTCGGGTATATCCAGCATAGACTCCCTGTGGGCTCCAACATCCATGATCTATTAGCTTAATGTAGCATGCCTAGTGTCATGTACGCCTTCTTCATAGGAAGCGTCTCCTAAATTCCCTTCTTTCATAACTGGCACTCCATCCTTACACACAAAGTACATCAGGTTGACCAGTAGCCAGGGACAGGCTGGTCTACCAGACATATAGGCCAAAGGCGAATCCCATCTATTCATTGAGGAAAATTGGCTTCATTCATCCCAATATCACCAGAAATGGTGACATTAGCACTGCTTCATGTCGCACGGTCAAGAACTCCGCCTGTTGACGAGGCATACAGGCAGAGTACTTCATTTTCTTTACCCTACATTCGACATTATAGCGACCGGTACAGTTACTATAGGCCCAGACAAAGATCACTCTCCATATATTCCTCCATAATTACATATGGAAAAAAGGTCTGGATAATATTGCTTGACCATCGCAAAATTTAATGTGGATATTTAAACATCGTGTTAATATGTAGGCAAAATTTGGGTCTAAATCTATGTAGAAGAGTTGGAATTTCTTCATCTCACAATGCTCACACTTGGGTGGATTAGCAGGAGCATTGAGGTATAAATCTTAATAATCAATAGAACATTAATATTCTCTGTACGCCTAATGGCAAAAAGCTGAAAAGGGGCTTTACAACTCATTAGTTACTCTAGAGCGGTGGCATGTGTTGTCAGGAAGTCTTTGTGTAGACAATTCATACACGCCTGGATAGTGCCACAAATCAAAACAGTAATGAGCAGTTAAGACCTGGGGCTGTCATGAAATACAAATACCTGTCTGGTCTGCCTGTGGTTTAAGTGACTGTATTCTTATAAATCACAGAGAAGGGTAATTGCTTTCGCCTACAGGTAATTATGGGGGTCAATAATTGATACAAATAGAAGAGAATATATCCATCTATCTGTTCATAATCCTGGTTAATCAACAGAGTTCTTATGGGGTACTAATGTCAGCTAGTATATGGTCCCAGACGAATATATATCTTACGTGGACACCTGCATGCTTTTGGCGACCAAAACCAAAACTACCTTAGTGTACTGGGGTCGTGCACTATACCTGTAGTAGGTACTGTACCTAGTCACCCCAATTCATTACTCCTGTTTTCTATTCCGACCTGCACCTGTAGGCTATTTGAGGAGCTCGGCATCTTAGCTTGGCATCAGAGTTATAGCCACGATGTCACTGTAAATTAGATAACACAAAGACAACGCCTACCCCTCCCACATAAAAGGAGCACCCGAGAAAGCCAGTCTCACACCCCAGATAGTGAAGGTAGGCTGATATATCGCGTGGATACCTCGGGCCTATTTACCGTTACGCGTCCAACGGTACTGGTGGATATTGTGATGCCCTGAACAGCGAGATTAAGGAAAGATTAGGACCTCCTGAAACTAAAGCCCAGTTTTAAGTGAAATGTAAGGACCCCACACTAGCCTAGTTGTGTAGCCTCGAGCACAGTTGGGTTCACAGAGGGTCAGTAAATATGTAGCATGTGTGTTTGAGCTTGTCCTAAACATTATTGTCACTGACCATTTAGTAGTACAATTTAACCAATATGATCACAAGTTGACACAATTTGTGGATACCTTTTTATGGCCTGCAGTATAAGAAAAGATATTATCTAGCCTGTGATATAATCATCTGAAAGATACACTTTTGCTGTGTCTTAGTTTGGCAGAGGGGTAAAGTTCAGGATTAAAATGGGCCTAGTCAGGCTAGTGGTGAACACTTTGTATTCCCTAATACCAACTACGACACCTGTAATCCTCTGGACTGCCCTGGAGTATTGTTGAACACGCCTCCAGGCACAACAATGGACTTTGACATTTATGTGAAAAGGTCAGTGAAGCTCAGTCGGTGGGCGGGAAGCTTCACTTAGCTCGCTGATACCACTTCCAGCACTCCCACACTGATATACTGCTGCTATCCCTAGGAGTCTGAGTTAAAAACGATGAACCTTTTAAAGTTAAAATTAGTTTAAACTGTCGAGTCGGGCACCAAAGTGAAAATAGGTGCTTACTCTTGAAGGATGTTAAACACGAGGAAGATGATGCTACTTCATTAGAGGGAGCTCATTGTCCTTTGTCAAAGAAAGCACAATGGTTGGAAAGTGGCACTGGTGTATAGCAGTGCACTAGACCAGAAAAGAAGACTGCCTAGGCCTGCAATTGTTTGGGCATCAGATCAAAAGCCTTGAGTGACACTAGCTAAATCAACCACCACTTTTGTGAAACCCTTTACCACCGGAAGTCTTATTCATTCAAATAGTGAACAAGTAAATAATTTCGCCCCCTCATTGCATGTTATTGTTTGATATCAGTCATGACATATCCATTAACTACTTATTTTATTACAGGATTAATCAATAGATAATCAATAGAATATCAATAAATTCAATTTGAGAAAAAAAGAATTCCTCACCTCCCCATGGGACTCGAAGCCTGCCATAGTGTGTGTACACATAAGGTTTGACAGCTTGCACTGCGAAAAAGATGAACCAGACCTGGGACCTTTTTCTGTTTTTGCAACGATTATTCAAATTAATTGGGATTATTTGACGATCATCTGACGATTATTTTAAAATTTCACGATTTTTCTTTTAGAAGCCATTTCTAAAAGCAAAATCATGAGAATTTCTGAGAGATAGCTTGAAACACAATCTCACGATTTTCTTTTTAGAAATGGCTAGTCGTGGAGGTTTGGAGATAATCATCAGATAATCTTTAAATAATCTCAGTCAATCCGAAGACATTTCCTAGACATGTTTTACTATTGAATCAATTATTTCACGATTATTGATTGTTTTTGTCATGATCATAGAATAGTCCAGTTTTAAAACAACATTGATAGAATGAATAAAATTCAAATTAAATTCATGTTGGGCTATTACTATCTGTCTTGAAACACGTAGTAACTTTTTTCTAAAGATAAACCAAATAGTTAAAAAAATGAGTCTCTTACTTTTATGTCAGAGAAAAAAGTAAGCCCCCTCCTTCAGCACTGTACAGAAAGACTTTAAATCGTAGAGTAGTTATCAAAGATTATCTGGGTATATCAGTATTATCGTGAAAACCCTTTCAGAAATACAAAAGTCGTTTACTTTGGAGACTCTCCTTAATATTGTTTTTAATCTCCTTAAAATCGTTTTTGAGATTATATATAATCCCCAAACTGTCACGATTTCCAATATAGAAACACTTTTCCTATACGACTTCGTAAAAAATAATCGTTCCTAAAACAGAAAAAGCCCCCTGGACGTGAACGCCTGTACCTAGGGTTAGGGGCACGACTCGCTAACCAATATACTTTCAGTACACACCCGGCAGCTGCTGGTTTGGTTTGAACGCGTCCAGTACCAATATACTATCAGTACACACCCGGCAACTGCTGGTTTGGTTTGAACGCGTCCAGTACCGTATATCCTCGTGTAAAGGCCTGGTCAATTTGCCACATAGTAAGGAGGTTTAGGTAGTAGGTAGTACTAATGCAAACCCGGGCATTTACAAGAGGAAATATAGTATGTTGCTGTCTTGACTATGGGTCAGGCAGCTCTGGCCACTATAGTGTTCTAACCAAATTCTACTGCAGCTATTCTCGTCAGTCCCTGTGGCGCAATGCATAGGGAGTTGGATTTGGGATCAGTAGGGTATGGGTTTGACCCCTGCCCTTGGCAATAGAATTCTCATATGTTTTAACATGTGACATATGACATGTAAGGTGTGCTGATATCCATGGATAACAGCACTGGGTGCCTGTTATCCATGGATAACAGCACACCTTACAAAGGTCATGATGCATGCATCATGGTATGCAATATCAACAGGTATCAGAATGGGAGTATCCACAAAAAGACCCCAAAATCACAAAAGTCGTGTAATAAAAATCTATAATCAGTTATCAATCAATTTCAGTTCTATTGAATAACCCATACCTAGGTGTATAATGAAGCTAGAAGGAAGCAATTGCATCTAGCTATATAACAGGGTAGTATGAGGACTAAGACGAAAAGTTACCTGTTTAATTCTTATAGTGTTGCCTGATCACTGCTGATACTGAGATAATCTTGGTGATATATGGTATAGGACACTATATTGGGCTATCGTGCTATTCCCACCGAGCACCCAGACTCTAGATACACACCTGAAGTACAAGTGGCTCTATCCCAGAGCGTTACGTAGCATTACCCGTCCAAGGTCTAGGGTTAGTAGTATCCAATTGCATTAGCTTAACCCCCTTAACTTTGGCAGCTGCCAGTATTCACATGCCTTAGTAGTGCCAGCTGTCATGTTTAATTGGCAAGAAGTGAGGTAGAATAAAGTCAAAGATACAAAATGAGCTAGGACATCCTTAACAGAGGCATTGTAATGATAGAACATAGCCATTTGCAGAGACCCACTTCATATACTACTTGGTTGGTAATACAATGTATTATGCATACCGTCAACGCTTGCTTCTGAAAGGACACTGCCTTACCATTGTTGAATCATAGATGGCATTATTGAGTTGGGTTTAGTAGGTGAATGGTTGTGTCGGTCAATACTAATACCAGCAATTAAAAGGTTCCCCTGTATACTCAGTTATATATGGGCAACTCACAAAACTCATACCTCTGAACACTGAGCTGCAATTGTATATACAAACTGTAGTAACGACCCTAGTACATCCTTGAGCCCAATGTCTCCTCTAGCTCTGATTGCTTATCAAGGTGTATATTCTTCCTGGCGGTAGTGGGGTGTTGTGGGGAGATGGCTGTAAGAGATAGATGGCGTCAGGCTGGTTGATCGGCTTAATCAGACCCGGGAAATAGCGCCCAGAGTCTGACAAGAGAGGCGAGGAAAACGCACTGTAATTCCATCTTCAGTCCCTTCATTGGTTTTAACAAAGAGAAGGGAGTCTGAGTAGATAGAGATTTACTGTCGTCTGAAATGGGGATTCCTAGAGGAGATTAGAGCTTTATTAAAGCCGCTGAGGGAAGTGGTCGCATTAATTCTGAAAGACAGTAGAGGCGGAATCTTGTGTTTAATCCACGAAAAGTAATGCTGTTTTAAATATCAAAGATAGACGCTTTAAGTGGGGTTTACGGTAAACAGCAAACAGTCTGTAAATATACAGAAGACAGACACTATAAAAATAACCTGTGTTAACCTCTTGTAATTCAGAATTTTAAACTCTATTGTGTGGGTATCGGAAAATCCCTTGCATATGACGGTGTACATATTTGAGTGCTGCCACGAGGGGCGGGGGGTAAATGCTGTGGCTAATGAATCATGCCGGTGTGCAATAGAAAACGAATCACTGTATTTATTTATCGCTACACTCAAAATAAGATTAAATAGCAAAGAAGATCCTGTATCACCCAAATCCAACCAATACAAACCCTATCCATCCATATAAAATGCCTACAGGAAATTCTGCACGTATCTACGAACCTTTCCAAGTCATTGCACTAAGTGGAGTGTGGCGTACTATCTCATGAATGGCAAACCTTTCCTCGAAATCTTCGTATACACTCGGGACTGTTGTTCCCCAAAGACTGATAAATGGTGCCCTGAGTGAACACCCGTCGAGGCTATGTTGATTCTGCTGTTGTTGTAGTTGTTACCATTGGTGTTGTGGATCACGCAGTCCCTCACTGTGCTTTTGGTATTTAATGTCTTTCTTTATTCTTCAACTTTTCCTTTCTCCTGTCAATTTTCCCAGTCAGCCCTCGCTCATCTCTATTGCAGTTCTACTTTTCCTTCTCCTTTGATTCATTCTTATTGGGAGTGAGGCACTGCATGGTGAATGTCGATTAGGTCATTCTGTCGTCCACCCGTCCATAATTCTCTATATGGTGTCTCTACAGCGACGCTACTAGAATAGGATCTATCGTCAGTCTATTTGGCGAGCTGGCCTCCATTCCTCCCGGCGCCATATAAATGTCCCACATTGGAGATAAAAGTGGGTAGAAATGAGCAGGGGACGGTCTGTCAATGAACCACATTATACATGGTGAAATGGAAGGTATAATGTGAGTGTTGATTGTGGGTTTTCTACTATGCCTACATACCTTTGTCAGTAGGGACTGTAACTCACTGGTGTTTTGTCTCAATTACTGCTGTTGCACAAATGTATCAACCTACTAGAAAGCTAAAAGGACCAATGACATATACAGGATCTTTGTAAGCATCTGTGCCCAGCATTAAGTGGTCATGCCCACTATCACGGCTACCACAGTGGACACGTAGAGCAAAGCATTTCACACCTCCTATATATTGCATACAGCACACTAGTGGCATAATAATGCAATAATGGTTGTTATTGAAGGCACTAGGGCTTCGCCCCGTGCTGGAATATCCAAAGGCTATCCAGCCCGTGTGCCTTCAATAACAACCCTTAATGCATTTATACCATGATTCTTTCCATGGTTATTTCTGATTTGCATATTTTTGCATTCAAGTTTAAGGATAAAAATTGTGCAATTAACCAAGGCTAGAATGAACAGTAGTTGACACTAAAGTGAAACACAACTTTGACAGCGAGTTGTCGACAGAATATATGATCATTTTTTAGCTTTTACATACCAAATCTGACAACATGAAGAGAAGGGAAGAATCTATGGATGTTAATTCATGTAGAATTCTTGTACATTCCATGGTATTAAGGCTATATATGCATTGCAAAATAACTTGTGAACTTTCGAATTGAGCAACCGGCTGCACGTCTCCGCTATAGTGTCAACATCCCCTGTCGCGCTTGCCTCAATGCAGCCCCGCCATCTGGTGTATAGACAAAGTACTACCCTTCTTCTAGGAACACTGACCCGTAGTGCATCAGATTATGGCCATTTTGAGGAAATGTAGGCTTCAAATCACTGGCAAGACTAAAAAGAATGTCTATTCTTTGTTCTGTGAAAAAGCAGGAGGACACAAATGCCCTATAAATGGTGGAAATTGAATGTTATTCTTGGCGTACCAGACGGTATGTTGATAAACAGAAATTCAATATGGCGGAATGACTTCCTCCTCGTCCGCAGCGACTCACATCAAAATTCATTGAATTTAAAGGTAAATACTTAATATAGAGGTTGAAACCATGATATAAAGAGCTTAGATAAGGGTTATTGATCCACTCGTTGAATTTAGATATGCTCTCGTTCATTGTATCTGTGCATAAACGCTTATTTAACCTCTAATTATTCCTCAATAAATCGATAAAAAATCAATAAAAGAATCAATTAATTCAGATTGACTACGAAAAGTTCACCGCCTTGGCCAAGACTCGAACCTATAACCCCACCTACATCAGGCAGCAAAAAGCCGGCAGCCCCCAGGTGCTGCACGCTACTCATTGTGCCACAGGGATGTCTGTGCATGACAGGTCTGGTTATGGCTCTATGTAGTGTTACCGCGACTGGAGGTAGCCGAGCCGACGTTCATGGTTAGGCCATAAAAATAGAATGCTAATATAGGAAGTGTGGACCTATCCTGGTGGCGCAAGTGGTAGGGCATTGGACGCAAAATGCTGGGATATCAGGTATGAATCCCACCTTTGGCTATAAAATCTCAATTCCCCGCTATTCTGAAGGGTTTTAAATACCAAATCTGACTTCAAAAATGCTTGGTATATCCAAAAAAAACCACTCAAAATCGAAAATCGTGCGGGTATATCCTGGATAATGCACGCCTGATATACTCAAAATGAGCCAAAAAAGCACTCAAAATGGCCAAATCGTACTATAAGGAACAAGTAATTAATGGATAATTCATGATGCGTGTGTGTTAGCAAAGGATATGAATAAGGCACTGCATGGTGATATCGACAGGAGTTGGATTTGGAATCATGATTTGGGATCAGCCCGAGTGTAATTATCCTTTGCTAACACACACAAGTCATGAATTATCCGTTAACTACTTATTTTATTACACGATATCAATAGAATGTCAATTCAAGTTGAAAACCATAGTGTGTTTACATACTGCATCCCGCCTACCTCTAGCAGCTGAGCGCAATGCGCTAACCACTAGACCATTGGTTCACACACCTTGGCCCCTGGCAGCCGTTGGTTTGGTACTGTGCGAGACTGGCCTGTTTATGGGTCAAGGTGCTGGACGCGTTCACACTACACTACTGCTGGGTGGCTTTATATCATAGAGACCTGGTTCTAGCCAACCATTTCACGCCAGTCCCTGTGGCGCACTGCATAGGGAGTTGGATTTGGGATCAGGAGACTGCAGGTTCAACCCCTACCCTGGCAATTAAAATTTTGTAGGTTTTAACATGTAACATATGACATGTAAGGTGTGCATGTTATCCATGGATAACAGCACACCTTACAAAAGTCATGATGCATGCAGCATGCCATGCAATATCGATATATGTGCATGGGAATATCCAGGAAAAGCACCCAAAATCACAGAAGTTGTGTAATAAGTAAGGTGTTTGAGTGTAGTTAGTGACAGCCCCTATTGGTAATATACTGCTTACAGGCAAACACTCGGGGTTATCCTGTACATACTCTGACCACTGCGTACCTGTAGTACAAGTATGGTAGTTGCAGCAGACCCGCAGCTAACCATTCATATAGAGAGTTTGTAAATGACAAATTACTGGGGTATAGAGATGCATATGTTGAATTTCTAAGAAAGCATTTCGCAGCCATAGCTTCGTCTAGCTACGCAGCCAACAATAACTCTTTATGGGACATATTGTGGGTGTAAATCATGAAAGGCCGCGGCTTGAAATTGGATAGGCATGTAGCTATAGGGGCCGCTGGTGGGCACCTATTTGCTATTACACACAGAGAGTGTCCCACAGGACAGGGTCACGTGAGCATCGGCCCGGCACGTAAACACTGCCGCTACCTGAGGGGGGCATCGTCTTGTGGTTTCCGTTTCCGGTGCAATGAAAGCAGGCAATGGAGATCCCGGTGCCTGCCACCCTGACTTGTTCTCACGTTCCTCTCCCCTTAGTGCTTATCATACCCTACTCGTCCCCATGCCACCGTCCAACTTCCATGGAGATTGGGGCAGGGTCAGGTGGCTGTGAGGGCTATAAATAAGAAAGCCCTGGGAAGTATGAAATTTCAGGCAGACCTGGGTTCATTTTTTTTTATATGTGCTTTTTTTTTTAATATGGACAGGCACAGGTTTTCCTTGCACATTACATTTCCGGAGGTGATTAAGGGGGCACACTAGGGTGGTTAAAGCAGAACACATTAGCCCATTTGGTTTAGGAGAAATGTTTCATACCCATGCATATCATACACCATTATGACCGTCTAAAATAGTTTTATAAAAAAAAATCCTGTATTGAGGCGTTTCCCTGGTTACACAGCCAGAATGGAAGAAAAACGATCTTTTTTACTTCTTTGGCTTTGAACAGCACTATGTGATGGAATTTTTATACATTTCTTAGATTGGATAAATCAAAATCGAAAAAGAAGTCATTTTTAGGGCACTTTTTTTTCGTTAGCTGATACTCCAATTATTAAGTCTACAGAGCCATTTGAATTTCCATAGTTACCGAAAAACTGTGATTTTTTTCCAATATTTTGGTAACTATGGAAATTCAAATGGCTCTGTAGACCTTAATAATTGGAGTATCCGCTAAAGAAAAAAAGCACCCTCAGAAATGACTTCTTTTTCAATTCACATTCATCAAATCTCAGAAATATGCATAAATTCTATCTCATAGTGCTGTTCAAAGCCAAAGAAACCCAAAAAGAGTGCTTTTCTTCCATTCTGGCTCTGTAACCATGGAAACACATCAATACAGAAAAAAATTAATAAATTTCTTTTAGATGGTCATAATGATATATGATATTCATGGGTATGAAACATTTCTTCTCAACCATACTGGCTAAAGTGTTCTGCTTAAACCACCCTATTGTGCCCCGTTAACGCTACTCTGCCTGTAGTAATCTGTTTATTTCATTCGCATGTGAGTTTGCATCCCTTGTAATTGTCTTGAAAATATCTTTTGATCCTATGTAGACATGGTAAGATCTATAGAAATGATATATTTCTATTTAATTCAACATTACAGTTGATCCCATATCCCTTAGATTGGATATAGACAGCATTGGGGTATCGCTCCACCAAATATGTGAAATCGGAATCATTATAAAATTAGAATGAAGTTAAGGTGTCACCACCCTAAATCGGACCACTTCCGGGTTTACTGGCCAAATAGTCCCTTCTGAACTTAGTTATTTTGAGGAATTTGGCCCCAAGGGAAGGGAAAGAGGGGCCAAACCCATTGTTATTTGGTATAAGAATGATGAGTAGGAGTGTTTCAATAGGCCCAGAATATTTTTTGTTCAAAACATAAATCCAGTGGAAGTTTATGGGGTGAAGGGGTCCTGATGTGTATTCATGCGCTAATCAGGCCTCACCATGCAAAAATCACTACCTGGTTACCATGGCAATTTGCGCAAAATCTAGCCTGACTTTGTTTATGTGGACCTATCTTATTTTTTTTTCCATTTCATAAGCTAAAATATGGTGTAGGTTGCTAAGCACTGTGAGAATTTTAAGTATATTTAATATCAGGTCAACGGTGGAAGACCTGTGATTTTTCGGATGGTCACAAGGCATTTGGGGTGGTGACACCTTAAAGGAAAAGCTGACTTTAATACATATGCCACTAAGGGGGGCATTTTTGAGGCCTTTTCACATTTTTCTTAACAATAAGTGTTGGTTTTTTGTGCTGGACACCTCTTATATATGGGATTTGTGTCAAAAAATGATAGAATTTCAAGGAGTTTTGCCTTAAAAATGTCTAATTTTCACAAAAATTAGACCTTGAAACTAACTCCCTTTTTTCTAGTCCTTACAGGCATTTTATAGGAAAATTTCACTTCCTAACTAAATCTGATGAAATGAGTAATTCTTTTTAACTCACCTATCATTTAAAGGAGCGAATATCATGACACTATATAATGGAACATTCCAGGGGTGAAATATCCCAGAATTCCATTGATTGTTATGGTTACCATGGCAACATAACAACATGTTTCCTCTGTAAGGGGCCTATTTTGGGTCAAATTTGGCTATTTTGGCCCCAAAAATGCCTGTTTTAGGGCCTTTTCACCAATTCTACTGACTTCCCTAATTCTCACAGTGCTTAGTGGCATATTACTGGAGAAAATGGATGTTCTGGGCTGTCTTCTAATGCATATTTGCCATAACAAAGTCAGGCTAGATTTTTCTCTATGTCAGATTAAAAACTTGTGGCTAGAAAAACAACCTTTTTAGGGCAGTTTTGGTCTACGCACATCCCACCACTGTCCCAAATGGCCCAAAATACCAATAAAATATGGTTTTTAGGTAGAATCTGGAGACAAATTATGATTGAGGATCCTCAAAATGTTTTGTTTATGAAGGAATCTTTTGGTAACCATGGCAACAACAAAACCAGCTTTTCTGTTAAGGTGTCACCACCCTAAATCGGACCACTTCCGGGTTTACTGGCCAAATAGTCCCTTCTGAACTTAGTTATTTTGAGGAATTTGGCCCCAAGGGAAGGGAAAGAGGGGCCAAACCCATTGTTATTTGGTATAAGAATGATGAGTAGGAGTGTTTCAATAGGCCCAGAATATTTTTTGTTCAAAACATAAATCCAGTGGAAGTTTATGGGGTGAAGGGGTCCTGATGTGTATTCATGCGCTAATCAGGCCTCACCATGCAAAAATCACTACCTGGTTACCATGGCAATTTGCGCAAAATCTAGCCTGACTTTGTTTATGTGGACCTATCTTATTTTTTTTTCCATTTCATAAGCTAAAATATGGTGTAGGTTGCTAAGCACTGTGAGAATTTTAAGTATATTTAATATCAGGTCAACGGTGGAAGACCTGTGATTTTTCGGATGGTCACAAGGCATTTGGGGTGGTGACACCTTAAAGGAAAAGCTGACTTTAATACATATGCCACTAAGGGGGGCATTTTTGAGGCCTTTTCACATTTTTCTTAACAATAAGTGTTGGTTTTTTGTGCTGGACACCTCTTATATATGGGATTTGTGTCAAAAAATGATAGAATTTCAAGGAGTTTTGCCTTAAAAATGTCTAATTTTCACAAAAATTAGACCTTGAAACTAACTCCCTTTTTTCTAGTCCTTACAGGCATTTTATAGGAAAATTTCACTTCCTAACTAAATCTGATGAAATGAGTAATTCTTTTTAACTCACCTATCATTTAAAGGAGCGAATATCATGACACTATATAATGGAACATTCCAGGGGTGAAATATCCCAGAATTCCATTGATTGTTATGGTTACCATGGCAACATAACAACATGTTTCCTCTGTAAGGGGCCTATTTTGGGTCAAATTTGGCTATTTTGGCCCCAAAAATGCCTGTTTTAGGGCCTTTTCACCAATTCTACTGACTTCCCTAATTCTCACAGTGCTTAGTGGCATATTACTGGAGAAAATGGATGTTCTGGGCTGTCTTCTAATGCATATTTGCCATAACAAAGTCAGGCTAGATTTTTCTCTATGTCAGATTAAAAACTTGTGGCTAGAAAAACAACCTTTTTAGGGCAGTTTTGGTCTACGCACATCCCACCACTGTCCCAAATGGCCCAAAATACCAATAAAATATGGTTTTTAGGTGGAATCTGGAGACAAATTATGATTGAGGATCCTCAAAATGTTTTGTTTATGAAGGAATCTTTTGGTAACCATGGCAACAACAAAACCAGCTTTTCTGTTAAGGTGTCACCACCCTAAATCGGACCACTTCCGGGTTTACTGGCCAAATAGTCCCTTCTGAACTTAGTTATTTTGAGGAATTTGGCCCCAAGGGAAGGGAAAGAGGGGCCAAACCCATTGTTATTTGGTATAAGAATGATGAGTAGGAGTGTTTCAATAGGCCCAGAATATTTTTTGTTCAAAACATAAATCCAGTGGAAGTTTATGGGGTGAAGGGGTCCTGATGTGTATTCATGCGCTAATCAGGCCTCACCATGCAAAAATCACTACCTGGTTACCATGGCAATTTGCGCAAAATCTAGCCTGACTTTGTTTATGTGGACCTATCTTATTTTTTTTTCCATTTCATAAGCTAAAATATGGTGTAGGTTGCTAAGCACTGTGAGAATTTTAAGTATATTTAATATCAGGTCAACGGTGGAAGACCTGTGATTTTTCGGATGGTCACAAGGCATTTGGGGTGGTGACACCTTAATCACGTTGGTGATTGTCACATGTATATTTTCAACAAATTCTAGATACATTTCCCATAAACAAACTATGCACCTAAGCTGCTGACTTGGTCCTCGTGTAACTAATTAAATTTGGTATTGACTGAACAGGGATTCACTATGCTAATGACATCAGGTTCTGATCCTGATTTCCCCACGCCCATAATTAGCTGATGACTAGGGACTCGACGCTGGTGCCTTCCCTAAGTCCCAGGGACTCACCCCCGGTCCCGTTTAGCCACAGAGAACACTGCCGACAGATTCTATTTGGCTCGATCCACTCACACATTCACCGCTTCTTCTTGCTCATGAATTTCTTATAGGCCCCGAGCTTAGGTATGCCAATGACTGCGTCGGTTTCTATTAGCCCTACTCGTATAACAAGCCCATACAAAATGGAGGTAGAAATGAGTCTGTATATACATAGTATGCAATATCTTTAAAATGGTCAGAGGAGGAAGTGCAGATCTATATTAAAATTATCAGTTCTCATGGGACATGAGTTGTAATTGGACACCTTATACTTTTTACAGTCCTCCTGTGCCTGCTGCTATACCTCATTTATACGTTTGATTATCTCTAGCGTCGTCATATAATTAATCCTTGAAATGCATGGGTTAAATTTCAATGGAAATTTTCCGAACTTTCGATCTCAATCGTCTATTGTCTAATTAGGAAGTAAAGAGTGTATAGAGGGCGTTGTCATTAGCAGTAATTAGACAAGCGATGAAGGGTGACATTTGCGACAGGAAGTCGATTTAATAAGGGGAATAGTTACTAAAGGCCAGCCCATACAATATTAATTGTGCGATTCACTATAATTCCTGCGATGAGCCCAATTTCTGAGTATAAGAATATATTTCATCCTACTGCAGCTGTCGGCTATATAGCAAATACCACCAAATTTCATCAAGGTTAACGATCAGCTAGCTCACAGAGCAAAATTAATTAGTCGGGTAAATCATTAATAACATCAATGTGGTCGGACATCGAGTGGCCCCCGCCAGAACCTCATAATCTGTCTGATGTTCCTTCCATAACCTTCCTTCTCACCTGTAACTATGATTATAACATTCAGTGGCCAGGTGTGTGGAGTTTACTCTGCACAATGATGTGATCCCCACCAGCTGGTGCCTTGTGTACATTGCACTCGTGTACAGCAAGTAACCGTAACCTTCCCTGACCCTCCCACGTATCCTGTAGAGATCCAGTCACCAATGTTATGTAAGAGCACACTTGGCTAGTGATCAGCATACTTGGGCAGTAATCAAGGCGGGATCAGGACCACATAGTGTGCACTGATTGGGATCATTGGGCAGGTAATTGGTATTGAACCCAACACTGCAGATACTGCTGCATACTGCCTTGTTTACAGCTCTGTTGGTGGTGTATTATTGGGCAAATTATTCTGAAGTAAGACAGCATATATATATATATATATATATATATATATATATATATATATATATATATATAATTAAGTTTGATGAAGAAATCTTTTTTAAAGATGTATAAAAATAATATTCAAAATGATGAGAAGTCTTTATAGACACAACATATAAACCAGAGTTAGTACCTCAGTGCACATATCCAAATGTCTGCCTATCTCACAATCTGACAAGTATTCTAACTGTGCATTACTCTGCCTATCCCACATACTGAATATCCCTTAGTCTACCTATCACTCATATGGCCTATCTTTTGAATCCAAAGCATCTTGAGTTGAGTAAGGCTATCTCCCAAAAAGCCTAAATACTAAAGCTTACTCCTCACTTTACATAATCTTCTCTGGTCCTAGTTTCCCATAGTTTTACCTATCCTCAATCTGCCTATCATTCATTTTACCTATCCCTCATGGTGACTAACCCTCAGACCATCATGTTTAACCTGTATTGTTCATCTGTTTATTTAGGCCCTAATGGTTAACAGTACATTGCTTATCATATCTACTATTTTGATCTTCCCTATCCTTAATGATGCCTATCATAAACCTATCCTTCATTATACCTATCCCCCAACTCTGCATATCCCTCATATTTGACTTGCACATCTGCCTCTAGCATCCATGTTTTTTTGTGTTTTTTTTTTGTTTTGTTTTTAACATTTGCTCCTCTTACAAGGTACTTTCTGTGCCTATCCCTCAAATGGAATATTATTCATACTACCTATCCCCCTTGCTACCAATCCCTTTGAATGCCTATCCCTCATGCTCTCCATATGGAATTCTTACATCTCAGTTCAGTCAGTCTAACCCACTCTCTATATACATATCTCAGCTTGTGTTCAATTTCTTCCACCTGTCTCCAGGTTTATGCCTTGTGAAATATACCTATCTCCCATTATGCCTATCCTCCCTTCATATCAGTATATAGGTAAACTGAAGGATGTGCAGCATGAATGATAGGTAGATGTATGAATAAGGTGGACTATGACCAGTATGTTAGGTGATAGGTTGACTAGGAAATGGTCATCATAATGAAGGTTGGTTGTGACATAAGTAGGTTAAGAGAGTTAAGATGGGTAAGAGAGCTATACAGACAGCATGGAGGATAGGTAAGGATGGGTAGCAAGGGGGTGTAGTATGATCTATAAGCAATTTGAGGAATAGGCACAGAGTACCTTGTAAGATGAGCAAACATAAAAAAAGAAAACACTGGTACTAGGGACACATGTGCAAGTCAAACATGAGGGATGTGCAGAGTTGGGGGATAGGCACAATGAGGGATAGGTAAGCTTCATGATAGGCATTATTAGGGTTAGGTAAAATTGAAATAGTAGACATGGTAAGGAATGTACTGATAACCAAGAAAGGCTTATATAGCAGACACACAGTGCAGATTAAACAGGTGGGTCTGAGGGATAGTCACTATGAGGGATAAGTAAAATGGGCAGTAAAATGAATGATAGGCAGATTGGGGATAGGTAGACTAAAGGAACGAAGGAACAAATAAGATGAGGTAAGGTGAGGGGTAAGCATTATACATTAAGACTTTTAAGAGATAACCAGATTTAACTGTAGATGTTTTGGATTGAAGAGATAGGCAAGATAGTTATAGGTACACAATTGATATGCTGTATGTGGGATATACAGAGCAATCCACAGACACAGAACTTGTCTGACTGAGAGATAGGCAGACATTTTGGTATATGGATCGAGGTATTACCTCTGATTTAGATGTTCTATATTTAAAGATTTCCAATCATTTTCAATATCATTTTTGTACATTTTTAAAATATTTTCCTCATCAAACACCATTTTTATGTACTTTTGGTCAATTTCTGAGAATGAAGACCATCATTTTTGGATTTAGCAGGATCTTTTGGTTTAGATGGTCCCTTCATTTCATTTGGTATCCCTTTCATGAAGATACATGATAGCTCTAACCTCCCCCCCCCCTTATCCTACAAAGGGCCCAATACTGGACACACAAGGTCACCTAGTCTCATGGGGGGTAGAGGGGGTTGGCCTTCACTATAGGACTGTATGGAGTACACTATCCTATACTGTACTATCCTTGATTGTGCTTCTGTCTAATGTAATCCTGGCTTATGTATCAAAATCAGCTCCATGTAATAGAACTATAGTCTGTGTTCCTGCCTCATTGTCTCAGAAAACTTTTAATGAGTTAGGTTGTCAAACCATATTGTCCCTGATAAAAAGGGCCCTCTATATATACACAACCTTTAGTCAGAAGGTCTCCCGTTGAGGGGCCCTGTGTATCTTTACCAACTCCATCCAACAGCCCCACCCTTCCCATTAGTGTAAAGTGTGGTGATCTGGTGGGTGTGAGGCAGTGGCCTGGTGTTTGATTGGATAGACTGGAGACACTCTAGAGGCGGCTCTGAGATGGCTGGGGCGTCAGGTATCCAATGACCTGACACGCCACCTCTGACCATTGATCCCAGAGTAATGGGTGAGACACAAAGTACCAGACCACACTACTAGCTACCACAGCCACACTCACCCTTAAAGCCTCACTCTACTCTTATTATACACTATATAGCCTACAGATGGAGACAAAGTAGCACCTTTATTGATATTTTCCAACACAAAATCAGGCTGCCTCAGGGTGTGGCACATCCCCCATCCCCATTTCCTCTCTAGACACAGGGCAAAGAGGTGATAGTGAGGTTAAGATCTGAACGTGTACGGCTACTTGTACGTGTAACGTGGGGGTATCCCAATCTAGCAGTGGACAACTTGTAGGCTAGAGGTTTTGGACGTGTAGAGGGTGTTCTACACATATATAAAGGAGGAATAGATATAATAAGGATAACAAATGTATATTAATAATAGTTTACTTTGCGAATGGGTCATATCGTATGTGAGTACCTACCACAGCCACGGATTGCATATGTGTAATTACAGGTTGTTTATACCATACACCCTGCTCAGCTGAGACCAGCTACCTGAGGTGTTGATAGGGCTATAGAGGACTTTCAATCTTAATCACTTTACCTGTACCTGTACTGGAACCTGTACGTCTAGCCCTTGCCGTTCCCGTACAGGTACAAGTTCCAGAATCTTAACCTCTCTATTATCTGATTATAACACGGGGTCGTTAATCATTGAAATGTAGCAAAAGGACCTGGCATCAGCATCAGTGTTCCATCACGCAATCACTCTGATTTCCTTCTGTAACACGGTTTATTTGAATTATGTGATGATATTCAGAGAAAGAGTAATGCTTCCGTGATAGTATCTAGTGTAGACCTACTTGCGTATATAAGGTTGGAGAGTGGATGGGGTGTGTATGCCACAATAGGAAGGAAAATAATGACTATAAAAACTAAACCCAGGAAATGCATGGCGTGACGCCCTGGACCATTGTTGCTGATCAGAGATCAGAGATTTCCATCACTGCAAAAACGCCCATTTCATCAAATATTACTCTGCATATTTTAGTAACAGACTCAGTAACATGCAACTAACCCTTTCCGCCTACCAGGACATTTATCCTGGGTTTGTGCCATTGTTTCTCCCCTTGTTGCTATGGTGAGACCAATAGAAATAGTAGACAATAAAAAAAACATCCTCCTGCCCAACGTGGTCTACCACCATTGCTGCTCCAGGCTCCGGGGATTCAGGAGATGCAGTAGGGATCGACTCTGGCCTGGATAACATCGGACGCTTGGTCTGGCTGCCTCTATACCCGGGCCCCTCTGGACTACATGATTCTCGTACGGGATTTCCAATGCTGCTCTGTGCAGGTGGGTTGGATGGCTATGTGTATGTTGGTAGACAAATCTGTGCGTATTAAGGGGATTAAGGGGTGGCTATATGTCTGATATATATATATATATATATATATATATATATATATATATATATATATATATATATATCATTTTAATTATGCATTTTATGTGGGTGGTCCCGCATGAATCTGTCAAAAAGAAAACACAGACCTGAAGACCAATGCATATATATATATATATATATATATATATATATATATATATATATATATATATATATAATGTGGCCAGCAATGAGGTCAGGCATGGCTGTGGGAGACAGGGGGGACTTTAGCAGAGGGACTGGGGAATGGTAGGGTGTAGCATCACCAGGCACCGCTCGCCGCCGGAAACTCGTTTAAACTTTGTCACTCTGGGCTATCCTTTATATAAATGTCTGTCATTTCCTGTCCAGGCACCCTATACTGCTACGTCAACAGTGGTTGGTATTGGTCGTACTTACATCTGATAGTCTCAGATCAACCATAAAGCTGAAATTTAAATAGCCAGTGTAATGGTTTATCGTTACGCGTTTTTCTTCTCTTTTCTTCTTTTTTTTTTAATCACACTAAACGGTTTAGTGGTTTATGTCTTAGCCCACCTCTTTCGAGATTGAAGTGACAATTATTCTGACCTGTAGTTTTACAACTTATAATATTGAGTTGAATAGCCGCCATGTATCACTTAACTGTTTCCTGAGTTCTAGCCTCAGTTTACTTCAAACGCCCTACGGAACATACACATATGGAAACTGAAGTTTCATTGAAATAGGGAGTAACATTATGGAGAGTATGAGTGTTATATATAGCTATAACGATCTATCTGTTCACGGAGGTTCTTAGGCAGAAACATTGCCTTGGCCACTCCTTGCCTAATAGTTGCCACAGTTGTTCACTCAGCCTTTTTCGGGCTTCCCTAGCCCACTTAAAAGGGTCTATGTCTCCTCTTTACTATCCCTTTGGATGTGTGTGGTGCACATATATGCGCGGGCACCGACATATTCCTCTGTGAATTGTGTAATGTAGTTCTCGCTATGAATATGATCTTAGCTGTCGAAAAGGCGTGAAACATCTATCACTCACTCACTCACTCACTCACTCGGCCTTTTTGAGTAAATCTGTATCGGTCTTCTTCAGCTCATTTCCCCTTGACTATTCTGACATACACTGTAAATAATGTGTGTTGCGGGAACACACAAGATTGTAACACACATGGATATTCAACCCACTTTGAGCAGTTTACTCACTTTGAGGGCATCAACACACTTTTTCTAACACACTTACACACTTTTTTCTCAAAAGTGTTTAGGTACTGAAATGTGTGTTAAATCAACACACATTTTATTAATCCTACAGTCTTATCAGTGGTATTATGTAACCCATTAATTGCCCCTCACCTAACCAAAGGTCAGTTATAACAGTTATACACAGTCAGTTTGAATCTGCACCTGCTGGAGAGAGGAGTGTCTTCACTTCTCTGCTTATTTCTGGTAAGTATTCTTATATATCATCCTCAATACTAGTGCTATACAAGCTGTAAAAGAGTGTAGTAAGTTGGTTTATCATAGATTTACACTCACATAAAGAAATTATCTAAAAGCTTTATCAATATGCTGCCCAACATACTATCCAGTGTAGCATGCAGTGTTCATTCACCAATTCTTCTGTTTTAGAAAACTACAATCTGCTTGCTCCAGTCACTGACAAGTTCTCATGCTGATTTGTGATTTACAAAATACCAGGAAAAGGTAAGTGTGACTATTCTGCATTTTGAATATAATTCTTTATCATTATAATGTACCTACATAAAGACTTTTTTTACATATGGGAGCCTAGACTCAGTCACCATTCTAAATTCTAGACAGAGAAATCAGAAGATATGTTATTGATGTATTAATATATTTTAATGTAAAAGTTTAAGTGATATTAGGACAATTTATGCACTAAATCAACATATCATAATTATAGTCTTACAAAAATATATTGTTATTCCTTTCCAGATTAAGTATGTGTGCCTCATGGTTACCTTCCTCATGTCATCTCAGGACAATAACAAGTACACCAAAATGAAAATATGAAGAAATAAAGGCTAAATGCCCCCCACCCACCCCCTTCATTGTAGAAATATTAACTCACTTTCATATCTAAACACTTTATGAAGCAACACACTTTCTATGAACACACTATATGCATGAACACACTTTTTGCAACACACTTTTGTTGTAACACCCTTTTGACATGAACACACTTCTTAACACACTTTTGGCAAAAGCGTGTTGTGTGTTAAAAAAATAAGTGAGTAAAAATATGCTGCAAAGAAGTGTGTTACAAAGTGTGTAAATGCAACACACATTTCTTACAGTGTACAAAACCACTGGAGCCGGCCACCATGCATTCAGTCTCTGATACATGAGTATGCTCATGCTTGTCTGGTTTATTGGCCCAGGGTCCCCCTGGGTCATTGGCGGCGACTTTTTCCGCCATGGAAGGTTTCTTCTACAAAATATGGGAAAAAAATATATGAACAGTTGATACATGCATCCTTAGGTCCTTGTCTCTTTTTAAAGGGTATATATCAATTCCTCCCCGAAAAAATGTTTTACCTATGAAAAAGGTTGAAGAACAAACCTAAGAGTTTTGGAGTTTTTCCTCAGGAAAACTGAGCATATTAAATTAGTACTGGGCAATAGATTTTGATGATAAACATAGGCCTAACACATGGAAACCTATGGAAATTTACATTTAAGACGCTTTTTTCAGCAGGTTCGGTCCTAATCTCTTCACCAAAGGACGATAAATACTACAAAAGACTTTTGAGTTCCTATATAATAATGTCAGACGTTTCATACACCGCCATGTTTGTTATGTTTATAGTCACAGACTGAACTGCCATAGCCTTGATTTTTTTCATTGTACGCTGAAAGTGAGGGGGTGTTCTCAAGTCAAATAAATTAATATTGCCCGAAATACATGGATTATATTCAAAAACCCAGTTAAATTGAATGAAAATATCGAATTTTGTACTGGTACTACTATGCATGCGCAGGGGTGTGAAATTTCCGCGGAAATGCGGAAATCCGCGTTTTTGATGCTCAGAAAGACCATTCTTGAGATCTATGCAAATCCACTGAGAAAAGAATTTACCATTTGTAGGGGGGGGGGTCTGACTTAGAATTTCTGCCAATACAATTCCAGATTGAAAAATGTGGGCATCCCAATGGCAGTTCTAAACATACTTGTACAACAGAGTGTGTTATATTATGCCCAAAGAACATTTAGATCACTTTTATCCAACATTGAAACATTAGCTAGCAAGCCGTATATTACACTTCAGAGGAAATAGGTTTTGGGATTTCACACCCCTGATGCGCCAAAGCAAAATCCAAAATGGCGGACAGGGAGACGATCAGCTTACAGTGCTATCGAAAATACTTGATTACAACAAAATGGAGGAGAATTAAATCTCTCAGGCCATTTATGGATAATATATATCCTTATTCAAGACCTGCAGGTGTAATGAATATATACAAAGCCTAGAAGAGGCCAAAATGGCCTGCGGACTATGTGGACGATAATGGGTGCACTTGGCCATAGGCTTAATCATTGGCTACTCTGGCAAACTGTCACCATAGTGACAACACCGACCACCTACGGGTAGGTTTAATTTCTTTCTTATTTACCCTGGGCCATAAGTGCTCTATAGCATGCGTACAATATTTGTTCATGTCTGTGGTCTTGTCATGACATATATGCACAGAGCAGCTACGTCTAAACTGGCTTTTTAAAGACCATCTCGTCTAGCCCCGTACACACCCCCCTCTCCAGTAAGCCTTTTCCTACATTCATCCTCCGTATCCCATAGATAGAACGTCTCAAACCTCTTTCTACTCGATACATAGCAGCTGTACATATCAGCATTGTTTGTGAGATGTTCCTGCTGTGTTTCCCATCGGGCTTCCCTTTTTTGAGTTGCTCTACCAGAACTCCTCATCAAGTGGCGCGTCCACCTTACAGAAGCCTATCCAATCAGAATAAGTCCTGCCTCTCAGGAGCGGCTTGTGGGCTCCCATCCCCTCCCACCTGTCTGTCCACCAAGGAGGCTGCTGTCGCCGACCCTGCATGGTGGCGAACTTGGTGGTAAACCCTGAATCTGTGAATTATTTATCTGCCCTGAGTGAGTGGAATGTGAAGTGTGGGCCGTCACACCTTCTGCCTCCCACAGCGCCTCCCGGCAGTCCCTGGAGGCTGCGGCCACCCACCCCTAACGTGGCTTCCGTTTGGATTAGCTAGTGCCTTTCTCTGTTGGGCCTCTGTTATTTTTTTACTGCTCATCTGTTTTATGTCATCTATGTTTTATATCACCAACAGATGCTGGAGATAGAGATAGGGACCTGCAAAAAGTATACTAGCCAAAGAGCGTGCACAATGCCCAGGCTTCTTTTTGTGGGATGGTATTTGTTTTGTTTACTGAATTTCCCATGAGCAACATTTAAGTGTTAGTTATGTTTCCTCTGGTAGGAGTTGTCATTATACCACTGCTGGTAGAGAATGTACAGGTAATATTATGGCCGGCATGCAGACCACAAAGTTTTGAGCTGCTCATGAATTTCACCAAACTGCTTATCATGTGCTCACGCCATGATATTTGGCACATATAGTCCTTGGTTTCGTGTCTGCATAAGCCAGACAAAAGAAGACTTTTTCCTATTGTGCCTGAGCATGGTACCAAGTGCAACCCCCCTCCTCCTTTGTGTCTTGTCTATACACATTGTTAGCTATACCTATAGTCTCAGCAACAGGTGCAGAGGATGAAATCCTGCAGTGATGGCTTGCCATGATCGCTTAATGGTAGAAGCCAAATTCCTCTATCCAGCAGCATTAAGGTGGTTTTCACTTGCCACGTCTCAGCAGGGTCTCTATATGCAAAATACCCGCCATTATTTGGGCAGTGTGTATATTTCTGAAGCAATATTAAGCATGTAAGCAGGAGATCCCTGGATTGTAGCTCCTCGAATTGTCTGTATGAGTTTTCATAAGGCATACCTTCCAGTGTATCGTTTTATCAGTGGCAATTACACTTGTCCGTGAATTTACACATAATTATCAACAATTATGTGTACTAGGTAGAAAACTACAAGAATCTATTCACAAGGAAGGTATACACATATATAAAGAATAGATTTTGGCTTGGTTCTTACAGAGGGCTCGACAGCATAATTATATGACTGTAAAGTCTTAACTTTTTGTTAGTTAAGTCTCATATATCATATGAATATGAAAAGTATGAATAATTGACCTTTGCAATGGGAAATAAAAAGCTTTCTGTCCCCCAAGTCAATGGCTCTGGCCGCTGCGACTGTACCAGACAACCGTCTGTGCTGATAGCATTGACTCCTCAATACGGGTCAGGTCGTCAGAAAGTGTAAGATTTTGCCCTTGAAGGCCCTTAAAAATTAATTTTCTAACTGCTTTATATAACCCTAACACATTTGTGAAGGGACATCCCCTCAGCTCAGAAAACCAAAAAATACCGACTTAAGACATCCGATTCCATTTTTATTACTTGTTTTGTGTCATGTAACGTCCGGTACCAAAATGATGAAATATGGAGGTAATTTAAGTTGCTGTCAGTAATAGAGAATGTCCCATTATGCATAGCAAACACATGCAATAGCAAGGCCAATATGTCTATTATTGACTTCAATTACGAAATGGAACAAAATTTGAGTTATGCATGCACAGTAGACTGTCTCTTACATGATGATAAAAGTACCGGACATTATGTAACGTCCGGTACTTTTATCAGAATTATTTCACATAAGCTGCTCTCACATGGAGACAAATGCTGATAGACCAACAATTTCTTCACCAAAGTAGGGGATAATAGGTCCCTTTATATAGGTAATAACAAAAATGGTGAAGCTTTATTTTTTCCATGTAATATAACTGATTTAGATTTAGGTACCGGACGTAAAAATTACAGATTTCCATTTTCAAAGACACATGATGAAAAATTCTCATTCAGTAACATGTCCAAACCTCATGGAAATGATACCTATAATCATATACAATATAAAAAATAACTTTGGGATACTCCAGATGTTCTTTATTCAATACAGGACACTTGTAAAAAATATAAAAAGTCAAAAAAGAACAAATTTGGCCATTTTTTTCACTTTGGCAGGCTACAAGTCTGAGAGTTTTTGATGCATGACCAGAAGTTAACATCTTTCTGATAGCCCTAAGTGTCAACTATCAAAGGAGTCTATGTAAGACATGATTGGTTCACAAATTCTTTCTCCAGAGCCATAAGAGTCCAAAATAACCCCAAAAACACTAAATCTACTGTTTTCTGGCGACCTGACCCATATATACCTCTTGCTAGAAAGCTAATATCGATGGACTCCACTTAACTGGAGATAACTGCTATTTTTTTGTAAACTCGGTGTTACCAGAGGATGGCAGTGATTTTCAGAAGACCCAGCAAGATTAATTTCATATAGACTCCAGGTATATTGATAAAAGGTAGTGCAAAGCAAGCTGTCGGCTTTGTTAACCTCTATGACGTCTATCTTTATATAACTTGGGAATTGAAACACAAGGTATTGATACACAGTTCTTTCTTTTTTGTTTGCAGGTACGTGTGCTTTGTGACAGTTGTCTAAAGTGGGGTTGTCTAAAGTGAGGTCCCTTTCCTCAGCCAAAACAGGTAGGACAAGTTTCCTTGAGTTTCTGACCGGCGTCGCACAGGAGAGAATCTTCGTTGTGGACTCATGTTAGCTGGAATTGTCGATGTAATTAGAATATACACGTTTGGTTGAATCATGTAGTAGTCCATCTAGGCACATAGTACTGGAGTTCGCTGATGTCTTGACTTTTCTAGGTTGGTTTTGTAGCAAACGGTAAGAAACACCACGCCGTACCCATATCTCATTCGGACTGAATATATCACTGAGATCTCCACCGTCTCACATATCAAATAAAAATCGTGACAAATATATACAATTAAAATATTCACCCAAATCTATTGGCCGCGCTGTACACAATTCTATAAATAGTAGTTATATTTCATACCTAACAAGTAATATCATTTATATAGTAAACAGGCATCTGACTGAAATTGCAAAAGGAAAGTGCTATGCATCATACAATCGTTAGGTTTGAACCGCTCATAAAAAAAGGAAAAAAAAGGTTTGTTTTATTCTGACTGAACCACTTTAGCTGACTGGCTTCGTTTT
Source organism: Acholoe squamosa (assembly GCA_949317995.1). Taxonomy (NCBI): domain Eukaryota; kingdom Metazoa; phylum Annelida; class Polychaeta; order Phyllodocida; family Polynoidae; genus Acholoe; species Acholoe squamosa. The sequence continues at coordinate 35,155,727 of OX439037.1, read as the reverse complement.
CTCTGACATTGATTTTTAACTCAAGTTTGAAATATTAATGTAATTGATTAAAACAGACCTGCTTGATAAAGAGATGGAGCCTTTGACAAATTTTACCTCGGGAATACCTCGGGTATTTCCGTAACCGATGAGATACGACCGAAGCTGGTCACGTGACGACAGTTTGGATCGAGCGTCCGTGTTTGGCAGACGGTTTCAAACTTCCAGGTGAGTTTTTGATCGGTTTTACCCGTTTTACTGCCCTTTTCTGGGCAGTTTTTGCCCTATTTTAAGGGTTTTTGTTCTTGTTTTCCTTCTGGCCAAGGTTACGCCGCTGGGGTACCTTTTTAGTGCTAGAAAATAAAGTTTTCTCTCAAAGACGGTCGTCGTGTCGGCGGGCCGTAGAGAGAATTTACATTTTTACAAATTCCTGGAGGAATTCCGCTGGAATTCTCTCGATACAGGGATCTAACAGGGTTTGTTGAGCATTCCCTGATGTTTGGCACCCCTTTTGCCTTCAGTTTGCACTTTTTCGGGCAGTTTTTCGATACCGATCGAAAAATTGTCCGTTGGGGCTCGCCGAGCACCAGCGCTGTTGTACCTGCGTACTTAGAGTAGGACAACGCGAGAGCTACCTAAAGTAGACCTGCTCTAAGTACATAGCGCTCGGCGAGTTTCGCCGTTGCCGCTAAGCGGGTCTGCTCCAGGTACATGGTCTAGTCCTCCTCTAAGTACATAGCGCTCGGCGAGTTTCGCCGTTGTTGCTAAGCGGGTCTGCTCCAGGTACATGATCTAGTCCTCCTCTAAGTACATAGCGCTCGGCGAGTTTCGCCGTTGCCGCTAAGCGGGTCTACTCCAGGTACATGTTTCTAGTCCTGCTCTAAGTACATACTGCGAACAGGAGCAAGTCTATAATCTTTTATTTCTCTCTTCTTTCCAGGATGGCAAGTACATCTCAGTCCAGTCCCACTGCTGTGGAGAAGGGAAAGAAATCACATAAGAACTCTAGTTCAAGTTCCAGCTCTGCTAGATCTTCATCTAGGCATTCTAAGGATAAGGGTGCTGAGAAAGACACTGTGAGTTCAGTAAGCTCTGAGAAGGAGCCTGAAGTTCAAACTACTGAGACTCCCAGTGCTCCTGTGCTGTTGGTCCAGCAGCCACCTCAAAGATGGGCTCCTCCTATGCCCTACTACCAGCAGGGTTATGATTACTATCAGGACCCTTATCAGCCGATGGATTATGCCTATGGTATGGATCACATGGCCTACCAGTGTGAACCAGTAGAGGAGGAAGGTCAGGGTTATGTGGTGCTAGGACCACATGGACAGACACATGCGTTGTCAGTCGTTGATGATGAGGAGGAAGTGGCTTCTGTGCAAGGTGATTTTGAGGCACAGTCGTCAAAGGCTAAGCCACCTCCATTAGACCATCTCAAGGGGCTAACTGGAAGCTTAGCTGAGAGTATCCAGTCCTACAGACGGGAAAAAGCGGAACTAACCAAGGAAGGCCCCACCGTACATGAAGCCCTCTCCGATGCCATCAATTCCTATTTTGAAGAGACTTATATTGCCCAGGACTTAGAGAAAGCGGCTAAAGATTTTCCTAGGCCTTCAAATGTGCAGAGACTGGTAGCACCTAAGTTAGAGGAAGCAATTTTCAACTCTGAGGCACTTTCCAAGAATGCGGCAGTGCGTATGCTGGATGTATCTCTTCAGACCCTGCAGAAAGGGGTGGTCTCGGCCATTGCAGCTATGGCACCGTTAGGCTCGATGATGTTGGAGAAAGGGCCCGAGGACCAACAACTGGATGCCTTTGGAAGGGATTTTAATAAGGCAACCAGACTACTGGTCAATGTATGCAATGGGCTATCGGTGAAGAGGAGGGACTTGCTAAAACCTTTCCTTGCTAAGCCCTATGCTAAGGCGCTCACTAAGACCAACATTGATGGGGACCCACAATGGCTTTTTGGGGGCAACCTGGAGGCTCGTATTAAACAAGCTGAGGAGGACAAGAAGATCTCAGACAAGGTTCTAGCGTCCAAACGCCCGGGGCCGCAGGATTCTCATTCCCAGTCGAAGAGGCAGAAGGTCATGGGCACAGCACCTGCTCAAGCCTGGGGGCCTAGACACCCTTATGGACAGAACCACTACTATGTCCAGGGCCCTAGGGGCCGCTACCCTGCTCCGCGCCATCAGTACGCTCAGCCGAGATTTCAAGTGGCTCATGGCTACAGGCAGACTTACTCTCAGAATTACCAGACACAAGGCCAGGGTTACCGCTTCAAAGCCCCTCGTCCGCAGGGCCAAGGTCAGCAGCAGCAAGCCCAACAGGGTTTTTCCAAGAAGGGGCCCAAGTAGGGCAGGTGAGTCCCTTCCCACTACATAACACTGTCCAATCCTTTCAAGGGGGTAACATTCTGAAGTGTGCTGATGCTTGGTTTAAACTCACCAAGGACCCTTGGATCTTAGCCATGTCTCAGGGTGTCACCATTGACTTTAATGCCTTACCATCCCAGGACTGGGTGCCTCCTCCATATAAACTTGATCCGGTAGAGGTGGCCTTTATGGATAAGGAAGTAGATAAAATGGTAGCTAGGGGTATTATTGAGTTTACAGTACATGAACAGGGCGAATTCATCTCCAATGTTTTCCTGCGTCCCAAGCCCAATGGGGATTACAGGCTTATATTGGATTTGACAGATATGAACAAGCAGGTCATGTATGAGTATTTTAAGATGGCCTCCCTACAAACTGCTGTGGACCTTGTCACCCCTAATTGTTTTATGGGGAGTGTAGATTTAAAGGATGCCTATTACTCTATTCCTGTACAAGAAGATTATCGTAAATTTCTGAAGTTCAGGTGGAATGGGGTCCTCTACCAGTTTGTAGGGATGCCAAACGGTCTTTCATGTGCACCAAGAGTATTCACTAAGTTGCTCACTCCCCCCTTCGCAAAGCTAAGGGAGGAGGGACACATCTGTTTCCCCTACATTGACGATTCTTTTATTATGCATGAGTCAAAAGAAGGTTGTGAGCAATCTATCAGAAGAGTGTGTGAAACCCTGGATGGGTTAGGCTTTGTAATTCACCCAGATAAGTCAGCCTTTGTAGCCTCGCAAAAGGTGATCTTCTTGGGTTTTTGGATTGACTCTGTGGATATGTCTATATATCCAACTCAGGAGAAGGTAGACAAATTCATGTCAGATTCCTACTTGCTGCTGGGGAAAGTCAAGCCAAAAATCAGGGAGGTTGCATCTCTCATAGGTCTTATGGTAGCTTACTCGGCAGGAGTTCAATATGGGCCTGCACATATTAAAGGACTTGAGAAATGCAAGAATGAATGGTTAGCCTACCGAAAAGGGAATTTTGATGCAAAAATGGTACTTTCCAAGGATGCTATACAGGACATACTATGGTGGCAAGCCAGCATACCAACTGCTAAGAAGGCACTGGATGTAGGTCCACCAGAGTTTGAATTGTATACGGATGCATCGGATGACGGCTGGGGTGCACACAGGGGGAATGTCAGAACTAATGGCAGATGGCTTCCCTCTGAGGTGGACTTCCACACCAACATCCACGAGACCATGGCAATAGAATATGGGCTAAAATCGTTGTGTAAAGTGAGAGGGGCTCATATTAGGGTCATGACAGATAATACCACGGCACTTGCATATGTGAGACATATGGGAGGGCTGCAGTCTCCAATGTGTAATCTGGTATCAAGAAACATCTGGAACTGGTGTGAGTCTAGAGGGATCTGGTTGACAGCGGCTCATGTGCCGGGAGTGGATAATGTCATCGCTGATCATGAGTCACGCCATTTCCAAGATGAGACTGAGTGGGAGATAAATGACTCAATTTTTGAAATCATTTGTGAAAGGTTTGGGAGGCCTCAGGTGGACATGTTCGCTTCTAGAACAAATTGTAAAGTTCAATGTTTTGTGTCACGTAGGCCAGAACCAGAAGCATGGAAAGTTGACTCTTTCTCATTCACATGGCCTAATAAGCTCTTATATTGTTTTCCTCCGTTCAGCATTGCAGGCCGGGTGCTTCAACGCATATTGAGGGCAGGAGCAAGGGCAATCCTCGTGATGCCGGATTGGGAGAGTCAACCCTGGAAGGCAAAAGCCCACAAGTATGCGGTGGACTACGTACGGTTCCGCAAGAGAAAGAACAACCTACTACCTCATGGGGCCCCTACAAGCCTACAGTTCATAGGAAGTCTACCAATTATAGCTTTCCTTTTCTGAGGCGACGCCTCCAAAAGGAAGGGTATGACAAGGCTTCCATTGACCTTATGATAAAAGCTTGGAGACCATCTACAAGGAAACTTTATACGACTTACATAAACAAATGGATAGTTTTCTGTGTTGAACGGGGTTATAACTGGATGAAGGGCACTATGCCACAAGTGTGTAAATTTATGAGAACTTTGTATGACTCGGGAGTAGGTCACGGAGTTATGAATGTGGCACGGTGTGCTTTGGGAACCCTGTTACCATTCAGGATGTAGGGTCTTGCGACCCTACATCCTGAATGAAAAACTCTGTGTGGTCAGCACCCTCAAAGCATATCTCACTAGGAGGCAAAAGGTCCGTGAAAAGTCTGAACGACTTAGGAGGAAGCTGAACCTCCCACCTCTTGAAAATCCACTGCAGCTCCTTATGAGTTACATTTCGCCTCATGACGGAATCAGTAGGGATACCCTGGCCAGGTGGACCATTGCCACTCTAGACATGGCTGAGATTGACACTTCACGTTGGAAGGCCCACTCTACTCGTGGGGCTTCAGCTTCAGCTTCCACCAAGGTAGGATCCTGCTTGAATGCCGTAATGCGCCTGGCAGGGTGGAAGTCAGCTGACTCATATCGGAAATTCTACAACAAGCCCATCGAGGTTGATACAGAGCATGTAGCTACTAACTTGCTGAGACTAGCAGATTAGATTTGTTGAACGTTCAAATGTATGGGTTATCTGGTGTATTAATTGCATTGGTTGGTTATTTGACTACTCCAGATAACTAGTGTACTGTGCTTTAACCAAGTTGGTAAAGGTCAGAAAATTAAAGGTGTTGAATTGATTCTGTATTGGTCTTGGTCAATTATTAAATTGATAATAATTGAGAATTATTGATAATAGCCAAAAATCTTTATGACTAGAAAAACACATTCGCTTTCAACATCTCATTGGTTACGGAAATACCCGAGGTATTCCCGAGGTAAAATTTTGGAATTTTGGGAAACTTACCGTAGGGTACCGGAGGGAAGTTGAAGTAAAACTTCTTATTTTACCGAGGGAATACGGGGTATTGGAGGAACAGATGCCCTTCCCACCCTACCCGTATTCTTTCGAGGTTATTATTATTATATAAAAAATTGAAATGTCTAATCTGGTTGTTTCCAGAAAATTGTGTGTGTTTTTCTACTCATAGATTTTAGGTTTTCAAGTCTGTCGTCACGTGACCAGCTTCGGTCGTATCTCATCTGTTCCTCCAATACCCCGTATTCCCTCGGTAAAATAAGAAGTTTTACTTCAACTTCCCTCCGGTACCCTACGGTAAGTTTCCCAAAATTCCAAAATATGGACTTTTCATCGATGCATGTTACAAGAAGTCAAATTAATTTGCCCTTTAGTGTGCTTACTGCTAAAAAGACAAAGGCATCCTCAGAGAATTTCCTCCTATCAATGGAAACAATGATAACTTGAGTCTTTTTCCATGAAAATGAAAAAGAATTTTATGTAATCTGCACAAAAGTATATTTGGAAATATTTGATCGCGATCCAATGAAAACATTGGTGTCTGTTCAGTCGTGCCCATCTCACAATGCCTTTAGGAGGATGTGGGAGGATGAGGCAGTAGAGTGACAAAGGGTTTGGTTCACAGCTGCATAGATCCTTTACCTATCCCCCTACCATTGATCCTCAGCTACAGGTTCCTCCATGGGCTCAGGCACTAAGTAGTTGAGATGAGGGATGAGGCCAGAGACTGGCAGGGTGAATCATGAGGTGTGGACAAGGATCCAGGAGGACTGGGAGCGTGCCTAGGGCCTGATCACCACAGGACGGGGCTCTTATCCACAGGCTATATTCCAGACACCTTGGTAATCAAAATGTCTAGGGCTAGAAGTAAGTCTCAGTAACCCTTGGATAAAAAATAATTTTAGCGTCAACACTCTGGAGGAGTCTAGACTATAGACTGACACTTTATAATCCAATACTGACAGTATACGTCTATCGAAATCTACTCCTTACTCTACCCAGAGATACACAGATACCATCTCCCTTCGTCTCCTCAATATGATATGATAAGAAAAACATATATACTGAATTGGGTAGGCCCTATAATTAACAATAAAGAATTACAATTTACAGAATTAACTCGCTTCGCTCTGTCTTCCATGGATATTCGTGATGTGAAGCAGCACTGCTCTTAGAATTGCAATATTTTACTGGTATCTGCAATTAAGGTAATTCTTCCATCCCTGCAATGGTCATACAGCATTCCACTTTCAGTAGTATGTCAGTCTGCCTCAGACAGCTTCCCTGTTAAAGGGCCCACAGTGGGGACATTGAGTTTGGCTGATGCTCGTATAAAGAAGACCGTAAGTGAGTCGTGTAATAGGAGAGTGCCGTTTAGGCTGTTGGGGAGGATTCACAGCCCAGCACATCTCCCCAAGGACCCACGCTCTAGAGCAGGCTGAGAATACACTTCCTCAGCCAGGGCCCTTTATCGTCGGTGCTTACAACAGGACGGAAACGCCTGTTTTCTCCGGTTTCAAGTTTGCACCGAGACTATTAGGGCCTACATGCTCCATAATAAAATCTCAATTCCCTAAAGCTGCCTTTTCGTGAAAAGCACTAAATGATAGCGACGATAATTCGCGTTCTGCAGACGCTCCCTGGTGATCGTTAGCACTTCTAGTATTCTAGTATTACCCGCGAAATAGGAGCTCTCCATTTGAAAAGGGAATTTAGACATAGGATTTAAAGAAAGCAGTCTTCATTGAATCCTAGGATAGCGAGCTTCTGAATATGCTACACACTGACATGTATGCATTCCAAATGCAATCTTTCAGAGAAATTTCGAGGAGGATTCGGGTCTACCCATCACAAATACATCACATCTCCTCTCAGTCGCCTACAAAATCACCCCAGTGGAATTCGGTCGTAGGGGAGTCGATTATAACCCACAGCACGTGACAGAACCCTAGACTGGGAAATCGAGACAATATGCCAAAAGTAACTGCGATCGAAATTGGCACTAATTTCAGGGTTCGACAAATCCCTGTGTCCAGTGCCCGGGACACAAAATAATTTCCTTGGACACAACTTAGAAAAAGAATATTGGATATATAGAATATTGGATATATAGACCAGACACAAAAGTTTGCCTTCTGGACACAGCCTAGATTTGGCTTTGTTTCCAGTGGACACACCAATTGGAACTGATTTGTCGACCCCTGCACTTCGAATTGAAAATAAAATATCAAGCAATGTGTTCATGTGATCGGATCACTCAGTACGACAGGGCCTTGTGTAATCATCACATAGGGTTGGGTCGTATCAAATAAACCGCCGTATGCCAATTTATGGCTCTCACTTAGTCTTGAAGGGGGGGGGGCAGTCATGGCAAAGTTTTGAAATATCCCCCCTGTACGCATACTCAGATAGGGGCGAGCTGCTCGTGGCCTGTGATGGAGCAGCTCCAACTCAACTCTCAGCACAGGAGGAGGGGTGTGGCTGCTGATTGGGCCTACATGGGGCGTGAAGCAGGGAAGTAGTAGGCAGAGTGTGGTTTTCGACAGGCGCCTATCGGTTGGCTGTTGAGTCGACAAGTGGGCCATTAGGGCCGTCTAATTAGGCGACAACAATGATAGCCCGATCACCACTGTGAGCCACTCAGGGGGGATTAGACACCAACTGCTCAATGGGGTGCAGGTTATGTGGGGGATTAGCATGCCTTAATCCTTATTATACCATGGTTATGGGTCATTTGCATATTTTTGCGTTCAAGTTTAAGGATAAAACGCGTGCAATTAACCACGGCTAGAATAAACAGTAGTTGACACTAAACCGAAACAAACCATGACAGTGAGTTGACTGGTATCCTTTACCATAGCAGACAGCGGGCTGCGCGTCTCTGCCTTAGTGTCAACCTCCCCTGTCACGCTGCAGTCCCGCTGTCTGCTGTATAGACGAAGTACTACCTTTCTTCTTGGACGACGAAATCTGAATCCCTCTTAAATATTCCTCTCACCTCAGAGAGATACTTGTATAATGTTATATGTTGAAAGGGGTTTCCATTATTCACTTCTGTAGCTGCTAAAGAAAGCCTATATGTTATCATGCCGAATGTGTAGCAAGTGGACGTTTACCCGGTACTTCCTCCTTTGCAGTGCTCTGAAAAATCAACTCATAGTAAAATCAGGTTCTTATGCAGCTTCACTACGTATTCGACCACCGAAATGACAGCTCATGACATGGTCTCAATAGGTGGTCAACCGCTGTGGCCAATCCTCTCTGGGTCTGCCTTCCTCTGGAATCGAATCATGGGCCCAGTGATCAGGAGGTTGTTTCCTGGCTTGCATCGTTTCCATGGCCAACTATTTGCACGCCACAGGTTTGTGCTGCATATAAAGTAGATCTCAAAGGAAGATGATGTATTGATCGCAAGCTGTTGTAGCATCTCAGCAACGTACTGACATCAGGGAGGTTCCTCCCTCTGCATAGTAATACACTGGAAATGGTCACTTGCTATGTGTGGATTATAGAATCATCCCTGCAGAGAATGCACATTGTAATCTGGGATACTTCATCCCTGCTCAGTTGAAGAGAGTGCACATTTTGCCAGATAATCCAGGATACTTCAATGCAGAGAGTGCGTATTGTCAAGATCAGCTGGGGTACATGGGCTGGGAGTGCATAGACGTTTGTTGGATTCTGTCATAGACCAAAAGCTGTACTAGTGTAGTGTTAAGTATCATAACGTAAGTCTTTACTTGGGTGTGATGAACCTTATTGATGGAATGTATCAACGGATACTGTGAACTTCATATGACTTAGCCCCATCCACCTCGTGACAATGTAATATAGCATTTTAGTAGGGACATTTCTGTTTATTTCGCGTGCCCTTGCTAAATCTTGGGTTTTTGGGACGGAGGTTGGTGAAGTGACATCATATAATGCAGCTCTAGCCTCTTCCAGTACTTGTACACATAGGGGCTGTGGACAAATGACGTCATGCTTTTTTGGACCATTTTTGACCCCCCTCCCCCCCTTGTCATGTTTCGTCATACAACACTTGACCCCCCCCTCAACATGACGTCATGCAGAGAGTTACCCCCTCCCCAATTGCATATAGTTGTGTAGCCTATAAACAAATTTAAATGGTTCAAAGGGACACACAGTGGCTGTGAATTGGCAATCAAGGATAATATACATGCAAAGTAACAAAGATGAGCTAGCACTGATTAATAAATGAACAACATGCCGGACACTGTCAGCTTCAGCTTACATTTCCTTTATGGGGATGCACCTTTTGTGTGGGATGAGCCTATAAAACATAAGTGCATTGTGCCTTATACATTGGGTACTATCATGTAACTGAAAACATCCTTGGCTTTGCCTCGGAAGTTTTGAGGCAGATCCTCCAGGTCCAAGGAGGTTTTCTGACTTATACTCCATCCGTAAAAGATAATGAGAGATACATACTTTAGAGTGATAATTCTCCATTTACATGTTAAATGGTTTTTACAGCTTTTCTGGGAATTGAACCCACACTGGTATAGATAAAGTAAAAACTACTCAACATAAACTTCAGCCAACAGCCATATCAAAGACAGAGCCCCAGGGCCTTATGGCTAGAGCATTTGCATCTAACATAAGAACAGATGGGTTCAAATCCTAGTATAGTTCTCCCTTACTTAAAGATAGATGTCAACCTTCATTTTTTTTAACAAACCAAACCAAAGTTTTTCAATGAATACGATGAAAAAAGAACATATATAGGATCAAATGGGATACAAACTCATGTCCTGATGATTTGAAGTCTCAGCTGCTATCCATTACACTATGGAGAGCTGGGATCACTTTTGTGCAAACTATTTTTAATCTTTTAGTCGGTGATAATTACAGCTTCTATGCTATAGGTTTTGCTGAAAAGTGAATTGCTGATTGTAATGATGTGACGATGTCATGGATCCCAGAGGGCTGCCTGTTTTAGCTGGTTTCATAGCAGATGACATTATTTGAATAATCATAAGATGTTCCAACACTCCCCATGTCAGCTGAGGTTTCATGGTGTAATGGTTAGCATATAGAAGAATCAGATCCTATTCATGGGGTGCTATGGTAAAACACATACAAATGAAAGGATATTTTGAATTGGTATGGGGCCTAGATTAGAGGTAGAGTAGCGCAGTGGACCATGGACATCCCACACTGACATTGGTGCCCATGATATTATTGAATGGGATATCTGAGGATGAATGCATTATACTTTCCTACCTTTACAAATATTGTTTTTTCCCTTGCCAAAACCAAAGTAAATTGGGATTTTTAGATGATATGATGTCATGCAGCCCATGACCCCCCCCCCTTGTCATGCTTGGTCATGGGAAGTGGGACCCCCCCCCCCCTCCTGCATGACGTCATTTGTACACAGCCCCATAGTGGCATGCTGTATCACGCAGGAAATAAATCAACGCACATCCTCGTATCACCAGAGGGTGCCAGCCACTACATCCCCACGCAAACATCTTCTTTTTTTGTATATTTAGCGCCAGACACCACCAGACAGGGGTGCTCCCTGTCTCCAAAGTACTTACAGCTAACAGCCAACTATCCAACAGTTATAAATCTAATATCCGCTGCTGACAATTTGTTTAAAGTCTGCCGGAGAGCGCTCCTGATGCAGGCACCATCTGCAGGTTGCTGGGTGCCGGCTACAGGAACCAATCTGAATTACATTCAGGTAGCGTTCCTAATACGAGACTTCTTGGTAGACGCCATCCAGGGTGTGACAAGCTGAATACAACATTACCCAATATTACGGATGGCTGACCGCTGGTTCCCAACACTGTACACGTTGTGCCATAGACCCATCACACGGCCCACGGACCGGGGAACAGCGCCATACAAAGGTGGCTCCCGCTGGGGCTTGGCGGCTGAAGTCGAGCATCCCCAGGAGCACATGATCATAATCAAACTTGTGGGAGGCAATGCTCGGAGCCATGTACGAAGCCATGTATCAATGTGATACTTTCACCCTACAGGGATTTGTGTAAAATTAGTTAGAGCGTAGAGTTACCTTCAGTCGGACACAAAACATGGATTGGACTCTTGCATTTATGACCATTTCATGCATGTTGTTTTCTCTACTTCTGACTGACAAAACAGATATGGATAGTAATCTTCATATCAAAGAATAATTAGTAGGAATAACTACAGATTCAAGCAATATATATATATATATATATATATATATATATATATATATATATATATATATATATATTTCTTAGGTGTTATATTCTCTATATTTGTAAATGATAATACAGAGAGGTAGTATTCTTTAAAGACGAGAAGAAGAAAAATGTTTAGAAATACAAGTGGCCTAACGCGAGGAAGGGGCCCATGACTGTATCCCACCTAAAGTGAATCTACATAGCTCGGTAATATTTCGGTGATTTAAACAGGTACTTATTTTCAAAAGTCGGACCAGTACTCTGTCGTCACATTGACCTGAATAGAGTAGTGAGTCCTGTCCAAACAGCATATATGTATGAGTACCTGAATATTGATCTTACACTCTCCAATACCACAGACGAGCAATTCTTAAATCTATACCCAAAGCCACAAAGCCAACCTTCAGTCATAGCTAAATCAAACCTTAAACTCTATATAAATTGAGAGGGTAATATCTTGATATGTGTCTCATTTCCTATTTCTAGTGTATAGTCTAGCTGGCCTCTTCCTCACCATCAAACCATCTTGGACGGTGATGTCTGGGCAGTAACACTCTGAAAAAAACAGCCACGCCACCCACTTCAACTTGCTCTCCCCAGCGCCGCCCCCCACCCCGAACCAACTCCCGTCCACCTCCTATTCCACAGATCAAATATTTGTTTCTCAGACAGCGCTTTACCACGCACCCCAACTCCTCAGCTCTCGATCTGGTTCCGACATTCAATTCAATTACCCACTCAAGGCAATCTGGTTCCTGCTTCAACACGATTAGCGGGGTCAACATACTACTTTTGAAAAACATATGTATATACAACAGGACTGTGCTATCCTGTGCATGCGTTGTACTTCAAATGTCAAAACTTGTTTTATCTAAGCCTATGTTCAATGTTTACATCCCCCATATGTTTGTGCCTTTACCTCCCGAAATTACGTCAAAGTTCCAATTAGAGCAATTTCTCTTAACAACATAACAGCAGGTGTTCACAGTCGTTCTAGTGTTAATGAGGCCAGGCGAACCTTTTTAATTAAAAGAGACTCATGATATACATATCTTGATTTGAGCGGATAGGTGAAACTACTTCATTTTCTTTCCATGTTTAATAAAGAAACCTTCAACGAAACGAGGCCAATTTAAGGACATTGATAGAAGAGCATTACACTTACGCACACAAAATAATGGGCTATTCCCTGTTTCTCTTAATAACACTTCTCCAAAAAATGTTTCTCACCATCCCACTCGTCATGTAAGAATTCTCGGGAAAGGTGCACATGTACTATATAATGAACAACGGTTTGGCTAGCAATAATATGCATGTTCATGCTTTTAAGATGACACTCATAATTTTATTTTCAAAATGCAGCTCTTCATAACTGTGACTATCATTGATGGACCGCGATGCAGCCATAGCTTTCAGACCCAGATAAACTGCTTATAAAACTAAAAACATCGCTCGTCTCCTTTCACATGGCGCGATGACGAGAAACATTTTATTTGCAGTGGCCTAAGTATCTACAATATACCTCGAATATACACCACTCAGTCACAATGCTATCGGTGGTGCCTGCGGTAGGTTTCCCTGTAAGGTCGATAAGCCTGTTCCTCGCTCGATGATGCTCGTGTCATCGTCTTCAACTGGGGCACAGTCACACTGGTGCTAGATAACTATGTTGGCGTATTGCTAAGCAGAGCAACAGTGATTAGCATGTCCTCAGGGACCACAGTCCAATTAAACACAATCCCATTAAGATTAGCGCATCCAGGGTTGCTGCACCGAGCACACCTCACACCTGCAAAGCCCGGTAAAAGATGAGTAGGTCGACCTGCTAACATCAGGTCCATACTAAGTAAGTCGAGGTAATTCTTCTCTCTTAGGAGGTAATGCGGTTTAGATATCCAGAACCAAATGGAGATAATCACCATCACTGCACATTTATTCCAGATATGGCCACTAATTCATCTCTGTTTCTTGCGCCTCATAGAATGAGATAAGAGGAATATGGATAGAACCATGCATCTTGCCAGCCCATGGGAGTATTGGTGTGAGATGTGACTTTGTTTACCTAATGTTTAAATAATTAAAGGGTTTCATTCGTCAACATCCATGTGCTCTCCATGACCGATTTAGGGCTACCCTAGCCAATTAAAAAGGGTCTATTTCTCCTCTTTCCTATGCCCTCGGATGTATGTGGTGCACATATGCGCGGGCACCAACACACTCCTCTGTGAACGTGTAATGTCTTTCTCGCCATGAATATGACCTTAGCTGTCGAAATGGAGTTAAACATCTATTACTCACTCACTCCATGACTGATTTCTACCTCTCGTCCCCACCATTATGATTCTGGACCAAGTGAAAAAGATGCACTGCAAAGTGAGATCTATGAGAGAAATGAACATCAAGCGGAACGGCTTAAGCCCGTCGTTGGCAGGCGTCCTCGTGTTTTTTTATGCTTAAAACCTACAGTTGTAAATATTGCCCTTGTATGTTTTATACAATGGGGTTCTCTGTGGTACAGACATTTACTGCCCTTATGATCCCTCCACTGAATTTAGAAATACTTCATCTGATGGAACAAAGTCATTTTTTTCACACAAACTCCCTTGAAATAAAAACCAAACGTAGTGGAGTTTCTGATCTACGAGGTCCGCCGCATGCAAAAATCAATTATTTTGCACCCCAAAAAGAGGCGACGGGTGAAGATAATTTCCTCGTGAGGAAAAACTAGTCAAGTGAAAAAGGAAAAGGCAAAAAGAGTGAGGGAAAAAAATAATGGGAGGATATTGGAATTTGGTTTGGTATGGTTTTCCCTGCTGATGGGGCTGACTACATCTGTCATATGGGCCAACTCCCATATAACATTTACACCCACGCGAATTGATCACACACGGCTGAGATACCAACATATATTCAGAGTGCACCTACTTCATAGTTCAATTGTAGCATTAGTACGTTTTAGGGTGACTGGGGATATTTCCTTGTTATGGTGTTGTCCCTTGTTGTTCACTGTATTCACTGATGCCTAACCAATAACAGGGTCCATCATGGAACACTAAGCTCTGAGTATATCATAAATGTAATTCTCTTATCGTCATATATAAGCACACAAAGCGATAATCTGGTGAAAGGTAGCGCTTCTTTCACTCAAACTTCAGGTTTTACAGTATTCTAAACACTCTGTCGTCTGCAAAAAGCTCTGTGATCAATAACCATTTTAGTAAGGGTATTTAGTTTCTGGAAGCTTGTGGCAGCGATGGCCGTTGGTAGGCCTCCTCCAGCAGCCTCACCCTCCTATACTTAGCCTAGCCGAGCATAGAGCTGCTCACGGGGCGACTCTGCATCCAGAGGGCTGTGATATGGACCCAATCTCGCGCCCCAACTGTCACACATTGTGCCTGCCGCAGTAAAAGTCTGCCGCCTTTCACTTCGACCTGCCGACTTTTGCAAGCCTGAACAAACCTACCCTGAGCACGGCCCCACCAGAAACAGGCACCCCTCTCACTAGGAAACCAGCTAGGTAGAATAAGGTGGGATATTCTGGTGGAAACTAGAGCTGCTAGACGGTAGAATGTATATGGATGATTTATGGCGTAATGGCTGGGAGGCCTTTGTCTCTGTGAGATTCCAAGGTCATCCTTTTAAATGGTGACGTGAATACGCCATGGAGGAAGCTGAACTAGGAGCATCAGCCGTATAGGCCATTTTGTCAATGAGGGAAACAAAGAATTTTCGGTGTTCTAAAATCATAATTGAGAGTTTTATCATGCCAATCATAATACAGTTTAGATGCCACCAGATATGTGGTAGCAATGTCGAAATTGCAATTTTCAGAAGCGAATATATAACAGATTGGTATCCCCATGATTTTGATCCTCCTTTGTGCTCAATCAGGTTAGGAGCCGTAGTTTTATAATTATGTAAGTCAATATCTAGGAAACTGTTTCTCGTAGATATAAGACTTGCCATACTTAACAACCTCTCAGGAAGAAGATAGATAGCTATAAATAGAAGAGGTTAGGCAGCAGTATGTAATGATATCAATAAGAACCTTTTTGGCTGGGTCCAGCGAGTTGGAAAACGACCTGCAGATAGCCATTCCTACATTCTTGCACTCCAGTCTTTATTCTTATTAGTGTGTGCTAAATACCTGGTATGCTAAATGTTTACCATTCAGTAGCTGTTAAACTACATATCCCAAATACTTTTTAGATGAATCTCTAGAGTTCTATGTTTACTGATCCACATATCTTATTCCAGTCGTTTCTATACTTCTGAAAGTAGAAAACCCTATGCAATATAATATGCAATCGGCCTGTGGCAGTGACATTGTTGAAAACAGAACACCAGTAATAACATTTGAGCACACATTGTGACCTGTATCCCATTGACCAAACTGTACAAAGTAATGGACCTGGCGATGCATGCCAATGATCAGAGACCTCACCCACCTGAACACTGTTCGCAGCCAGTACAATACCTAGCAACCCTCCATTATCATTCAACTGTTAACATTTCTATCAGTTACCGATGTGCCACTTAGTATGTACTTAACTGGCGAATAACCTCCTGTACCAGCAGTGTCATAGAGGAACATATTAGCATATTCACTCAAATGCCTCCCACCCTGTCCTTGTTCAACCTAAGGTACACTAGGGATTCCCTCATAAGGGCTTTAATTGCCGTCTTTATCATGCTACAAACAGCATTAGCCCTTCCCCATAGATGCGTCTGTTAAGGTCATGTTCAGCCCGTTGAGGAGTGTAATAGAATCAGGTGCTCCACCAATAATGAAGTGGGCGAAGCCATCCTGCTTCTAGCTACTCAATATTCTATCCGATTTGCACGGAGTTGTCTATAGGGGAAGCCATCTACGTCGGCGTCTTCATATGGGCATCTGGTGTGTGTCAGGAATATTGGTAGAGAAGATGCCATGGGGTCTTTTTACAGCACCACGTTTCCACACTGTGTAGTCTAGTGGTCATCGCACCATGCATGTTAAGAGGGGAAACTAAAATCTTTGAATTTGATATCGTACTCCTGCTTACAATCTCTTCTTGAAATGTCCTTGTGCCTGAGAACAAGTTGCCTCAAAACACAAGAAATCATTTCTAGATAGATCTATTAAGTTGAAATACAGCCTTTAGAACCAACCCACCCTCCTTATTTAATAAGTACTCTTATAATCTGTAAGGAATGTTTACAAGAAAAACACGTTTTGCACTTTTGCCAAGGTTATGTTCGCAGAACACAATGCTTTGCAGTAAACATGTTTGTCATTTCCTGATCCCCTCAAACCCTACTCACCCAGAAAGGTTTTAATCAATTAGAAGCTCTCCCAAAAGGGACGGCAAACTGTGTCTTTTTGTTCAAATTGCAGTAAAAAGAAACAACAGCTTTAAAAAATGAATTTACGGTTCTCTTGAAGATGCCTTGCCGGGAGCTGAAGACTGGTGCAAAGACAACAGGGTTACTCGTTGTAAAGACGGATGGTGGTAGTGCTCGTCAATGACACCTTAAATGGATGAGACCACTCGTTAAAGCATCCTAATGGCGGACAGTGAAACATCACTCCCCCTTCCCCGCCCTAACTATGACCATGCCTGAGCCAGCTTTAAAGGTAGAGGGCTTAGTGCACATCGGTTGTGAAATAAAGATGAGGCACTAAACGTGGTTGACTGAATTTAGAATTCAGCATTGCTCTAATTAGCTGTATGACAGTGAGGCACCATAGCTTAACCTATTGAGTCCAGAATTGTTTATATTTAATTCCATATACGTAATGTAGCATTCATTCTCGTGATATTCGTTACAGTACCCTGACCAGTACTTAGACATACGAACATGCTATATCATGTATTCATCCATATTTAAGTAATACAATATCATATATATGGTAGTGGTAATTCAGAAAAAGACCAGAGGCAAATTGTTCAGTTATAAGCTACGGTCACATTACTAGATATCTTAAATTCTAGCCTGATTATGATACTACACATCAAGTATAACAAAAATGGCATATTTTCAACAAAAACAGGTCATGTTAAACTGTTAAGAAACCTTGTACCGGGCATGTAAGGTTTCAGAACTTTGTCTGATTTCAGAGTTTCTTGAGTTTAATATGCCTATATATTTACCTTCAATCTATCTGTAGACAGGGTGATCGCTATCTGGTTATAGATTGATGAATACATCCAAATATTGGTGACAACAATATTAACACTTTTACAGTGTATGTGCGTACCAAAACCACTGACATAGTAGAATAGGTAAACTTGTAATATTATATACCATACAATACACTCATACCTATAGTGCCATATAGGCCTTATTGCCGTACGTCAGCACGCTTATTACATCCCCAAACCTAATTGAATATACTTCTCCTGTGAGTTTGTTCTTGTGAGAGGTCATCCTCGGCTGAGGAAGCAGAGACGAGGAAGCAAATGTGTCTGCAGGTGAAGATTGGTTGTCCAAACAGTGAAAACCAAGGGATGGGCACAGAAGTGGGTAAGGGTTGGGGTGGGAGGGTTAGAGGCCGCCCCTCTCCGCCGCACCCTGCTCTGTCGAGGGCCGCCAGAGGCGTGACGATCGATCTATGTCATGTTTCACTACCAGAGGTCACGAGAGGCGTTCCTTGTAGTGAAACTGTGAACCCCGTACTGTTGCAGATTCCCACGTGGCTATAGGTTTGGCATAAAGCAAGACAGTGGAAATCTGGAGTTGCTGTGTTTTAGACGTTTAGACGTAGTGAGCGTGAATGTTAAGCTAAAATCGGACACAAGATTGATCCTTCCTTTCTCAGAGTATATGTAGTTGAAAGTTTTATTGGGGGGGCCAGGGGTGTTGGTTGGAAAGGGGGGGCACTACACTTTTATAAAACATTTTAGTAATTGTGTTCGGTATAGTTATCCATTTGTCCAAGAATAAGAGTTAGGCAAATGTATGAGAGGCCGTTGGACACCGATTGGGAGGTCAGTAAACACAGTACGGATATCCGGTTCATTTTGAATATCCATAATGATCGGCTATGTTTGCTATATAGTGTAACCATCTAGTGGCATTACATCACACGTTATGAGAGTTTGCATGGCAGTTATGTGATATATCCGGTGGACCTGGTGGCATTGGCCTTCGCCTCACTGATGAGGACACCATCAATATTCTGGAGAAAGAGACCATCCGGTGATGCTTAAGTGAACTATACCCACTAGAATCTAGGAATAATGCCAGCAGACCTGGCCCGCAGGGGACAAGTGTATGTCTTTCCAAATTGTCATTCTATGATAATGTAGTTTTCTGAGCCATCTCCATACTCTCATTTCCATGTACTACTCATGACCCGGCCAATTCAACCACGGCTTTCTTGTGAGCTCCCCAGCCCAATGCTATATGCAATGTCCTATCATCTTTAGAGAGGGGTAATGGGAAGATATAATCTGTTGTTTCCCAATCTAAGAGCCTGCTCTCCTGCAGGTCTCCTGGTCTTATCAGGCCCTCCTGAGACCTCAGCCCCTGTCCTCTAGGCACGGGACAGACACTGACAGCCAGGTAATGGTGGCATTGAGACAGATACCAGTATCCCATGTTCATTACAGCCTCCATGCCCCCTCCACTAATGAAACCATTAGGGCCCATCTCCATCACTACTTTCCAACACGGTCCCCACTAACAGCCCACACCACACCGTTTCCGGGCTCAATTTCCGACAGTGGTAGCTCACCGACCAACAAGATTAACTGTGCTTAAACTACAGCTGAGACAGTTAAATCACCTCCAAAAACGCGAAATATTGACGGCAATGACATATTGCTATAACTTTGCACTGGTTTAGTTGGGGACATCCCTTTCCCATCCTAGTTAGGGGACTGGAGTTGGATGGGTGGTCATTTATCTTTGTGGAAAGTGCAGGTTTGAAGATAAACAATGGAAACCATGCCATGTAACTCGTTACTGGGTGTGATACTGGAATGAAGCTCTGCCAGACTGAGTGTTTTGCGGCCGGATGTGGTAGTTAAACAACTATTTAACGGCAAGACAAACCAGGTTGTAAAGATGCAAAAGGGGAGACGCCGCTCCCTAATGATAAAGTGAAATGTTTTCTTTTTTTTTTTTAACAGTAATTTCACATTTCACTTAGTTGCCATGTTGAGCTTTCACTAAATAGTTATACTCAAAAGTTGAGTGTATTTGTCCGTGGACCTGAATTACCGTAGTCCATAGTTTCCTCATATTACTATGCTAGTCAGCAGCAGAATTTCCATAATACCCCTGCATCCACCTACATAATTTGAGCCTGGCGCTCATTTGAATATATGCGGTGTAGTGATTAGGTGAGCCATTACAGTGAACCCTTTTATCGTATTTAGAGTCACAGAAACACCATCTATATACAAGACCACATTGTAATTAACGCCACATACACGTAGCCAAATGAGTATTAATGTAGGCCTGTTTATGAATAATCTAGGATGACCCATCCTTTTCTGGCGTTGAGGTATGTGGCAATAGAGACGGTAAAAGTTGCCTAATTGTAACGTGTACGCCTTTTCCTACCATCCTAGGCGTACACGTCGTGATTTTAATGAGACATCTACCTGTACTGTTGATGTTCTTAGTATGTGAATGCCTCTTGAAACCTTGCATTGATAGCCTGAATAAGACTTTCCATTGTTGTAAGTCCAGGTACAGGTGTTGTCAGGCCGTGCCCCTGGTTCTATAGGTTATCCTCCCAGGAGTTCTACCTTACCTGTAATGGTTTATGGATCAGTCTAGTTAGGTGATGGCTGAATATACCACCCACACAGTATTTTATACTGTACCTCTTTCTGTATCCAGGTCTCACCTTATCTCGTTCCCCATCTGCGGCACCCAGTCTGATTCCAGGATCATTCCTAGCCTAGAACACATACAGATGTGCCGCCACCAGCTATCTGTGATAGATAAAAATTGCCCATCTTTTCATATTCAAGGCAATTCCACCATAGACTGATCATATCAGAGGGGCAATACCCATAAGCCACCATCAGGACAGGGTTATTGCTTTAGTGATGCAGCCTGTTGCTGGTGATCACGTGGTACTTCGTCCAATATACGGCTAAGGGTGGAGGAGGGGGAAGGGTGGCTCATTGGTCAGTCTGACTGTGTTCCGACCATATGGGAAACAGAAGATTGGGCTTCATAAACTGCCATATTGGGTGAAACTAAACGCCGATACGGGGTATGTTATGTCTTACGGCCTCATGTCTGTCAGCGTAATTTAGCACCATGCATAACGCCTCTGCCGACAGATTCCGATGCTTGCTGACATGCATCTAACACGAATTGCTATATAACACTGGCTTATGAAAAGAAATTTCGCAATATGAGCTGGGAATAGATAACTTTATTTTACCGTTGGTCCCTACCAACCTTTAATCGGCATATTGCGATGTAAAAGATACATCAAAGGCTAAAATTGAATTATATAATAGGGGTATATGGTTTGGGGAGCAAGGAAGCATTTATTTCTTAGACTTGACCGGACCAGTGCTTTGCTGGAGAAACCTTGGTCTTTAAGACTTGTACATGACCTTATTCACACATGATCAGACTCGATGTATTTTCTTCCTGTACATGTACATCATCTATCATATGTGGGGGGGGGGGGGCGTTCTCTCCCTTTTCACCGTTAAGACGAAGGCCAATGTGCAGATAACAACGATTACACCTAAGGATCCATACCTCATTTTACTATGAAGCAATAGCTTAGCCAGACACACATACGCAGTTGCTGCCCTCACATTTCTAATCTTAATTTTCTGTTGTCCCCCCCCTATCCTGCCCACACCCAGTGACACCTGTCTGATCTATAGTTTCACACCTTCAACCTGTCATTCCCCATGGGATATACTAACTATAAAAGACTCCCCCCCCCCCTCCAGTTGTAGTTCATTTCAATGAATCTACACTGCCCTCCCACATACAAATGCTGTCCAATTAGTGTATTCATAATAGAGGACTCACAGAAGGAGCAGCTAGTAATATAGTGGTATGTTTTACCATGCCTACTAATTTAGTAAATGGCGATTTTTTTTGGGGGGAAATTGACCCCACCCCCCATGTTGCACTATGTACGCATCTGGCAGACCCCCCGCCCCTTAAGTACATACTCAATCACTAAGCTGACCCCCCCCCCTCCCCACTTAGATGTACATATATCCTTCTTATCCTATATGGTAGTATAACTACCAGAACTCTAAATAAGCATTCATTATTCTGAAATAGGTAAATTGAATAGGGGGCTTGGTGGAAGCATAGTTCTCTTGTGACCCCCTGACCCCCCTCATCCACCTATATTTATGGTAAAGTATTTGTGAATACAATATTCATATGGCCTGCATGAGAGGGAAATGGCCTGCATAAGAAGCCAAGATACAGGCCATTTTGAAGACACGTTTCAAATTACCCTATGAACTAGGGCAAGTCAAATATTGTTCACAGGGATTGGCCACGTAATCCATACTTTTGACCATAGTGTCATGGCCATGATTATAGTCTTTTGGTCACATCATCTGGGAATCATTTGGACCCCATAGTACCTCTTATTTTAAATGCAACCCCCTTTAAATATTTCATTTCCATGGTTTGGGTAGGTAGAGCACTAGAGCTATTGTCTTTAATGAGGTATAAAACATAGCACTGATGGGGTGAATTAAGTGGATTTCTATTGAATTTTCTCTTATTTTTAGCTGGTCGCTTTCATTATGAAGTACTTAACGTTGGCTGTGCATTCTCAACTGGCAAAGGGCCGGATGCCAAAATTGAACCAACCAGTGCCTTATTTCACCAATAATATCTGAATAGTGAAGTGATGTTGAGTGCTCTTCTCAATATTGGCATTAAATGTGGCGACCAGGGTAAGTCAGTCTAATGAAGGGGTTTAGAGGATATCTGAGTTATTACATTCAGCCAGGTTGATTCGACAGAGAAGTATTTATATTCAATCTCAATCCATGATCCATCGATCTTCACGCTAAACACGCTTGTGAATCTTCAATTCCACATTGCATTCCAAGGGCTGACCAATGTCTGTTCATGGTGTTAGTGTTTTATTTGGGAATAGTGTGCTGTGAATCACGCCACTAAGGCTGAAGCCAATAACATATGGCAATACTCTACAGTGTCAGCCACTAGGGGAGTCGTTATCTGCATAAATGCATATGTATGGCTCTCTAATGGCAATGATGTACAGCAAGCAGTATATCTGTAGGTGATTCATTATTGGAAGCGACAGTCATTTAAGTAGTACTATAGTAGGAGGGTAGTTCTTGTAGTGTATTGATAAAGGAGGTCGAGGGACTAGGGTTGCTCTGTTCGTGGGGAGGGTTGCAGCATATGAAGCTTTCTGGAGGCAATTCGATTGGGCTGGAAGTTGGTGTTGCTAGCAAACACTTTAATTATGTACACTGGCGCCTAATATCAGCTGCCTCATAAGGCTCCTGCTGACCGACTAGCTCACCACCACCCCATACTTACTCAATGGTCAATGGTACAAATGTGCATAGCGCTGTCCAATGCGCCCTCGGTGCTCCCCTATTTCCCGCTTTTCCATAGTTGTATTTATGGCATACATAGGTTGACAGACAGACCAGTCCCTGGGCTACATGGTGTGGGTGCTTTAGATGTTTTATCAGAGATGATGTAGGACACAAATAGAGTAGGTTCTCCTGGGGCGTACAGTAGGTAACCCTCGCATGTACTGATAACCTATTTTAAGATAAAGCTGCAATATGCATGGCACAGAGCATACAGGATGTCCTGCTACTGTCATCTCCAATATCCTACTTTATTCCCCTGGACAGTGGATATACAACATCAATTCCAGAGACAGAAATAAGGAAAAGATTGGATGGTAGTACCATATAGCAATCCCAAGAGTACTTCTCTCGTCTCCTTTCTTTCCAGCAGAACATATCTTTGTCATTTTCCTCCCTCCTCCCTTCCTTAAATCAATTGACATATGCATGATATTTCCTTTGTTACATTTCAATTCTATTCCATATACCCTGTCATTTGTTACTGGGAGCCTTCATTGCAATCTCTATTCTTCATTACCCCTGTATTCTTCGATACTCTCTCTCTCTCTTCCCTCTTACTCCCTCCCTCTCTCTCTCTCTTCTCTCTCTCTCTCTCGCTCTCTTTCCCTCGCTAGCTCCCTCTTTATGTCCCTCGTCCTTCAATCCTTCAATTTAATACTACCTCGGGATCACGAAGTCCTCGTCACGGTCCTCTCTTCCTGCTGTTGAGGTCAATGCTCCCTTGTCATTTGTCTGAAACCATGATTAGGTCTGTACGTGTCCTTCACATCTACGGTAATTAGGCCCGTCTCGGTAGTTAGCGTCAATTCATCGAGCTCAGGGACATGTGATCGTCAAAATTACTTCTCCATTCCATTATGCTCACCTCGATTTCGAGACTTGGAGTAGTCTGTGCAGGGGTACATGTGGGAGCCATACAGATCCTATATAAAATCAGCCGACGAAGGCCCAGTGGGCTTTAGGACTAAGATGTCAGACGCCATTGCTTGATCTGGTACCCTGTGAGATAAGCACTGATAACAACCAGCATGATGGGGACCGGTGTCATGTAATGTCCCAAAACAAGTCTGCAGTGAATGAAAGGAATGTTTATAAGTCGTTAATGCATCCTGCTGCCTCCCTATATCATGGACGGACACTGTGGATAATCTGTGCCATGAAGAGGGATGGATAATGCTATATGATAACCTAATATTGTAAAGTCTGTTCTGCATACTAGTTTCATAATAGCTCGCGATAATATGGTGAATACAGCTCTGTCATATGGAAGGAAGTTTTCATTTGCATAGGATCTCAGCATTTATGGAACTTTGTCCTGAGGCCCTACGTGAATCGTTTATGCAGATATTCATCAGCCATTGATGGTGTAATTCATGTTTCTATTCCACTTTATGTGTGAATGGACACGTAGAGATCGAGTGGGTGATTACTGCTGCCCAAACCCTTCTTTGCTATCTTGGCACGTTGCATTGATAATACCCAAAACAACTTTCCTTTTTGATAATCTGAAGAAGCAGAGGAGCGAACCAAGCTGGCACTGGTCATCTTAATCAAGGACGTGCTTTTCTGGCTGGTTTGGTAGCTGGTTCCTGTGGTCTTGGCTGGGAAGAGCATGCAGTGGTTCCGGTGTGCTGTGGTAAGGCAAGGTCTAATCAACAACCTTATCTTATAAGCATAATCTTTACTGGGTGGCGAAATAGCCAATGGGGTTAGGACCCAAAGTCCACTAGGCCTCTGTCGGTCGATTTGGCCATACAGATTAAGCTATAGGTTTTCTGACAGAGGCCCAATGTACTTTGGGTCTAAGACACACCATCAAAATGAGCGCTGTTGGCTCTATAGATATTACCGCAAAGTAAGGCTCATAGTCCACTAGGATCAGGGTGGTTGGCTTTAAGGGTATAGCAGGGTCTATGGCAATATGGTCATTGCTCATGTGATCAGCTTTCATGCGAATCTACCCATGATATTGCATGTCTTTATGCCTGGTAGTCTGGTACCCAAATTCTATGAGATACCAAACAAACCTGATATAGAATCCTGTCTGCCAGCCTGTGTCCCCTGTGCAAGTAAACAACATCAGGAGAAGTGTAGGCCTCATCCAATATTCACCTTGGCTCTGTGTGGGATGTGTAGAGTAAGTGCATATATACAGGTTGGATGTCCCTGCAGCTGTCTACCCGAGGTTGTATACAAGACAGGGGTGGAACCCATGCACGGATTCACTCAATCACTTGCTAGACAGCTCTGACTGGCCTGGCCCCTTAGTCCGTGTTTCCTCTAGCATCACCATTCTGAAGTAAATTGTCCAATCCAGCCCTTCGTGACTGGGTATCATAAGTATTGGGGTTTGTTGGGTGAAGGCTGCCTGGGAATAAGGCCTGGCCTCATTTGGGTTTGTTCCCTGAATGCTACATTTGATTTGCTGGTCTAATAGGCTATAGAACGGCCATTGAACTGGTGTGGTATCACCTACTTTATCTAAGCAGTGCCCAGCCATCTTGAAGGTTACATACAACATCATTACTGCCTATCTCACCTTGTCGGTATCCACATATATACACACATATAGGCACCATAGCCTGTCTTGCAGTTGCCCTCTCTTGTGTTGTATATATTCTACCTAGGTCCATTTATAACACCATGAAATAAAGATGGCAATGATGATCAGAGATCCTACCTCTAGACTGTACATGCCAGGTGCTCCTGACATGTCGTGTAAACGTGTTATACGCTGTAGGATGTAACCTGTAAGCCATCCTGGGTGAGGGGGTATCACACCTAAATGACAATGCATTTTGTCCCTTCTTTTTCATCTAATGTGCTATCACGTGATGATTTAGCGAAATAATGAGGTGCATGAAGTACTTTATTTCATGTGAATAACGAGGGCCCAGAGAGATAATATTAAACAGCCTATCGCCACATCCCCAGTTGAATGATATGTCTCGATCGCTACTCCTGGTCATGTGACCTATTTACATGCTATATTCATTGAATTTAAGCATTTCTATATCAATATAACGTGAGATCAATACAGAATTGAATGACCCTTATAGTGAGCTCATTCTGCTGTCTTCTCCCTCAGGGTGGATCGAAAACAATGTGCTATTGCTGTAGTTGAGGGTTTTGTAGAGTGCATTGCCTCTTGGAGGAGGCATACTTAAGTGCAGCCATAAACCCAGTACTGACAGGGATGACAAATGGTGCTTCCATGCCCACCCCTTTCAGAGAAGGGTGGTAACGCCCACCCCTGGTTCATTGATTAAACACGACTGATGGTAAGCCGCCCCTTGCAGAGACAAAGGCCGCCAGGGCCCTCCTAACCCTGCAGTTGGATGAAGAACTGGACTTTACGTCAGTGGGTGATGGCTAACACTGTAAACCTCATCCACGGTTGTAGTTTTCAATATGACATAAAATTTTGGGAATACCTCTAAAGATACGGCAAATGCTATTTGCTAGGGATGCAAACCGAACTATCCCAAAAAGAGAAAAGTCTACCTATCAACGTTATACTTCATTTAGGGAGCCAATATATGGTTCTAACCAAATTGTTTTTATTTGAATCTATTCATCACGGTTGGCAGGGAATACATCAATGGTTGAACAAACATATATAGTTCCCTGGTGCACTTCCAATTATTCCTCATGCATGCTTCAGTTTCATGGGTCTGCCCACAGATAGTATTCCCTTCCATATCCCCACCTCCAACTCCTCTCACTCCCACTCTCTCCTTCACCCATACCATGACAGTACGTATAGGTCAGAGTGACGTTAGGGTATTGATAAATGCCCTTCTACCACAGTAGATGGTCTTGGAGTCTGTTTCAGGGTTCAGCCATACCTTATCAAACATATCAATGACACTGATGTGAATATTGATAAGATCATGAGGCCACTTCTGTCGTACATCGATCTGTATTATGTTATCCACTTTGCATAATGACATTTGCGATGGCATGTGTACTTGCTGTAGTGTTGACTCTTATAGCAATGCTCCCTGTGTCCACCAGGAGCAAATAGTGATAGGATATAGTGAGATGGAATGACCATTATTTACCGACCATCGTCAGGGTAAACATTACTCTTGGACGCCCTTTGTAGGTGTCCCTTTTGCACACATTATGTTAAGGAGTCAGCTAAATAGTAATAAAAAAAAAGATTGTATAGATTGCAAGATATCTACTCCTTTTCAGGATTTGATGTAAATCCTGGAAACTGCAGCTGGCATGTAAATTATGTCCATGCCACCTCCCTAAGTCCGTGCTAAGCTGCTGGACCATTTAGTTAGTTGTAAGGGGCATGGCAAGGCGTTGGGTGATGGCATGTATTGGAATGGGAACCAGGAAGGGCCAAGGGAGCACCCAGAGTAGCAGCGATTAAGTAGTGGAGGGCATCTGGGACCTGGATCTACAACTAGGCATCCAATGATGGATGGGAGGAGAGGAAGGCAATAATCTGACCACCAAACAAACCCAGCCCTGGTGTGGGCAGTAGTTACCAATTGATTACCAAGTCCAGGTATTACTGGCCACAGCATAAGCCACAGAAGGGTTCCCTTCTCCGGTACCTGCTTTAGTCCAACCGAGCCTGAGTCAATATCACAGGAAGGTAATTTATTGATAGCAGTTGTCTTCTAATTCTGAGTCACCACCTTAAAGGGTTGCTTATCCGCTCCCTTTTGTTTGCTGTATTGCGTCTCACTATTTGTAGTCAAGCAGTATATCCCCTTCATCTTCAATCTCTTGGAAAGGAAAGGTTTACTCAGATTTATCCCTGCACTGGATATGGACTCACAGTGCCTCTGAGGGAAGGACACTGGCTGCTCTGCAGGTTTGTCAGGGTTTCTGGGGGGAAAAAAGAGACATGGGAAAGCTTTTTGGAGATTGGGCATGAATGGAGAATTAATGCTTACCGCTAACGGGAAGGCATTAGTTCCTCCTGGTCTGATTAATTGCAGCTGTCCGCAAATGTGACTTGCGGCCCTACCATTCTGTTTGCTTTTCACTAATATCGATATGACTATGTTCTCTCGTTAACTTTGAATAACACAACTGTCTGGCTTTCGGGGTGAGGTTACCAACTTATCATTTACCAAGGGCCCACAGCCAATCTCTTTTGTTTGTTGTTGTTATATATGGAAATAACATATATTTCACCGCTATAAACATTAAACCTCACTGTAGTATACATTATACAGACGCCTAGGCTGCACCCTAATTACACCTACCTATACCAGGGGGCATGACCTACACCCACTAGATACGTTTACGCTGCGTCTCACCTAGGGGAGAGCCAACATATGCCCCACTACTATCAACATCTATACATTAAGACTCTGTACAATCTGCTGGACTAAATACACCTTCACTGCTAACTGCTAGTCTTGTCCTACCAATCATGTCTATATAACTGATAATCATAGACTACCAATATATGACATTATTACCAGGCTGTTTTTAGGTGTTGTCATAAAACCACTGGACATATAGGTTCGCAGCCGCATGACGAATTAGTGATTTCTGTTTTGTCAGGATATGTTCTGCTCTTTCTCTCTTTATCAACCCATATAATGTTTTGACATAACGGGCTCTCTCCACCCAAAAAACCTGAGTTATGAGTGGGGGATGGCTTAACTGCTAACTGAATTTTGTCACTCTGTTGTCTGCGTTGAATTATTTTGGGCATTCATTCTCTCTTTCTCTCACTGATAACAGGGATGTACATTCCCTCACTATCCACTGGGTCTCAGTGCGCTATAAGACTTTGGGTTTCCTTATCTGCTCCATTATGATGTATTTCAATTATCATCACCTTATAGAGGGAGTAGCTCGGGTAGAATGCTAATGCACCCGATTATCAATACAAGTCTGAATTACAGGTTACCTTTTATTGAACATTCCATTCCAGGTGAAGATACAATCCATAATCACACTAACTCCTGCTGTGATCTATTAGAGTCCAGCTTAATCCTTTACATATATATATATATATATATATATATATATATATATATATATATATATATATATTTATTTCATGTGCATGTTGTTTGCTTGTGTGTATGTGTGTGAGACATCTGTCAGTGATGTTTGAGGTCCTATGTTAACAGCTTATCAAACACTCATAATCCTACATAGTGCTACTAATGATACCAGCTGGTGCACTCTCCTATTAGATTTACTCCACAAGTATATCGCCCAGTTGCCGACCCTCTAGCTTCATGTGTTATCTTACACCAATTGCCACTCACTTTTCCCCCTATCATCCTTTATGTATATTCGTCTGTCCTTTTACTAGTTCATTATTCTTCAGGTAGGGACCCCTTATGCCTCTGATAAACTATAATCATACTTTGGCCCAGTTTATTACCTGGGGGCCGCTTATGCTGGTAGTTTCATGTAGGTTAATTTCGTTGTCTTATTATTATGCTAGTTGTAAGGGGCCTTCTTATTTTCTGTCGGTACTATCTTTTGGACAAGCTCTCTGGTTGGTTAGTATAGATGGGAGGGTGTATGCTGTATCCTGCTTACATGATTATTTTAACCTTTATCCATCTCTTTTTATGTTGCAGGTGTGGTTCTCCCCAGTTGCCTTCTACTTCTATGTTAACCCTTTATGGACCACAGCTTACATTTATGTTCACCGATATATTCAAGACTGTTATTTACAATAAACCATTTCTAACTGACCTCCTCTTGTACTCCCTTGCACATCAGTATTGTGGGATCTATGGATGATTCCTTTTGGTGCACAATGTGGGTTAGTCAGGCCCCCAAAACATATTTCTCCTCGTCGCCTATCCCCATTTCTCCTCTCTTTATAATATGATTTGGGTAGGATCAATATAGTCACAAGATGAATCTCATTGGGACACAATGTGGCATGGGCGTGTGACTCAGTTCCATGCAGAATAAAATACGATGATCCTGTCTGTATCCTGCACCCATTTCTACCACTACCACGACTTGATCAGCCGTAATCGCCTCACCCTAAAGGGCCCCTTGGCGTCTTTGGTTAAACCAATGTATTGCCTTTCCTGCCTTTCCTTCTCTTTTATTGTGGCATCACATTGGTATTGGGTTTATAAGAGATAGCTGTGCCTGGTAGATGAAAGTGCACTGTTGTTCAAAGCTATATTTCCACTTGTCATGAAAATAGGTCAGCAGAGACTTTGTTATCCTGCACCTGTCTGATAGTATAGAATTATCCTTTAGGCATGCTTGATATGTTACCCCTACCATTGAATGACCAGTGTTCGCCTAGATATTTCTCAGAAAGTTTCGACATTTACCCTTTCAAAGTATTTCATCATCCTCGATATTTGTCAATTATCTCTTCATTCTTGTCAATCATTGTGTCAGAAATGGGACATTGTGAGATTTCAGCCATTTACAAATAAACAGACCCCACGACATGTAGTTCTGTACTATTTCATACAGCAAAGTTGGTTACTTTTTTAAAAATCTTCATGAACCTTTTAAAGTGTCCCTGTTGCCACCACATTGTGCAAGAGGGCAGTGCATTTGAACCAATGGTGGAAATAAAAAAAAATGAGAACCTCTCTGGCATAATCATGTTTTGATGCTTTGGATTGGGGGCTAGGATTGCAGCAAGGCCTGCACCCCAAGACTTAATCCACTTTGCATATGATTTCCGATCACAGCTGCATGGGGTGAGAGCTCAGCTCCAGGAGAACAACTTCAATCCCAGAGATACGTGGCCAGTGCTGACACAGGGCCCCCATGCGCACCAGCTAAATGTAAATCAGAGATCGGAACCGGAAAGATGAATGACCGCCACATGCCGCGCCATCTATCGGGAGGCGCTGGCACTAGCGTCCATCAAAATGAGCGATAATGGCGGATTTTATGGATCGGGCCTGGGAGTCAGTCAGTCTTTATCAAATTACTCGTCATGCCCTATGACAGTATCTCAATCCGAAGGGTCGGAGAGTTTCCCCTGTTTCTGTTTTTGTCCATCGTTAACTGGCAACCCGCACCTCCCCATGGCTTCTGAGCACACCTCATTTGTCTCACACTCCCACTAAGTCCGGCTCATTAATAGCTACAGACACATTTAACCTTAATAGTGCACCATTTAGCTTCATATCATTCATCAAAAGTGATCCTATTTTTTTTCTATTGTAGGACCCAATGTGGTTACCAGTCACTAGAAATTCTTTCCTCATTACAGTTAACCACTATCTTCTCCTGAATTGAAATATCGGCCAATCACCTTTGTGTTAATCATCCTCGTGCCAAAAATTACGGTATCTTGTCGTGTCAATGTTATAAGATTGAGGTTAACATTTGCCTACTTGTATTAAACGTGTCCCAAGATTTTTGTGAATTAATACCTTAAATAGCCATGGCCAAGGTACAAATCTATATACTACTAGCCTACCATTTCCAGAGCGGACATGCCTGTGCACTACTCCATAGCTACTGCCAACATGCGCCACCATAGTGCAATCTTTAGAGAGGTAAAGATCACTGTGTGTACGGCAACGTGTACTTTAGGACATTGGACAATGATAGGCCAGAATTTGCCATACGCATTACATGTAGGCAAATCTTAACCGGCCTGTTGGGATTAGTTATCTACCAGCCAATCATCTTAAAAGTGAAATCTTTATCACAATCCCTACGTGCAACTAAGTGTTTTACGAGGTTATCATTCCTATTTTTAGATTTGCAAAATAATAAACGAACATCTAGGTATATTGAAAGGTCCTGGACAGGCCTTCTATCTTCCTGTCGCTAAGAATTTGTTATATCAGTTCCCTTGCGAAAATGCATAATATCCAGTATTTGTCGAAACTGTTGCCATTTTAACTCTCAGATCGTTCCGATCTCTCCTTTACCTGCCTTGACCCTTCACCGATACCTAATCAGTTCTGTGCTGGAGATAAGAAGGGAGAGGGGGAGCAGGGCGGACGTGGCTTTGTGCTCACTTATTATGCGGGAGGTGGATTTGGTCAAGGTTAGGATCACAGGGACCAGTAGTGACCTGACTGGGGGTTAGCATCCACGGGTCACCTTGACAGTACTTTGACCAGACAATATATGTAAGAGCATATGTCTTCTCTGCGCATGCAACAATCGAGGAATCTTAGCTTTATTACAATATGAAACTGAAAGGGATTTGCGATGAGATATTTCAGGATGGGGCATAAAAATGGGATTGTTTACAGTCACACGATCGACCCTAGCAAAACAGGGCCGACCCTACACTTTTCTTTTTATTTATGTATATCCTTTCCATATATTACCTACATCGTCCTGCTTTTTTATATCATAAATGATAAAGGCATAAAGCAGTTGGGACATAATTAATTAACCTGGGGATCGAGTTTCATTCATCCCCTAGTTGTTTCTTTTGTTTCCCCTACTTTTATAAAGGAAAAACAACAACAGTAGAAACAAAGGAAAATGCTGATTGGTAAAGCCCCAGTACAGATTCATTATGGACTCAATTTCCTGTAGAGAAGCCCTGTGTATACCAGTCCTGAAGGACGGCACGTAGCCAATAGAAGAGCGGGCTGGATAGGTGTGGGGATTGGTCTCTACATAGGTCCTACATCCAGAACCGGGCCCCACTGATGAGTAGGGGAGGGTGATGTATGATGTTAATATGCATGGGGAGTTATCGCTGGATGTATTCAGTGCAGGGACGTCTGTATAGAGTAGATGGGATAAAGCGGTGGAAGTAGACCTAGTAGCAGGACACGTTATGTCCACAAATGTCCCCTTAGCATCCAGACTAATCATAAACTCTACGTCAAATATTGCACTGCCTCGCCATGCAAATTTCGCTCACAGTTTGGCTGAACATTGTTTTTTTTTTATTATTATTACAATAATCAATCAAAAATAGTATCACCTTCCCTTGCCTTTCATAAAAGTAAATAACATAGCCATATGTGTGTAGAATCTTATTATCAAACTCAAAACTTATTCATAGAAAGCATATTAGAATCACCCGGTAACCCATCACAAATTGGATGCGGTGTAGGAACTAAGGGTGTTTTTTTTTTTTGGAGAGCCGAAGGGTCTATCTTCGGGGAGGCACTTCAGTTTTATGGAGACTTATATAGGGACCTTCCCATTAATGGACCCCTCCTCCTTTTAGACGCCAGTGATTGCATTGTCTAATGACATTATTACAGATATAGCACCAGTACCTGGGTAGAACATTGTGTAAATTTGATTTAGCAGTATATCAGTCAGCATCTGCTCTACTGATTTGGCTAAATACTGTATATTTTTTAATTTGTGAAAATGTGGCATTATACCTTTCTAGGTCTCAATATGTATAGCAGTGCATACTCTACGTCATAGGCCTTTATATGTTGTACTGTTAAAACCAAGGAACTTATCAGCATTCATATTGTAAAGTCTTTGATAGTTCCTTCCCTTAAGCAATGGGTCAGGTCAGCAGCATTAGATTGCCGAAGTAATATATATGTAGCCCTCCAACACGAGCATTCGGGCTGTCCTTCAACATCCAAATGGGGCCATTGAGGTAGGGGAGAGGGGGGCACGTTGAACCACCAGCTTCCATTTCTATTTCTCTTGAAGTTTTACACCATGCAGCCTACCACATGTCCTTCTTGTATAGACTAGGCACTCCACCAAATTCCATTTCTTCTGGATGCGGTGGAGAAAGTTACACAACATTAAAGGATTTTGGAACCACAAAAGTAATCTTGTACAAAACTTTTTTCCAATACATTTGCGATGGGGTGCGTTGAGCCACCAATTGTAGGGCAGGTTGAACCACCTGGGGTGGTGCCATCTAGTGTGTTGACATACTTTAGCAAGGTAAATTCCTCCTCTTGGTTAAACAGACTGTGGCCGTGGCCACCCCGTCCTCCCCTACCCCTTGTGTTGAACGTTGCACACTAGACACATGCCTGGCCACCATCGGTCAAGAACAATGGAGTGATTCGCCCTCCTTCATGCCCTCCTCTGTGCCTCCTCCAGGCTGCGTGAGATCAGATATTGAACCCCATGTTGATGCCATCAGCATCAACATGGGGTTTACTGCCCGGGCACATGTATTAAATCCTTTTATCCTTATCACTGTATCATGGACTTTAATACGAGTATTTAGGGTCATGTCCGTATGCCTTACAGACATGTCAGTACATAGTTATTGCTGCATTCATGCACCATGCATACCCTACAGCTGGATAACACTCTGCACTATGCAACAGTCAGTATGAGTGAGTAATTTGCTGTTTCTGTATTGTTACATTGTGGCAATACAGAAACAAGTCATGCCGTCTATAAATGGCTACGGTTTGGGCCAGGTCTCATTTCCATGCAGATTGAACACACTGAGATGGGATCCGTTCGCCGTGATGTGCTTTGGGAAGTAGAGGGTAATAAAAGGAAGGGTAGATTACAGGGGGTATCAGGGTGGGATCAGTGTCAGTAAGATACCATTAGTGAATAGGAGTCATGATTCAACAGGTCAGACTCGGATAGGGACGGTCAATCTGACCAAGCGTTTTGTATAGGTGGCTGAATGACTTTCTTGGAGAACTAAAAGAAATCTAGACCCATCAATAAACCGTACAGAGGGTCATCAATGATGGTATAATATGATAATCCGACTTTGTGGTCTTTCTTTTATGATAAATAAAAGTTCAAGGTTGTAAAATTGGACATTGATACTGTCGTTTGTAGCTTTCATATAATGCTTGAGATTTCATATATATGGTTGCTGAACCTGTCAATACTTTTACCCAGGATACTTAACCAAATACTGAATTCTTTTCTTTCTCTTTTTAGGTATGTATACTTCAAAACGGGTGCTTCAATTGATGGCCGTCAGTGACCCAACGAAAGGGAGGTAGGGTATACATCTTGACGTCTAAAGGACCATTTCAAACATTAATATATCTACCCTAGTCAAACCCCTGATGATGAAATGATGAAATATTATGTTTTAGTCCAACAGAATTGCAGCATATACAATTCCAATTTTAGCAGCAATTGTCCAAAGTTTTCCAGGTATTGTTAGTTTTCGAACAAAACTTATTTAGAATTAATTGAAACAGCTTTGAATAATAACCCGAAGTTAGCAGACACAATTCAAGTACTATTCGTACACATCTTAAGGTCCCTCTCTCCCTCCATTATCTCCTCCTACTCACTCACATTCCAGGGGGCTACAGGATTTACCTGTAATAGGTCTGTTAGCCACCTGCTTGGTGGGGTGTAGCTTGGCGCTTTCGCCTCATTATAGGCAGGAAGACTGAGTCCAGGCCTGACAAGGTGCACCCTGGAGCTGACCTGTCATACCAGTCTGGTCACATACAGACCCAACACTGAAAACCTGGAAGGTCCGAAACTCGTCAGTGTTGGCGACTTCAGGTCCTCATATTTATATTACCTAAATCGACGCTGTATTGTCAGTATGACAGTTGTCCCTGTCGGTATGACGAGTTTAGGTCGTCATGAGGCTTTGATCACCCTAAATTCGTCTGTTTCTGGCGGCGAAAGGTTTTCTGTGAAGTAGAGGGGATGGCAGCCATCCAGCATGCTTGAGAATAGATGATAGGATCAAGGTGACTCGCATCCTAAATCGGGCTTCCCTAGCCCACTTAAAAGGGTCTATTTCTCATCTTTCCTATCCCCTCAGGATGTGTGTGGTGCACATATGCGCGGGCACTGACACATTCCTCTGTGAAATTGTGTAATGTAGTTCTCGCCATGAATATGACCTTAGCTGTCGAAATGGCGTTAAACCTCTATTACTCACTCACTCGCATCCTAAATAACCATAAACTATTAATCTAATTCAAACTGTAAAGCTAATTGATCATCGCCCACCTTCTGACCATATATTGCCTGGATATCAATAAATCATATACAAATTAATGGTTTTACTGAAGTATACCATGAGTTTATGACGTAACGATGACATACATGTACTCCCTCGACCCCATTATTCGTCATTTATACCCTAATTATGTAGGCGGCCTTTGTGACCTATTATTGTGATGACCATTGTGTGAGTGCTATGCAGTGCCTCCTATTATATATGTTATATCATTCTTAGTTATCATCATTTAGCCCGATAGTGATCACCCACTGCCACTACGCTCCATCCTGGTAGCACAACTCGTACAATTTACATCATCTTTACGAGGAAACTTATCGGCTTTACGTAAATAAGATGTAATACGGTTGAGTTGTGCTGGCAGGGTAGAGACTTAATATTCTATCCAATAGTATCAATAGAAAAATCCATAAGCATCCATAACATAATCCCAAATGTATAATGGGCCGACTCTTCGTGAAGTAAATCACCAACATTTCTTTGATCTGTTGATATGTACGATGCATAATTGTATAGTCATATTGGTAATCAGAAATGATTAACTATATCTTCATATTCTTACCGAGCTGTGCGTCAATTTGAGCAATCTGTTTCCTTTTTCTTTGCGTACTATCATTAGTGATATAATTTCAAGAATATCTCATATACTTCCTCGCTGATTATTTGTCACAGAAATCAGTACGCCACATGCTCCCAATTAGATGTAAATGTAACTGCAAATATGCCTCTTGCGACTGCAGGCCTACCACCAAGTATGCATCACCGTTGCTGTGATCTTACCACCTAACTCCCACCAATCCACTGCCATGTCGTAACGACACCAAATAAGGATCCCTTGTTTAATTCCTGATACAGGCAGAGTTCAAAAGTTCATCGCTACGCCATCTGGTGCCTGTTTGATCACCTACTAGTTATTGGCTGTGGATTGATTTTCGGATAGAATCAGGCCTATCCCTGGACTTGCCCATTCCCAGGGCTTGATACGCCAATTAGGTGTGTATAGGATTAGTGGGGATAACTCCAGTAGGTGGTGATGTAATTGGTGTGTATAAATGGGGATACTCTGGCTGATCACTGGTACCACGATAACAGGCTGACATTAGCTGGCAGCTATGGGGCTATATCCGAATGGCAGATCGTCTGATTGGTATTTCCCTTCTTGATTAAGGCAATGTCATAGGTAAAGGCAAAGCTCCGTTCACTGTCAGTGTGGAAGGTTGCAGGATCCCAGGTTTCTATCAGTATTCTAGAAATGCCTCAGGTTATTTTGCAACTGTCTGATACTATCTATCGCGATAGAATCTGCACACAAGGCAATCTAATTGCATTCACAACGAGCCCCGTCGTTTCACAAAAATAAATGACTAGAATATAGATGAGCTTGGTGTGACATAACGGCCACTGTGCCAGACAGCTGCCGCTATTGGGATGTCTCAGCCATGGACGATATCAAGACTAAGATGTGATTTAAGCCATAACGTCTCAATTAAAGACTTGAGATTAATTGGATGTGACACTTAAACTTAACGGGGAAAAAAACCTTCATTACTGGAAGAATTGATTCATTTCCTCAGGTCCCTCTATCTAATTTATCTTCTGGCTCCTCCGATTGTTGCGAGGAGAGTTCTGTACCATGATTAAGTTTACCAATGTTACCTATTTTGGCTTGAAGGACTTGACCTCGTTTAACCGGTCCACTTTTTATCGAAAATTGACGAAAATAAATTTGTCCATATTTCCCTGGAAAAGTAAATCATATATGTTTTGCCTTCATATAATTATGTTGAAAGATTGGTTAGATTAAATGACATGTAAGCATATTACTTAGTAGTTATAAGAGTTGGATGCATAGTTTATTTCCACTTCAATAAATTATTTGAGGTAGTTATGGACCAAAAACGAACGGTCAGGCAGCGAAGTCAATCGACATTTTGGCTTTTCCGACTCGCTCGTGCTTTTTTTGTGTGTAGGCATCAGTGTGCAAGCGCGTTGACATACTTTCTATACATAACTGGGACATCGTTTTCTTGAAATTTTAGGGTAAATTGAGGCAACTTACCCTAGTCTTGAAAGAAGAACTCTCCTCGTTCGTTACAGTCTCTAAAACTACAGTATTTCAGTTTTTAGTCTTGAATGCTTGCTACGCTTGCTTGTTTTGATACATGGCTTATAAGATGTAACTCATTCAGTCTTATTGAAACGGAGTCAGACTTCAGTTTACCCGAAACCACTGCATCTCGCTATCAATTCTAGCCACCAGAGGTTAGTGGATGACTTTAGAGCACCATACACATATACCTATTAATTGTAAACCCCTTCCATTGGTAAGGTAGGTGGGCGAAGTGATGATTTATCATTTAAATCTGCTTTGGGCAAAGTCTCAGTTCAGCTGCTACTCAGTCTCTCTCTCTCTCTCTCTCTCTCTCTCTCTCTCTCTCTCTCTCTCTCTCTCTCTCTGACAACGATGACACAGAAATTGATCAATCAGCCGGGAGATTTAAAGTTCCTTTTTTGCATACTTCCAATGAGACTTGAATTCTGATTTTGAGATTTAATTCACCCAAATCAGGAAATTCAGACAAAGAGATTTTCCCATTTATTTACCACAACATAACGCTTACCACGTATATACCATAACTTTGGATTCATCTGTCTATTCCTTAGCGAGAAACTGGGTAATATGACCCAGTATCTTGTGTGTACTTTTAGAGCATTACATTTCCAGGAGCAGGGTACTGCTTCCATATACTACTCAGGGCGCCATACTAAGTGTCCCATCTTATGTACATGTATCACTTTGCCGTTAGTCTTTTCTTTATGAGAGGATTATGGGATGTCGGAAGTAAACTTGTAGTGTTTCCTTTGACGTAGAAATTTATTGCATGTGTTGCTTCCTTCCATGTCTGCCTGCCCTGAATGTTTGTAAGGATCTAGGTCACTCAGGAAGAGAGACAAACATGCCAAGTAGGATACACAACAGATCCTACCAATTTCATCTATCCCATTCCACGTGATTGACGCCTGTATTCACAGGTTTAAATGGAACAGGAGAGTAATAGGATTAGTATACAATGGTTGACAAAGGAAGCTGTTGGCTCTCCTCTCACATTGCTTTCTCCATCCTTCAGGTAAACTTCCCTCTGCCATATAAAAGGAAGGTTGTCAAGTGGCGGATCCAGGATTGTCTAGAAGGGGGCCCCAAGACTTACCGAGAGCTGATGAGGTACTGCATGTGGCCCCGAGCACCACAAGCCCCCTGTTTGGGGCCCCCTCTACATCTTCTTTTCCCTCTTTTTTCCCCCTCTTTCTCCTTTTTCCCTCTCCGTTTTCTTTTTTGTGGTGGGCCACCCCCCTGGATCCGCTACTGGTTGTACATTCATGAGTAAACACTATACCATAATCTAATAAATCACCTCTCCCCCCCCCTCCTACGTTTTCAACTCCACCTGTCACCTTCTACTATGTCATACACGAACAGGCTCGAGACCCGCTTAGCACAGAACACTGAATAGGCATTATTTATTCTACCAACCTTGCATATTGAAGGACCTTCTTTACAAACCAGAGAAACTCACCATCTTATTTTAGGAATCACAATCGTCATGTCCTATGTGAAGGAACATATTAAAAATACAACGTACATTCAAATTAAAATTAAAGCTTGTAAGTTCACTGATAAAATTGAATGTATCATATGTGTTTCCGACCAAGGTCACCACACCAACAGAATTATACACAACCTATGTAGACATTCTTCTTACTTCATATATACATATCTGTCTGACTCACTCCTATATCATTAAGAAAAAGTGCCCCAAGGTCTGTGATTCTGTAGCTGTGACTAATTGCCCAGATCAGGTCTCATCCTCTGGTTCCTTAGTGTAGTCACTGTAGTAGATATATGCATGACAGGGCCATAAGTAGCAGGAAGTCTTTTGAGAACTGCCACGTCCTTGAGCTTCTCTGCTATTCGAAGCTTGTCCGGCGGGCGCTGACTCTTACCTAACGGGAGAGTCAGGCTTCCTGCATAGGCCTATTTTGTCAGGTGGCTGGAATTGTAGGACATAATTTTTTTTATGTCAATTTCCTCTTAAGGATGGCTTCCTAAGACATGTTTGTTGCCATTTTGTGTGAAACCTTTCATACAGGGGACCAGATTATTTGGTTCTTGCAAATCTGTTAGCCTTCACATTAAGTTTAGCTGCCACGGTCGGCCATGATGGAAGTGGTTTCAGG
This sequence comes from Acholoe squamosa, assembly GCA_949317995.1. Classification (NCBI taxonomy): domain Eukaryota; kingdom Metazoa; phylum Annelida; class Polychaeta; order Phyllodocida; family Polynoidae; genus Acholoe; species Acholoe squamosa. Next base: position 35,115,611 of record OX439037.1, on the reverse strand, counting down.
TCTCACAACAGAGGTGTTATTCATGAAATAATGTTATCCATGAGAATCTGTTTGGTGAGTGGAGATTGACTTCCTGTCTGGCAGAAAATGCACCTGCTTATGGCTACCTGTTGCAGCCCACACAGCATGTGCCAAACCTTGGAAAAAGGTGCGATCTAAAAGTTTACAACAAAAGACGCTCTTCCCACTCACAGACAGCAAAACTAAGGTGGTACTCTTGTCAATATTATAAGCTGATTGTTGGGGATTTGTTTCTGTCAAATGTTATTCCTAGAAACTTGCTGTTTCTAGAGCACCTGCAAGTTTTAGCTAGGGCAGTCCCAGCGACTCAGTCCTTAACTGAGTCGCGCACAGTGACTATTCGAAGCATGTCCTAAATCTGCGTAAATGGGTCTATCGTTGAATTTACTAACCAGTGCTAACAATGCCACCCCCTTATAAAACATCCTCCCAGATTAGCCAATCATCATCTCTATATTGATATGACAATTGCTTGTAGCCCCTTGGGGCTGCCCTTCACCATATTTTTATAAGTAGGGTGAGAATATAAGTCCGCAAACCTAAATATATTTGGCTCCCCACTCACTCCTTTTCTAATTTGAGGTACGCGTAGTAAGATGAATGATGAATATTGATGATTGTATCTATTTTTGAGAAGCTCAGATAATCATAACGGTCTCCTCCCCCATGTGACAATAGCAGTTAGGGATGGCAATTGTAATCTCTTTATTTCAATAGTTTATATATCACGAATAGGGACAGGTGCACACAAATATCACTGTAATAACATAGGGCATAAGGCTAAGCTATAGATTTATCTCGTAATTTTCATGTGTAGAATGTAGTAACGGGATTTAACAGTTACCAGGATTCTCAGATAGGCTAAACGATTACTGTCTTACTGCTAACAATTATTCTAGTATTGGCCAAATCTCGTTGTCCTCTGTCAGTGACAAAATGTAATAGATCCTGTCACTTTCATTAATCTGATTCCAACCGATTGGTGCTTGACACCTAGAAAAAGGTCTTTGTTGACTGAGACCCCAAGGTCCTTAAGACACAACACCTGAAGATTGACAAAATTAAATCTTTCGGATGTTCATTTGCTTTTTTGCCATTCCTATACTTGGGCAGTAAAACGAAGAACCGGAGCAATTAATGTGTTTCATGACAAGGCATGACCTATTTCCACTCCCGACCACCACAATTTCACACAAGACGTGTAGACATGCCAAGAAGGATATATATATATATATATATCTGTTTAGTCTGATCAGCTATTTTCTCTAGAACAGTCTTATTTGTATATCTAGACTAAATGGGGGTGTGTGTATATATATATATTATGTGTGCAGATGTACGTTTGTACCTTTAAGAAACTATTTGACTCCAGTGTATATCAAGGTTATAACAGATCAACTGTTGATGGTTAACGTATCAGAACCAATGAGGTCTGATATAGAGTAAAAGACCCAATTTCCGGACAGTTAGTGGTTGTCTGTTGATTTCTACCAGTCTGAATGCTTGATTAGCCCCATCTTCTGACATGTTAAGAATACCTATCCATTCTAACATGCACTAGAATGGTTTTCCAATAGGTATGATATTTCATTGTGAATTAAAATGTGTTGCAATGGTCCCTAAATGTGTCACAATGGTCCCTTATTCCGGACACAGGCCCCTAATTCCAGACAGTGAAATTATCCATTAGATAAAACATGAAATATTAAGATTTTCTCTGGAATTTAATATCCTACAAGATCATGTAAATGGACACTATGTAGCGTTTAATGTATGTTATGGGAAGGCTTGAGTGGGTTTATGAAACAAGTAATTAATGGATAATTCATAACACGTGTGTGTTAGCAAAGGATAATTACATGAGGGTGCAGCCCAAGTGTAATTATCCTTTGCTAACACACACAAGTCATGAATTATCCATTAACTACTTATTTCATTACACGATACAGGGATGTAAGTCTTCAGGGATTTCCCTGATTTCAGGGATTTTCATGTTCCAAAAACCTAAACATTCCTATACAAAACCTATATTTAAGGGGTTCTTTTCGAGCATTTCAGGGATTTTGGTGCTTAGTGACTTCCATCCCTGACGATATCAATAGATAATCAATAGAATATCAATAAATTCAAGTTGAAAAAAAAAAATGTACTCTCGGAGTGGGACTCATCCCACCTACCTCTAGCAGCTGAGCGCAATGCGCTAACCACTAGACCATCGGTACACACACCTCGGCGCCCGGCAGCCGTTGGTTTGGTTTGAACAGGTCCCGCAGTCGTCGCAGTTATGGTAGCAGCAGCGAGAAAGCTGGGGGGGGGGTCACAACCCAGACTGCAGGATATTTTCACACATTGAATGTATACTAGTTATATGTGAGTGCCCTCCCTGGGCTTTGTATCATATCAAGACCTGGTTCTAACCAAGCATTTCTCGTCAGTCCCTGTAGCGCACTGCATGGGGAGTTAGATTTGGGAACTGGAGACTGCAGGTTCGACCCCTACCCTGGCAATGAAAATTTCCTAGGTTTTAACATGTAACATATGACATGTAAGGTGTGCATGTTATCCATGGATGACTGCACCGGGTGCCTGTTATCCTTGGATAACCGCACACCTTACAAATGTCATGATGCATGCATCATGCCATGCAATATCGACAGGTATGTGCATGGGAATATCCAGGAAAAGCACCCAAAATCACAGAAGTCGTGTAATAAGGGTTAACATTAATCCACGACCGTGCATGAGTGCTTTCCCATAACATACATTAAGGCGTTTATCTAACATTTATCTCCATTTTGTATTAATTTCTTACCTTATAACACCAGAATACATCCAGGAGACAACATTTTGAAAGTGTGTGCGATCTGCTTGCTTTGCCAACCTGTCGTGGCCATGTTGTCACTCTGCCCGACATACCTGCACCTTTACACACATTTGTCGGGTAGAATCCAAGCATGTCAAGTCCTGTACTTCTAGCACCAACAAATATACGATCTCTAGTTGGTGTTCGTCTACATTTTGTCTCCATTTTCTTCTAAATAAATAATGATCCAATGATTTTACATAGCGATCCAACGCCACACGGCCATTCCTTCTTGTTGACGAAGCAGGGAGTTGCCCGGATGTAACCTGACATACTTTCGGCTAAAGAACTGTGTCAAATACGTGTCAACCAAGGAATGGCCAAGCGCGACTCGCTTACGATGGAAAAATCATTGGATTCTTATTTATTTTGAATGTTATGGAGTCCTTTGGGATGGCATGTTCATATAGGATATCTAAGGATGTTTCGCTGTTAATAACTCGACATGGCACCATTGGATTCTATACTAACGAGGTGTGCAAACATCAGGTATGTCGGACAACTCATTCATATCCTTCATGTAAATTGTCTTCTAGTACCGTTTGGCTTGGTATAGTGGACAGCGAGTCCATGTCTTGCCCGGGGATCGATTCCCATATAGCCCTGAACGGTTTTAACTGGAAATGTATGGAGAGGTTGACATTGTATACTTCTCTCATTTATTAACATGTCCAGGATGAAACCAGCACCTTCTTGAAGATGAACGAAAGGTGTTAGAGTAGGGTTATGGCCGGAATTAGGGCCCAGTAGTCTACTATCGTAACTATCAATAACAGTACATATAAATTGTTGGTAACATCAGCACCTATGCGGCATACTTCTCATCAGCGTAATAACCACTGACTCATGTCATGGCTGAGATAAATTGCGTCCTCAATTTTATTAGACCCGAGCTTCAACCTTGGGTCTTCTTCTACTGTACATGTTTTCGCCAAAGTTGTTTGTGGAAAGGGGAAATGTGCACCATAAATCGACCATTGCCAATTGATGTGAAGTTGTTCTCTGAAATAATCGACCGTTGTGATTTCCTTTGGAGTGAGTGTCTAATTTGCAATGGTATTGTATACATATTGATGTTAAATTGACCATTGCAAAGTTCTATGGATTAACTTGGAAATTGCAATGGTATATTACTAAGGAAAAGATTGTAAATCATATAGGTATTGTATAGTGTTGGTCGTTTTGTGGTAGGTCTACCCACATCTTTTGTTACCCTTTTTTTTTTTTGTTAAACCATTTCGTTCTGGTCTGTCGGTTTGGGGCTCAGTGTGTATATAACATTGATTGGCATGTACATTTCAGCCGACAGACTGGCACCAACTTTCGTAGGCCTCATGACCCATGTCCTCGCTATAGGCTGTTACAGGAGGGGAGGGGGCCTGTTGATGACGTCTCAGCACTGCTGGTGTATTGGAGCTCAGTGTGTGTGTGCACATAAATGTGTAGTGGTAGACTGACTACATGTAGCTGCCTGTGTTTGTACCTACACTACGAGTACTCGCCTAGCGCTACTTGCCATGCACCAGGTTAATATACTGGTAGGGGAGGTGGGGGATGTTAATGCTGTCTGACCACTGCTGGCACTTTGGGGCTCAGTGTGTGTGTGTACATGATTGTAGGGGAGAGGGGTAGCAAGCCAAGCCTAACACTATGGTAATACATTCTCCTGTGACCCTCCTGAGGTGTACAATGTGATCGAATATTGAAAATTGATTTGAAAGTAGCTTTGTAATATACATTAACACCTCGGCTCTTTTAAGTCATAGACTTAACCTGCTATATCTTATTCAAATTTGTTATATAAGTTATTTTGATTTTTTTCAGCACATGTCACTAAGTGAATGTCACCAATGAATCCAAACCCCCTTTATTTAAAGGTATTAAGAATAACCTGCAGTAGAGGTCTTTGGCCCAGGTCTGCAAATACATTGCTCTGCTCAGTGAAATGCTGAGCACAAAATGGCTTTCAATACATCAGTACATATGTTGAACAATGAATTGGAATACCGTATAATGTACCTGTTTATGGAGTTTAATCGCAGTCATACAAGTGAGAGATGTGATCTAACATCGTAGAGAAGATGTCATGATACATGCCGAAATTCAAGCTACACATATAAAGGGAACAGCCTTTGTTTTCCAGCAATGCCTACATTTGGCCTCCAAAGTATGGGGGCAGGTCCAAGCAGATAGGTCCATTTTGTCCCTCCGTAACCCTTCCATTTTAGACTCTGGAATCCGGAACTTAAAGTATAAATTATTTCTTTTGGTGGGAATTCTTCTTTATGTATGGCACCAAATTCCCACCAAAAGAAATGATTTTATTATTTTAGATGTGGATTCCAGAGTCTAAATGGGAAGTGTCACGGAGGGACATCTGCTTGGACCTGCCCATGGTCATTCCTCAGGCATGTACCGAGTATAACCTGAGGTAAAGGGCTCGCTATGGGGCAGCAGGGGAATTCAAGAAATCAGCTCAGTCTTAATAGATACCTCATATATGTAAGGTCTCTGGTCTTACATCACCGGAAGTGCCATTACTGGCAGATCAAAGACTGGCTCACGTGGTCATGGTTACAATTAGAGTTGCTCATATATCAATAGGCCCCCACGTCTCATTGTTTACATGACAATGGATACGCCTGCTCCACATTGCCCAGGGAAACCATCAGCTTTCGGGAGTACCAGGTGTGCGATGGAACTAGGTGTTATTTCTATCAATGGGAATATGGCAGTCAATGTTATGCAGCAGGTAAAACAAAAGATTTTAACCACCATATTGCACTCCCTTTTCCATCCTTGTTATATATATATATTTCAAGCATGGACCTAGGCAATATGGCTTCCAATGGCCCTCTGAAGCATATGGGGGGGTCTTGCCTTGCATCGTGCAATGCCTTCTACAACTTTCACACAATCATAAATCATAAGGAAAGACCTGTTTACGAATCAGGCCTCAAGCTTACACATGTGTCGAAATCGACAGAGCGTGACAGAGTAATATTTTACAAATGGACACTGGTGACAGGAACACAGGAGACAGTTCTTGAGATTTTAGTACATCCGCACATCCTGTCCTCATATGCACAAAGTGAAGGAGTACACTTCATGGTTATCAAAAGGTGACAGAGTGACAGTCTCAAGAATTTTAGGCTGTGGTTTTATTCATCAGGTATTGCCCTCCCCCCATCCGTCTCTCATTTTCGGATCATGGAAAATACCAACCAGTTGGGGCCAAGTGCACAATGGTCGTTCACTGACTCTTTTCCTGGAGTCAGGCACAGACTAACCAAGGTGCAGGTTTTCTATGCCACTGTCTAGTCCTCCTCCCAATGCCCTCTCAGCAGCAGACGTTGTTAATGACAGGTACAAGTGTGTGGACGTGTAGAGATAAACTCAATTAGCCTGGCAGGGGCTGTGGCAGACCAGCACAGTTGCCACAGAGGGCTGACACAGAGTCCTGGTCAGCCCCATTGTCAACAGCGACCTCCCCCTAATCTCCATCACCTCCAGAGGAAGGCTGCCAAGCGTCACGTGACCAACACTTCCGGTGGGGCTTGTCCGTGCGCACGCCTTTCTTACCGGATGGCGCGATAGGAGCAATTAGTGAGGCTGCTGAGAGGGCAGAGTGAGAATAGTTGGTGCAGAGAGCGCAGTGAAATAGGGCCCCCAATTTCCATTCCAACCCAGGCATTTGACGGATAGGTCAACTTAGAATAGGGGAAGAAATGCTTGCAGCCATTCACATTTGGAATAAAACTAAGAATAGCTACAGTCATCACATAGCACTGGCAGAGAAAAATGGATGATGACAAGAGGACTTGTGTCACCCCAACAGGACGTTCAGCCCTTGGCCAGATGAGACCGAAAGGGCCATAGGCCCCTGGGAGGGGTAAATAGGATCTATTTGTAACTGACCAAAGGCCCCTGTAAGGGTAGATAGAGCCAAAGGATGTGCAGCCCAAAGGAGGACGAGATGTGAACTTTAGGGCCACAAGCCTTAGTGAGCGAAGAGGGGACCTCTAAGGTCAGTGGCCTTGGGAAGAGTACTAGATATGACCCGAGGAGCTAAAGGCCTAGGGAGGTTAAGAAGCGGTCAAGCAGGTTGTAGATCAGTCCTGAGAAGAAACATTTTATCGGATATTACTTGGTAATGTTTTGTCTGAAGAATTCTTACTAATTTTAACAAGCCAGAACCAAACATTAAGTGTTTAGTTCTGGCTTGACCTTTTGGAAACATTGTGTAGCCTATAGCTAAAACAAAAAGTACAGCTGCTGTACCACAAGGACTCAGTGAAACATTGATATTACCTAAATAACTGTTTTTGTTAGGCAACCTAGGGGTCTATTTACTGGGGTAGGTATGGCAAAATGCGTCTATACTTATTTATTTTGCCCATTGCACAAGGCAACCCAGGGGTCCTAAGAATGGTCACTTACCAATAAACCCCCCAGTGCCTGTTTATTGGGGGAGGTATCTCTAAACAAATTCTATACCCATCTATTTTGCCCGTTGTCAGGCATGGAATGTTTTTGTTTACTGTTGCTAGGCAACCCAGGGGTCCCAGGTAATTATCACAATGACCAATAGTACCCCCAGTGTCTGTTTACAGGGGGTAGGTATGGCTACATACCTACTATGCCCATCTTTTCTGCCTGTTGCTAGGCATGGAATGGTTTTATTTCCTGTTGCTAGGCAACCCAGGGATCCTAGGTAAATGTAAATAGGCCCAATAGATCCCCCAGTGTCTGTATGCTGGGGGTAGGTATGGCTAAACACCGTCTATGTCCATCCTTATTGCCTGTTGCTAGGCATCGAATGTTTTTGTTTACTGTTGCTAGGAAACTGGGGAGTCCTAGGTAAATGTCACTTTGACCAAGAAAACCCCCAGTAAGTCTGTTTAATTTGGGCAGGTATGGCCAAATATATCAAAACCTTAAATACTGTGGGTATTTAAAGCTAGTGAACTTTGGGGAATGATTGACAGCTCTGACCCCAGGTCATCTTGTGAGCTGAGGTCAAAGGTCACACCTGTCAATCATCTCCACATTTTGTTGATATTTTGATATGAGCTCAGCTTTCTATCAGCCCCTTATATAATACATTTGGTTAGCTTTAATGGAACTAAAGTAACAGATGTTTATACTATGGTTATATAGTTTAGGCACTGATTTGCGGTGCCAAACCCTGCTAAGACAATGTACTTAGCATGCATTAAAGGCACTGTTTACAACTTGTTATGCTGCCATATGATCTGAGGTCATTCCACTCGCCGTGCGCACTGCTTGCCAGTGGTTCTACTATGAAAATGCCCCAGGGAGGCACGTCAACGTAACAGTTTTTGTCCGCGCTGTCCAGTCCACTCGCCAAGGAAGACGCTCTATTTTGATTTGAATCAGAACTCTGTCGTCGACAGAAATTGTCTAAATTGAGGAGAATTACATATGCCATCATGGATTCTAGCTCAGTGCGACTTATATATGTGTATTTATGTTCACCTCTCTTGTCAAAGGCTCCAGCTTCGCTGTACTTACAGTGTAAATGGATCATATTTGTGCTTGTGTACCGATGACTTGGCAGAACATCAACAAGAAATCCAAAATGGCAGAGGATAGGACCGTGTCGACTCATAACAAAAATCAGTGGATTTCATGGCTTCATAAGGTAAAATAATTAATTTAATGGTTGAAACCATGGTATAAACACCATAGTGGATTGCTAGGCTTCCACTCAGTCCTTTTATCCCTTAGATAAAGGACCTATTGGAAGCCCAGCAATCCTTTATGCCCTTAAGAAAAGTACATTGTCTTTAGCTCTAAACAGAAAGGGAGAAGCAATAGGAATATGTGGAGGCTTGCAATAACACTAAAACCAAATGGATAGATATCTGTAAACACTTAGTTTAAAAATGACACATTCTTACCTTATAACACCATAATAAATCCATTCTCTGAAAAGGAAAATCGTCCTCATGCAGTTGCATCAAAGCTTTTTTATTGAAATTTGTCAGTGTCCCTGAAATATATATATATATAAAAAGGAAAGGGTCCTTATTTAAATACGCTCCTCGTTATAAAAAAAAAATGGAGGCAGACTTCCTGGGTGTCTGCCAAAGAAGCCCTGCCTCATGGTTGTCAGGGTACTCTATGCCCTGTTTAATTTCATTGCCGCCGACTCTCCATATGAGGCGTGATTAGCCCATTCCTATTCAATGAATGAGCGGCTGATCGGGAGCTACTTTTCATTAACATTGCCGAGGCCTTGAAAAGATGTCCATGCGGACGGCCAGGCGCGCCTATGATGTGATCAATACACCAGACTAAGTCACCCTCCTTCTTTATTCCACTAATTCAACTCCTTCCCCTCCCATCCTATCTGACACCGTATTCATGTCAAGGACCCCCTGTTTTAATGCTACTAGGGGGTGTCTCAGTTACGGAGTCTATGAGATAGGGGAGGGGGATGGTTAGTGGTTTAGGTGGGGGTGCGGATGGGGAGAGCTCTGTGAATGGGTGTAGGTGTCCTCGTGGAGGGAGTCCTTTCTTCAGTCAGTCGTCAGTCATTTCTCAAACCCCCCCCCCCCCAGCCGGAAGGGTGATGTGGGCACGGGCAGTGGGGCTCTAAACATATGGGTCATAGAAAATAAGAGAGAAATTTCTCAAAATCACAAAATCATTGAAAGATTAGACGGAAAATGAACAGAAAAATCGAAAATAAATCAGGAATTTTTAAACCTTAGGATATGTAGAAAACATACAGCCAATTGAGTAAAAGAAATAACCCCTTTATGAAAAATAGGGATTTATAAACCAGGGGTCAGAAGTAGGAGGCCTCAATTGGACCCTTATCTTATCTCTTATCCCTGATCTTCTCAAAACTTCTCCCGACTGACCCCTGACTGTCTTGGCTCCAGATAACATAACAGCTGGTCTGGCCATCACGAAAGCCATGAAGTCTGCAGTTCTAAAGCATTGATCACAAGCCTCATCCGTAAGGTGTGCTCTCTTACACATGGTCACTGAGACTGGTGTATAGGGTTCTCTACCATTTTTCTGCTGTGTCCTCAAACGTGACACTACTGTCTTACCCCTGATTGCGTCCTCAGCCCTCAACCGTGGGGGGAGGAAATTGTCAGAAGTAGGTCAGTTGGATAGAACCCTTTACAACGCTCAGCGACTGGTGGTAAGCAATGGGTCTTAGCTCTTGGCATTGTGCCAATTTCTTGCTCGATGGCAGTGCAGGCACGGCAAACCTTCAGATTACCCTTACCCTTGCTTGGAGGGATATTGGTCAAAAAGTGGCATTGACCCCCCCCCGCCCCCACTGGAGAGCACACCACTGGTTCATATTTGATGTTTTATATAGGTTAGCAAGACACGTATCTAATCAAAAGAAAAGGTTTTAGAAGTTCTTCAATGATCGGTACAAAATATTTGCAAAAGTCATAAAATAACACAATGCATTGATAGACTTAATGAAAGCACCTGCTCCCATTTAGGGATAACTCTCATATTCTAAATGTACATGTGTACATTTAGAACCAAGACCAAAAGAGTAAAGTTTCCAACATACCCCCCCCCCAATTCTTTTTGTAATCCTGGATCCGCCAATGTTATGTGAATGTATTAGTGTGTATCTCTTATTAGATTTAGATACTATTGGGTCAATCAGGGGCAGTGTGATTACGATGAAAACACATTAGGGATACAACACATAAACCCTGCCACTGTGTCGCATATAAACCCCGAGTCTATTCACCAAGGATATTATTTATGACTATAAGCTGGTCTTTACTGCCAAGGCACCAGTCATGGTAACGTGTGGGGTGTTTCCCAATGGCATATAACTCATCCAAGCCATCACGTACAAAAATCCCACTCATTCATTTTGAGCCTCGTTGTAAAATATGACACTAATATCTTAGGGGAAACAGATTGATTTTATACTGATGCGCTTGCTTCTGTTTCTTCCTCTTTATAGGGATGTGTAAACAGGCAGTTCCTCACATGGTACTAGGTAGGAGATTGCAATTCGTTAAGGATTTGTATACTGCAATTCCTGTTTCATTTCTGCTGAGAGATAACTGGCCATGTAAGTCAGTCGTCTAAGCAGCTCTGGACCCATTATTATCATTTGTGAAGTGATCTATTCGTCTGATTAAACCCACCTTAAATCTATAGCACGTTTATCTGCAGTTGGAAAGGAACTAGGCCATAGATGAAGTCGGTGTGTTTGATTTGCTTTTGCATAACTAATGATTATCATAATAATACAAGGAAATCAAGCCCCTCGCAGAAAATGTGGTCTGATCATGCGATCAGTTAACTTGCTGAGGAAGATACATTTGAAAATTAAATTGTGTGTTCTTGATAAACATTTTTCTGTTCTTGATGGACGGCAAGCTAGCGGAAAAATATTTCTTCCATATTACTATTGTTCAGATACGTGGCACTGTATCCCTATGCAATAGCCCGTCATACTTAACAGACCAGAGAGCTGGAGGATGCCCATGGCATACAAGGGCCCGTTGTGTGGACATAGACACGCTTGTACGGCCTGTGCATGGTTCGTCTGATGTGCAGAGTCTCCACCTGGTGTTTCAATCAGACCTATTGACAGTGCTCATGTAGTGATCCTGAGATTTTACTCAATGCTGTTTCACTTGATTGGTGGCATGGGTCACCAACAAATCAACAATAATTTTATAGTAAACACTTGATTGAGGTACATTTTGAACCTTTTCTTTGTGGAAATCTTTTGAAAATCCCGGTGGCCAAGGGCCGTTTTGCTCTGACGTGACGACCTGATAATGTAAATAGTGTGTTTACTGATCAGCCAGCACGTGATCAAAAATATAGAGAGGTATATAACAGATTATAGATTAGACAGAACTGCAACGTGTACAACTTGCTGAGGGGTAGAAGCACCCCCCCCCCCCGCCCCAGTAAACTCAATAAGGTGGGAGGAAGGGGAATGAGGTAGTATAGGAAAGGACCGAAGGCAATGGAGAGAGTGAGCACGATAAGACTGGTAGATGCTTGAGAGATATGTCTGTCAGTTTGTCAATTTCTGTATTTTAGTTTGATGTCAATGGAAGATGTCTGCATACTACCTCAATCATGTATTTTCCCACTCCCTCTCTCTCCCACTGTCATTAGCCTCCATCAGTGAGCTCAGTCTCACTTATAATGCATCACTTCCACTTATCTACCTTTTATCACTCTCCATTCCCTTCTGTCCTGTCCTAATTTACCTCATTCCCCTTCCTCCCAACTTATTGAGTTTACTCCCTCTGTTCCCCATTCTGTCTGTACTCCCTCCCTGACCTATGCTTCCAGCCCAACACACTCCCCACACTCCCTTATTCCCCTTCTCTCCTACTCCCACATCCTCTTATTCTATTATATGTACCTCACCCCCTCCCTTCGTTTGAGGGATCTTACCCCTCAAACATGTCTCTTCTTAAGCCTCAACCTCTCTTATCCCTCAAATGTTCAACTGAACTTAAGGGATAAGTTCAGTTGGGGGATAAGAGCATTTGAGAGATAAGAACAGTTGAAGGATTTAAGAACATTTGAGGGATAAGAGAGGTTGAGGCTTAAGAAGAGACATGTTTGAGGGGTAAGATCCTGTGGTTGCTCTTAACCTTCAAAAAGAAACATGTTTGAGGGTTTAACTGTTTGAGGGATGAGAGCCCCATATCCCCTGCCCCTGAAAATTTCCCCCTGAAATTCCCCCACCCGCAATTTCCCCCTGAAATTTTCCCCTCCGGGAAGTCTCACACCCAGAAATTACCGCTCCCCTCAGGTTAGTATGAAGGAAAAGGTTAAATGATATATTTAGGGTTAAGGAGAGGGATAGGATGAGGGATGGTGATAGGGTTATGGTTAGGGATGTGGTTAAAGTGTATTCCGTATTTTCTGACTGTATCTGTTATACATGGGTATGGTGGTGGGGGGGGGAGAGACCTATATATACAACTTCCAAACCATGTTCATACTTTGTGAGAATCCCATGTCTAAAGAAGATGTAGTGGCCACCTTTAATTACCAACTAGTAGGTGGTCGAGCCATGAGCAAACCCCCCTATGGAGTGGAGATGTGTATACATCCAAGTGTTTCTAACCCTTTGCCACTAAAACCAGACCAAATATAAAAGAGAATTGCCTTTTGTAGCACAATACTCAAACAGTACCAGGTGGCGACACCAACATTCTACTCCAGCAGGTGCCTCCCCCTACTGCGAGGATTGCAAAATAAGGTTATCTCTTTGTATACCATATGGTGTAGAGATCTCATCAAAAGCATCATTTCCGGCAGACATACATGTGATAAAGAAATAAATGTGCCCTTGTAATCCCCCAATCTGATCCCATCAGGAGCAAAGGCTGCTGTCATCTATAAGTGGCTCGATGTTTTTGTCCAAGGACGTCTGGCCTTTTTGTGAGATTGATTTCTACTTCTGAACAGCATCTCTAGGGTGCCCGACCTATACTCCTATGACTGCCTTATGATAATGTTACCATGGCAACGGGTGGGCAGGAAATGTGGTGAATGTTTCGCGGCGCTCAGCAGGAGTATTGACCAAAAAGGTGAGGGTCCTCCAGCGCCGACACTGGAGGAGGCGGCTACAGAGGGTGGTGGGATGGAGGGATGTGGCTGTGGGGAAGTGGCAGGAGCAAGATGGTGTAGTGGGCTGGGAACAGACACCATGCGTCGATGGCAGAAGCGGTACACTATCCAGGCCAAAGGAAATGCGATTTCAGTTCCTCCCGTAACACACTAATCTGGTGACTTTGTATTCCCAGGTACTATCCCCCATGGGGTCTAATGAGCTATGTTCGTGCCCAGTGCTAGCTCGTCGTACCCAATGTCTCCAAGTCTAGCTCCTAAAATTGGGCGTGGTTGCAGGGCTGCTACAGGGGGGGGGGGAGGGGAGAGGGTGTTGTGTGAGTGATGGTGCAGGGGGGAGGGGGGCCAGGAAATGCATTAGCTTCCGGGCAGCAACCTTTCACATATCATCGCCCGCTAATGCTTCCTGTCCCCGTCCATTCAGAACTTCCCTTTCTCGACTTTGTGCCCTGCTTCCGTACTCCACCAGGAAAAGAAATTACTTAGAGGGAACGTCTGCTGCTATTGCTTTATTGTAACCATTCCAAAAACCCATTGTGTGCGTCAACTTACTAGCTTCGATAAAGTGATCTGTGTATATAATGCATGCCCCAGAGAGCTTCCGGCTTCCGGCTCGTTTAAGTGCCGTGCAATTAAGACTTAAGAATTCATCGCGAGATCCGGTGCTATATCCATAATGCTTAGAGAGTGGTCATTATTCAACAATGGGGCAGGGGTTGGTGTTTTCTTTTTAATGTGCAAACTGACGATTTTTCCGTCACCCGTTGATTGTATAGTAAAGTGTGGGATTTTCGATTAAAAAGGTGTGAATTTCTTTCTCCCTACCCCACAGGAAAGAGACATTGTGGTGTACCCGAAGTCCACCAACCCAGCTGCAGCTGCAGCTATTGACTTTACTCTGAGTCTGTATGCATACAGTGTGTCACAGTGTGCATGAAGTATGGACATTTCTGTGTGATTGCATTGGCCATAAGAATCTTAGTCAAATGCTGCCCTGTGCATGTATGGCTGTTAACTAGTTGAAAATTAATCTGTGATACATATAGATCAATGGCACAGTCTCAGAGGCATAGGAAGCAAATCTTCATTGGGGGTGCCCAGCAGGGGCTCCACCTAGACCACTTTAAATTGTCAGCTTGAATGCACTAGTGCCTATACATACCTATATAAAATTTGTATAGAAAAGTAATTTTTGATGAATTTTAGATCTGATTTGATACCCAAGTCCCCATTTTCCCTATCCCATTACTATATCAGTTTGATTTGAGATGCAAAGTTTTAGTTTCTTGTTCCTTGACTGTTGAATTTATTATGAATTCTTGGCAAATTTGGGGGGGGCCCAGACAAACTCAGGCCCCACCTCCTTTATGATTGGAGGGCAGGCCCCCCTGGCCCCCCCCTTTTTGCTACGCCCCTGTGACTACTGCTTGGTACTTACATGCTCCATGAAAATGCTAAACGTTTGTAAGTTTTGCTTTGGTAGCTACGGTGAATGTTATCATTGCTAATATCACCTTTGCCCATAGTCTATAGCTATATGCGACTGTCTGCTTATTATGTCACTTTCATTTTTGAAAATCATCTATATCAAACTCGAGAACCGTGTTGATTTACAATAAGGTGTCATGTTTACTCAGACTGTGACCTATATCAAGCATTTTCGTTTTCTACAAAGAACCAGTTGTACTTGTGAATTAGAGCAGGGATGTTACTTTCCTCGACTATATATTACAATTTTGCATGAAATCTTTCATGTGTATTTGCAAAGAGAAAACTCAATGTAATCAACACATGATCTATCTTATACACAAGGGATCACAGATAGTTAAAGATGTAAAATCATCATGAGTATAGAGGTTCCCCCCCCCCAAATAAAAAGGTAAATAAATGAATATATAAAAATGAATGAATAAAGATAAATAGCTAAAAAAAATAGGGAAACTGTGGTATTTGACATCTAACAGACTGCGGCTAGTTTTGTGCTGTTTACGGTTTTTGCATGAACATAGGTTCTGCTGCAGCTATTGACTTTACTCTAAGTCTGTATGTATACAGTGTGTCACAGTGTGCATGAAGTATGGACATTTCTGTTTGATTGCATTGGTCATAAGAATCTTCATCAAATGCTGTCCTGTGCATGCATGACTGTTAACTAGTTGAAAATTAATCTGTGATACATATAGATCAATGGTACAGTCTCAGAGGCGTAGGAAGCAAATCTTTATTGGGGGTGCCCAGGAGGGGCTCCACCTAGACCATTTTAAATTGTCAGCTTGAATGCACTAGTGCCTATACATACCTATATAAAATTTGTATAGAAAAGTAATTTTTGATGAATTTTAGATCTGATTTGATACCCAAGTCCCCATTTTCCCTATCCCCTTAATATATCAGTTTGATTTGAGATGCAAAGTTTTAGCTTCTTGTTCCTCGTCTGTTGAATTTATTATGAATTCTTGGCAAATCTGTGGCAGCCCAGACAAACATAGGCCCCACCTCCTTTATGATTGGGGGGCAGGCCTCCCTGGCCCCCCTTTTCCTACGCCCCTGTGACTACTGCTTGGTACGTATGTGCTCCATGAAAATGCTAAACGTTTGTACGTTTTGCTTTGGTAGCTCCAGTGAATGTCATCATTGCTAATATTATCTTTGCCCATAGTCTATAGCTATATGCGACTGTCTGCTTTTTATGTCACTTTCATTTTTGAAAATCATCTATATCAAACTCGAGAACCACATTGATTTACAAAAAGGTGTCATGTTGACTCAAACTGTGACCTATATCAAGCATTTTCGTTTTCTACAAAGAACCAGTTGTACTTGTGAATTAGAGTGGGGATGTAACTTTCCTCGACTATATATTACAATTTTGCATGAAATCTTGCATGTGTATTTGCAAAGAGAAAACTCAATGTAATCAACACATGATCTATATTATACACAAGGGACCACAGATAGTTAAACATGTAAAGTCATCATGAGTATAGAGGTTGCCCCCCCCCAAAAAAAAAAAAAAAATAAATAAATAAAATAAATAGATGGAAATAAATGAATAAAAATCAATAGCTTAAAAAAAATGGAGAAACTGTGGTATTTGACATCTAACAGACTGCGGCTAGTTTTGTGCTGTTTACGGTTTTTGCATGAACGTAGGTCTAAGTGTTGTGGTAGTCTCGTCATGCCCTGTGCTGCCTCCAGTCAGGGTGGCAGCTCTGAATGGGAAAGAGCCGAGAGAGCCAGTGCCTATACAGACATCTCCAACTGGATGGGACAGGATGGATAAGGTACAATACTGCCAACAACTAGCATCAGAGCCTCCAGAGACCTCTTGTATTGTACGACAGGTCCTGAATAGCTGCATCTGATTTGTGGGAGATGTCAATGGCATTTCTTTGCAGCTTTCCTAAGCTTTATATATAAGTTTATATAATTATATACCGGCATGGGTGTATGGTTGTGAAGTGTGGCCTTTTGCGCATTGATTGTAAAACATGTAGAAGAAACTGGGACAAAGTTGTTACTTTCCGTTGTCACCATTACTTTTGCACTTGTTTCCAGTGGCCACCAATTCTGAAAAAGATTTTGTCCACAAAGATATTTCTGTGTCATTAAGCCCTGAATCCCATGCAATATAATTCAATGTTTGGCCCGTTATATGCATATTACACTTGGACCACCACAATAATAGTGTGCACAGATGTAGGCATTACATATTACCTTCACCCTTTCAAGCAAGAACTGATGTTTCAAGGCTTCACATTCATTCGTCAGCACAAATGCATAGCCGGATGACAACGATTGTCTATATTACCTTATTGCTGCGGATTGTAACTTCGGGGAAATCTGCACTGAATATGCAGCAGAATAGGCATGGGTTAATGACCATCGAGGATCAATAAAGGAATTATCAATCAATCTGGTAATAGTCTTTATAATACTAGCACTTCAGTAGACCTGGAAAATGTGGATGCTAGAATTTATAAAACCTTTACCAACATGGCTCAAACTGTAATAGATTTATTCCTTTGTCTACCATCAATAAATCAAGGAATTAATTGAGGGCCAATCTATTTATGAGAGCCTAGCCATCTAGAATGATTACCCATTCATGTTACAACCCAGCCACAGCTCATGCCTGATTACAAACATCTAAAACCTGTAAAATCATTACCAAGGGAACCAATGCCAGACGAAAAAGAATCTGGTATTTGGTCCTGAATGGTTGAAGGCTGGTTTTGTGATGCTTGAGTTTTTTTTTAATATTGTGTCCCCCCACGTCCTGCCCCCCCCCCCCACCCAGTGAGGATGGGAACTCTGAATGGGAAGGAGCTAGGGCCCACACAGACGTCTCCAGGTGGATGGGGCAGGATGGATAAGCTGCTAGACTGCCAACAGTTGGCACCGGAGACCTAATACAGTGTTTCCTCATCGACCTATGTGTGTGGTGCACATATGCGCGGGCACTGACACATTCCTCTGTTAAATTATCAACCTGTGAAGCACGGGATAGCCACTTAGTGCCGCTAAAGTGCTGTAAAACACAAATCAATCAATCAATCCTCATCGACCTGTATTTTACTGCAGGTTTAAGATTGTAAAAGAGGCCAGAGGAATGTCTCTTTGTGAGTTGTCTTAGGAGGCATGCATAAATGAGTGAAGTATAATATGGGGACATGCCAATCAGCTGGGGCTGGGTAGGGGGGGGCACTTAATATGTTTTCAGAGAATTGCTAGATTATACGAAATCAGACTTTGTTCAAACTTGTAAATAATTAAGTGGCCTTGCTGAGGACACCTCCTGTAGGTTAAAGTGTCAGTCCGGCAAATTGTCGCTAATCCGACGATTTATGATACTTCAAAAGTATAGAATAAAAGTCATCCGACCGACAGCAGTAAAAGTCAGTGGGCTATACCACACATCATATTGAGTTTGGGCTGAAGGAGCACTACCTTTATACGCCCAGCTCCCATAAATTCACACCCACGGACGGCAGAAGAAAGCACCGTTCCCTTGCTGTGAATCCAACTGTACTCTTCCAGGAAACCAGGGCTGAACAACTCTTTCAGATGGGCCCTCAGCCAGAATCGTCGAAATAACGGGTAATGAGATGGATGAAAAAGGAATAAGGAACCCCAAGGAATGTTAGACATTCATTATTGAAGAAGTCTGATTGTCAGAAGGGACAGAACGGCTAACCACCTCTTAGAGATGGAGCAAGAGGAACATGGCATCTGAAGAGTGAAGCATCGGGTGAATGAATATTTCAATAATGGTGGTAATTTATGTTAATGACATCGGGTGTTAGTCATGGCCGATACTACCACACGCAGGAGCTGCTAGACGGAGGCTAATGCTGGTGAAAAATCAATAGTCCTAATAGAGGATTAAGGGCTGGGCTCTCAGATTTCAACGCTGCAGTCAGTTGGCTGTGAGATGTGTAGAGGGGAGGGAGTGGTTTCCTTTTGGGGAGCCGACAATGGTGGTCTCCTGCTGGCATGTCCTACAAAGGGCCTGTTTGTAAGAACCTGGGTAATTTGGAGAACAAAGAGTGAAGATTGTGGAGATGGGGCCGCAGCACGCCATGGCCGCAGCACTACTGATCCCTGGCGGGAAATGGGAGCGGACATGGCGTGAGGCCGGCAACCAATGCCGTCCAAAGACACGTGATGCGCCTTGAGTGTCCTAATAGGCTGGTCGTGTTGGAGCCAGTGCTAGCGGGATATTGGTATGGGCTTAGTTTTATTTGAACCTATATAGCTATTCAATAGTATCTGCTAAAATGACACCCTCCATGACAATAATTCGTATGTATGGGTCTTACGTAATGGAAACCCAAGTTACAGTTTGTGTTTTATGGTCTGATATCTCATAATGTGTAGGTTTAACGTTACCAGTCCGACTTAATCTCTGAATGAGGACCAAGCTTACCTCTATATGGATCCAATGCTTTCAATTGCATTTACAGATTAGGTTTAGGTCATACAGATACAATGACTGCAAACTATGCCCTATATTGGCTTTTATAAAAAAAACTTCGTGTTGATTGTACAATGTACATGAAAGGGACGGTAGTAGTATATGAAAATGTGTGAAGGATCGGGCACCACTGCAGATAAGACCTACATCTGAGACCTTTTCTTCGTCTTCAAGAAGGTGTTGGTTTCAACCTAGGCATGTTAATAAATTGGAGAAGTATACAACGTCAACCTCTCCATACATTTCCAGTTAAAACCATTCAAGGCTCTATGGGAATTATTCCCCAGCCGCTGTGGCAATAGACAGACTCGCTATCCACTACACCAAGCCGAATGGTACTAGAAATCAATGTACATGAACTATTTGGTAAATCAGTCCGACATACCTGATGTTTGCACACCTTGTTAGCATAGAATCCAATGGTGGCAGGTAGAGTTATTAACAGGGAAACATCCTTAGATATCCTAGATTAACATGCCATGCCTAAATTCTCCATATTGTTCGAAATAAATAAGAATCCAATCATTTTCCATAGCGATATGTCTCGGCACCCGCCATTGCGCCTTGCTGACCTTTGACCCGTAACTAGGTCAGGCACCGACATCCGGTCTACTTTTACAGTCAACACGGCTTTTCGCTTCGATTTATAAAGAATATGTTGGTATTTGGCCTCTATATAGACCAGAATGCCAATAAAACATGGTAGGAATAATCACAGGTTCCATACACTAAAGGATAGATAGGCAAAAAGCTTAATGTCATAACGTTTCAACGTAACAACTTGATTATCCACATGCCGGGGCCCTGCCACGAAGAGGCCTGGGAATGTGGATAAGAAAGCACAGGACGACTTCCGCTGTCAACATGGCAAGGATTATTTTTCCATCGCTTGGCCTAACAAAATGTCTTCTCCTGCTTTTATTAAGGGGTTATAAGGTAAGAAATTAATATAAAATGGAGAAAAATGTTAGATAAACGCCTTAATTGTTATGAGACCCCACTCGCTTCACGGGTTGTGGATTATTGCCCCCTAAACCCACTCATGGGGTTTCATAACATACATTAAACGCTACTTGTCTGCTCTGTGCATTATCCCGCTTAAGTGCAAAATCATTCTCAAATGATTTTCAAAACTTTTTATCAGCTATTGTAAAGGTTATGCCTACTCCTAAATCACAGAAACATGCTATAAATAGCATATTAAAATGGCCTTGCAAAAGTTAACCTTAGCCATTCTTTTAAACTAAAGGGCAGTGATGACCTATCAAACCAATCCCCTATATATGCTTATTTAAACACTCCACTTGACATTGTCCTCGCATGAATGCCCTTTAGAAAACGGTAGAATCCCCATCTCAAAACGGGAGTGGTTTGTGCGCATGTCAATGCGTTACATGCAGAATTAGAGGAATAGAACAAAGCCCTGTCCACTGCTCATTTCATAATTAACTCTATCCATTAAAGTGAGATTCAATGACAGCCAGTGCAAAGCAAAGCATGCCCATAGTTTGCACTCACTATGTGTAATTTAAGCTGTTGATAGCGGTTAAAGGTCCACCTCATGATATAAATACGTTACAGCTAGCTCATTCATGTTCCTAATCACCCGTGTGTTGTTTTTAAAATCTGCGACAGGTGGTTTCTTTCAGACCCACATGTAACGAAAACGTTACCGAAGTTATTTATCATAAAGAATCGTCTAGAGTGCTTTCCAAATGCAAAGACCTCTAACAAAAACTCGTTTCTACCACTGTTAACACAAAGGACCCCTGAATTCTAATACAGAAAAAAAAAACTAAATTGGGACTTAAAACAGTACGAGTGCTGCTGAAGATGCATTTCAATTTGAGCTTCTTGTTCTCTGTTATCAGGAGGGCATTAACGAATTAAATTGTATTAGTCCGAGAAGAGCCAGCGTGAAATGAGAAATTCACAAAAACGTAAAGTTTTGTGAGGTGTTCTGATTTCACTCTTCAATTTTTTTTGAGGAATGTACTGTGGCAGTGTCATCTCACAAAACAAGTTTCATTTTTGACAATTTGTCAGGAAGGGGTTCTTGTAGTTTATATTAAACAATGCAGGCAGCAACATTTAGTGACGTAAATATTTTGATTTTCTAAGTAGAGGATTACATTGGTTGTGGCATTCCAGACCAGATCTAGAACCAACTTTCCCTTCTGTGTTGTCGTTAGATGATGCATTGTGATACATCAGCTGGTGAGATGACAAGTAAATACACACAATGTTATCACATCCATCACATTATGTTGACATTTGTCATTGGATTAATTGCCACACATAGAACTATTGGAGGTAAGATACTGTACTCTGGTCCCTGGAAATTGATCCATGATAAGAATTTAGATCTACTTTAGTCGTGATTCACCTTTTTCTTTCAATTCATTCGTCGTCAGTTTTAATAACTAGGATTAGCAGTATATCAAAATTAATGGAAACACGTCTCTACTAGTTAAGTCTAGGCTACTTGGACACGTTAATCCTTCTGTTATGTTGTTCTCACATAAATATCTCCCAATGTCCACTGCAGAGGTAAAGGTAAACAGGGGCCGTACATTCTACAGTAACCAGCGCATAGCCAATTGGGAAGGGGTAATAATAATAACCTATACTAGAGGAATAACCACCAAGGTAATCACTTAGAATTGAAATGTCTCCTTGAAAATGGTAAAACTTTATTAATGTCATTGATGAGGTCAGAACTACTTATATAGACGTATGACTTAAACCTCCCAGATAACCATATAATATACTAAGGAGCTTGTCACCGCCTATATACAACATTACCTATACAGGTGTGCTGGGGTATAGAAGTAGCTCCTGGTGCCACAAGAAGTGACCAAAATGCGGCGAGCTGCTCGTACTGCTGTGGTGGTGGAGATGAGAGGGGCAGCTCACCCCAAGCCGCAAAGGTCAACAGGACCATCAGAGCAAATTGGACGTCGGCGTCTGCCGCCTGTCCCGATAGCGTCTCCACAGGACGCAGCAAACGGAGCCGATCAAGTCATCACGTCAGACTGCCTCCGATAGCCTCCTTCTCATCCCATTCAATACATCCACCTCCTTCATGGTCAGCCTCCTGGTCGGAAAATGTGACCGTAGAATAACGTTTATGGCAACTTCTTCTGCAATGCAGTATTATGGCACCATTGCGCAAACCATCTCCTCGTTGTCCCCCGAATTTCGCAGCTTTAACAAATGCGTGAAAACCTTCACGCCTTTTGTGCGAAACCTTCAAACTCTGTTTTTTTACAGTTTTAATTGCTTAGATGTGATATCCTTAGGACTGCCAGTATTTTCTGTCAGTGCACAACCAAAACGTATTAATGTGGGTAGTAAAAGTGGGGGTCCAAAATACCAGTACTTTCTGTCAGTGGACAACCAAAACGTATTAATGTGGGTAGTAAAAGTGGGGGTCCAAAATACCAGTACTTTCTGTCAGTGGACAACCAAAACGTATTATGCGTAATGGATTTTTCAATTTTTGTAGAACCATACAGTAATAATGTGTATTCAGTTGAGGGATTTCTCTCTATTTTTAATGTAATTTTCCCAGCCTAATGCACATTGACCTCAGCTGGAAGTTCCAGTGATAGGGACAAAACACATCTAAACGTTTTGGGAAGTCTACTTGAACTGAACAATCATCTAAAGTAAAATGTTTTCAAACATTTTGGCAGAGGGCATTCAGCTGTAGTCTACAAATGCCAAAATGTATTCAGGTGTAATGAAATGGTAGTGGCTTCAAAGTAAAGCGTTTTGACACGTTTTGACAGAAGGCATTCAGCTATAGTCTCCAAATGCCAAGACGTACTCATGTGTAATGAAATGGTAGTGGCTTCAAAGTAAAACATTTTGAAATGTTTTGGCAGAAGGCATTCAGCTATAGTCTCCAAATGCCAAAACTTACTCATGTGTAATGAAATGATAGTGGCTTCAAAGTAAAATGTTTTGGAACGTTTTGGCAGAAGGTATTCAGCTATAGTCTCCAAATGGACATGTAGGTATCGTATCATGACCCTACATGAGCTAATGGACATGTAGGTATTGTGTCATGACTCTACATGAGCTAATGGACATGTACAGGCAGAAGTGGGCAAAGTTCCATAGGTACATGATAAGATAATGTGGCTTTGGCTGGAATATGGCATGTATGTACATGATAATGTACAGATCTACATGATGGATACAATCATTTAGTTATACATATGATAGAATATTTCCACGTAAGATAGGGTCATGTAGGTATGAGATAAATAGCTACAGGCGTGCATCAATAAATGTCATATATCCTCTAAAGTCATGTAGGTATATGATAACGTAGCTACAGGTAGGATAGGACCATGTATGTACAAGATAACGTAGCTACAGGTAGGATAGGGTAATGTAGGTACATGGTAACATAGTTACAGGTAGGATAGGGTCATTCAGGTATATGATAATGTAGCTACATGTATGCAGGATAGGATCATGTAGGTATATGATAACATCACTACATGTATGTAGGATATGGCAATGTAGGTACATGGTAACGTAGCTACATTTAGGATAAGACTATGAAAGTACATGATAACGTAGCTATAGGTAAGATAGGACTATGTATGTACATGATAACGTAGCTACAGGTAGGATAGGACCATTTAGGTACATGATAACGTAGCTATAGGCAGGCTGGGAAAAATGTAACATAATGCCAACAGTGGACTGGAGAAACATGTTGGCCATATCTCCACTAATAAGCCTGTATGTGGAGGAGCCTTAGCCACTGTTAGAAAACTCTCTACTGTTGGACAGTGGAGGCCTAGGCCACTGTTGGACAACTCCCCACTGGTGGACACTGCCCCCAGTGAGTGTTATCTCCTGGTTGCCATAGTGATCACTGATAAGACATTAGTGCAGGTGTTGGACAGTCCTCCAACAGTGGGGGTAATGCAGGTGGGGAGGTGTGACAGGGGGTATGGAGTAAACATAAAATGTATAATTTTAATTCATTTTGATACAGTAAATGCAGCATACCTCATACCTGGATAATTACAAGGTCTACCACTATATAGGTCAACCTCTTTGCACAAATTGCCTTTTCTACACTTAACCTTACAGCATTGCATATTCAACCAAAAGTGTTGGAGGATGGGCCAACGTTTTTCACTCCTCCAACGGAGGAGACTTGCCAATGTTTTCCAAGCCTGATAGGTAAGATAGGACCATGTAGGTATATGATAATGTAGCTGCAGGTAGGATAGGACCATGTAGGTGTATGATAACATAGCTACAAGTGGGTATATGATAACAAAGATAGGGATCTAAGGAAAATGGATAGGGCAATGTGGGTACAAAGCAACAGTGGTACATTGTAACATATCTTCAAGTATTTAGGTGTCATGTATGATACATATATAGTATATCTACAGATGTGTAGGTGTCATGTATGATACATAAATTATATCTACAGGTGTGTAGGTGCCATGTACAATACATATAATATATCTACAGGTGTGTATGTGTCATGTACGATACAAAGATTATATCTACAGGTGTGTAGGGGCCATATATGATACATATAATATGTGATGCATCATGACCAAATCAGGCCCATCTCGCCCCTCATAGACCAGAGATAACGAGATCAAAAGGTGGATTAAGCTAATACTACTCATTTTGAGCTTTTTGGATGTCTGCTTTCATTATGTTCACTTTTATTTGCCTAAAGGATAAATGTGAAAAATCAGTAGAAATGATGAAAATTGCACAATTTGATAATTGTCGCTAATTTATGGCTGGCAATTTTTTGCCGGTATATTTACAATATAATTGCAATGTCTTGCAATAAAAAAAAAATAAAGAAAGGAACAGATATTAATATATACATGTAGCTTTACATTTTCTCTTTAAATTGATACCAGCATGACTTGGTTTGTAGGTAGAACATACAGTATAGACCCTGATACAAATGTGCCTTCTTCTTTTCTGTATGAGTATACAGTGATAAAAAGGGGTATATTTGAAGCTTAATTCCTTGGAACGAATGCTGGCAACCTAATAATTTTGAAAATTCATCAGAAATTGATATATAAAGATATTTTAATGATATAAAAAGTATTCTGCAGCTCTTGATTTACTCTATGTGAACAGAGTATAGCCCTGAAATCCATTTTCCCGACATGTGCCTGATTAGGTAAGGATGCATCACATATATCTACAGGTGTGTAGGTGTTATTTATGATACATATAGTATATCTACAGATGTGTAGGTGTCATGTACGATACATATGATATATCTACAGGTGTGTAGGTGTCATGTATGATACCTAGATTATATCTACAGATGTGTAGGTGTCATGTATGATATATATATATATATATATATATATATATATATATATATATATATATAATATATCTACAGGTGTGTAGGTGTCATGTACAATACATATAATATACCTACAGATGTGTAGGTGTCATCTATGATACATAGATTATATCTACAGATGTGCAGGTGCCATGTACGATACATACAATATATCTACAGGTGTGTAGGTGTCATGTACAATACATATAATACATGATAACTAAGATAGGGATCTAAGGGAAATGGATAGGGCAATGTGGGTACAAAGCAACGGTGGTACATTGTAACATATCTTCACGTGTGTAGGTGTCATCTACAATACATATAATACATGATAACAAAGATAGGGATCTAAGGAAAATGGATAGGGCAATGTGGGTACAAAGCAACGGTGGTACATTGTAACATATCTTCAAGTGTGTAGGTGTCATGTATGATACATATATAGTATATCTACAGATGTGTAGGTGTCATGTATGATACTTAGATTATATCTACAGATGTGTAGGTACACTGCAAAAAAGGTGTTTAAAGATACACACCAAATTTTCTCAACACCAACATTTAAACATCTAAACGCTTGAACTGTTTAGGTGTTTAGCTTTTAAACACTTATTCTCAAACACCTTAACACTGAAGTGTTTAAGTGTTTAGCATTTAAACACTTGGTTAAACACTTCCTAGTTAAACGTGTTTAAAATTGAACGCGTTTAACACTTAAGAAGCGTTAAGAAAAGTGGGACAAATAAGTGTTTAACCAAGTGTTTAACTTCTAAACACTGGTGTTTAATCCCTAAACACTGTTTTTACAGTGTATCATGTATGATACATGTGGTATATCTACAGGTGTTTAGGTGTCATGTACAATACATAAAATATATCTACAGATGTGTAGGTACCATGTATGATACATATAATATATCTATAGGTGTGTAGGTTTCATGTATGATACATAGATTATATCTACAGGTGTGTAGGTGTTATCTATGATACATATAGTATATCTACAGGTGTATAGGTGTTATGTACGATACATATAGTATATCTACAGATGTGTAGGTGCCATGTATGATACATACAGTATAACTACATGTGTGTAGGTGTCATGTACGATACATTTAATATATCCACAGATGTGTAGGTCTCATGTGTGATACATGTAGTATATCTACAGGTGTGTAGGTGTCATGTATGATACATAGGGTATATCTACAGATGTGTAGGTGTCATGTACAATACATATGATATATCTACAGATGTGTAGGTGTCATATATGATACATATAATACATCTACAGATGTGTAGGTGTCATGTATGATACATATAATATATCTACAGATGTGTAGGTGTCATGTACGATACATATGATATATTTACAGATGTGTAGGTGTCATGTATGGTACATAGATTATATCTACAGGTGTGTAGGTGTCATGTGTGATACATGTAGTATATCTACAGATGTGTAGGTGTCATGTACAATACATATAATATATCTACAGATGTGTAGGTGTCATGTATGATACATATAATATATCTACAGATATGTAGGTGTCATGTATGATACATATAATATATCTACAGATGTGTAGGTGTCATGTACGATACATATGATATATTTACAGATGTGTAGGTGTCATGTATGGTACATAGATTATATCTACAGGTGTGTAGGTGTCATGTATGATACATGTAGTATATCTACAGGTGTGTAGGTGTCATATACGATACATATAGTATATCTACAGGTATGTATGTGTGATGAAAAGGGTTTTCACACTGGTCGGTGTGATACAGAGGTTCTTGGTTAAAACCTATGGGGCTGCCGTATTCAACTTGAGATAAATACCAGTAAACATCAGTTTGTGGTACATACTACCAGTAAATGTCATATTGTGGTATATGGTCCCAGTACACATTATATTGTGATATATGGTGCCAGAACATGTCATATGATGATACAGGGTACCAGTATGTGTTATATTGTGTTATATAGTCCTAGTACATGTTATAGTGTGATGTATGGTACGAGTACACGTTATATTGTATGTCACATTATGATAGATATTACCAATACATGCCATATTGTGGTATATGGTGCCAGTACACATAATTTTGTGATATATGCAGTGAATAGTGAGTAATAGATGTTTAATGACTTCTCGGCACATAAGGTCATATACATGGCATGAGTTATATGGTAACAGTATACAGTAGTAGTAATATATGGTACAGTTAAATGTCATATGGGGATACATGGTCCCCATATGACATGTACTAAACTTATAAGTCACCAAAGTCAAGGTGTGACATGGTAGTTTTGCAGCAATGATATCTTCTTCTTTGGTGTCTACAGGTGATATTTCACCTAAGTTTCACCTCAACTGGATTATTAAGTACAATCATAGTGAGAGAAAAAACATCCCCAGTAAATTCTGACTGTAAAGTTTCGGACTGGATTATCATAGATTGGACTGTATTAACCTGACTGTACCAGTACATGTCATTTTGTGATCTATGATACTAATACATTAAATATATAATGGCTGCTGTAGAAAGCCTCAGGCCATAACGTTCTAAAACGTTTTACATTGATGGGAACTCTATTTCATCACACATTAATACATTATGGCTGCTGTAGAAAGCCTCAGGCCAAAACGTTCTAAAACGTTTTACAAGATGGGAACTCCATTTCGTTACACATTAATACATTATGGCTGCTGTAGAAAGCCCCAGGCCAAAACCTTCTAAAATGTTTTACAATTATGGGAACTCCTCTTCATTACACATTAATATGCTATGGCATGCAGCTTCTTTAGGAATTCTCCTCATATCAAACTCAGCACAGAGGAGCCAAAACCTACTAAAACGTATTCAAAAGAAATTAGCAATTAGTTAATTAATTAGCTCAAGACATGAAAAATTGGGTTATTTTGAGTTTTCTCACAATACTTCAAGTATTACTCCATCTAATGAAGACCTCATTGACAAACCTGATCAAAGGCATCACCACATTACCTGGCCATGAATATGACATGATTTTTCATTTTTGAAATAATTCACCAATTACCCTATTTCAAGACTAATTAATGAGTGCATGTACATGATTGATAGAGATTATTTTTTGATAACATAAAGAGAAAATAGGTTACATCTTAGATATAAAAGTGTTTTGTTCTTAAGTTATCCCCTTTGACAGGTATACTATGTTAAAATCCATTAAATAAGCAAAAATACCTGGCATTTGGGGCTCCCTAGCCTCCAGATTACTGGCATTTTGAGGGGCCCTTTTTACTACCCACATCAATACGTTTTGGAGGGCCACTGACAAAAAGTACTGGTATTTTGGAGGCCCACTTTTACTACCCACATCAATACGTTTTGGAGGCCCACTGACATAAAGTACTGGTAATTCTGAGGCCCACTTTTACTACCCACATCAGTACGCTATGGTTGCACCTGCTACTATATCAAACTCAATAACCATATTGATTTACAAAAAGGTGGCATGTTGACTCAGACTGTGACCTATATCAAGCATTTTCATTTTCTACAAAGAACAATGGTACCGGGTAATATCTTGATCAATTATGAAATCGTGGAAACCAATTCATCAGTGCATAGTGATACAGCAAGCCCACATGGATGGTAATACATTGAATGGCATAGAGCCAGTTCATACAGCAAGACCACATGGATGGTAATACATTGAATGGCATAGACCTGGTTCATACAGCAAGACCACATGGATGGTAATACATTGAATGGCATAGAGCCAGTTCATACAGCAAGACCACATGGATGGTAATACATTGAATGGCATAGACCCGGTTCATACAGCGAGACCACATGGATGGTACTAAATTGAATGGCATAGACCCAATTCAGACAGCAGGACCACATGGATGGTACTACATTGAATGGCATGGACCCAGTTCATACAGCAGGACCACATGGGTGGTACTACATTGAATGACATGGACCCAGTTCATACAGCAGGACCACATAGCGGGTAATACATTGAATGGCATAGACCCAGTTCATACAGCAGGACCACATGGAGGGTAATACATTGAATGGCATAGACCCAGTTCATATAGCAGGACCACATGGAGGGTAATACATTGAATGGCATAGACCCAGTTCATATTATGTACCGGAGGCATCTGGCGTGGGAACCTGTTTGGGCATCACAACCTGTGAGTATGGGTTGTTGTACAGCAGCAGGTTTGGTTGATTTAGCATTCTTGGTCGCCCCTCGGTCATGGATCCGTTTAACTAGAAGGCACAGTAGGAAAGATGGAGGTTGGTTGACAAGGCGGGCTTGGGGATAGCCAGGATGTATGGATAAGTTATAACGCCATAACAGAGGCCGGGCGATGTAGGATACCGTATATTCAAGGCTAACCTTGTTAGAGTCAAAATGGCTTAAATGAAAGATTCATCTTGGTGACTTAGAATGATGGGGCCTTAAGTATACACGGTGGGCTATAACTTGCTTCCGTCTAGCCAATATCAGCATGTATACTAGCTATGGCGACTACAGCGCAAAAGTCAGTAAATTGCCTGACATATTGTGAATTTCAAAATGCCTCAGAATTACCCCAGAAACACATTCTGAATCATAGATCAATGTGTCATCCATTGTACTGGCTTGCAGACCCCAGAATCGATACTACGAATAAAGGAAATTTCTAAATTAATCTTGCTTAAAAATCTGCTACAAATATCTGGCTCTTTGAAGCTAGCTGTTAGCTAGGAACCTATAAATCTTGTTTTCACTTTGCTTCAGATCACGATTACATTCGTTAAATTAGTTGCCTTAAGATTAAATTAAAAAAAAGTACTAAATCGTTTATAAACCCCATGGCATATTTACATGATATATACCAACTAACAGGAGTTCAGGATTCCAGTTTGCTTTATCATGATATCAGCGAAAATAGATATAAAACACACCATGGTAACCCTAATGGCATCCACTTCCATTTTCACTCAGCTCTATCTCACCTTTCCTTTCACCGTGTCGTCTCCCTGTATGCCCCACCCTGGAGGAGGTGCTGTTCCAGTAGGTGGCTGCTGTCCGTGCAGGTCAGGGAGGTCAGACGACACCTGCTCCACACCCTTTGCCGCCTGTCAGGTGCCGAGAGCCCTTCTCGTTTTGCTCCCAGCCAGACAGAGGGAAAAGGGAGAGGACCATTTCACACTGGGGAAAAGACCTGTCCTCCACAGACACAAGTAGTATTATGAGGATGGACGAGGAGGTCTCCACGTGCTAAGCATTGCCCTCCGTGACCATGTGTCCTCTAGGGAATAACTACCTCTCCTTACATTGAAAGGGCAGAGGTGAAAGGGAGGCTGATGAAGGCGTGCCTGGAGCAAAATGGTTGAGATAATATAGGTGTATGAAAAAATACCTTCTAGAAACAACTAACATACATTTGCGAGATATGAACTTTAGGTTCGTTATTACATATCCTATGCGAAATAAAGCAATACTTTATGAGGTAAGAATGTGCCTCGTTTTCAAACAAATGAAAATATCCAGGAAAACAACATGATTTATCAATTTGGACTTTCTTAGCTGAACTTATATTCAGAGTGGACTTGGTACCTGCAGCATGCAGTAAGGTCCTGTCCACAGACCCTTTCCCATATATCATATAATAATAGTGTCCGTCGTATATCGACCCGTGCACCTAAACCAGGGTAGAGATTTGGACAAGTCCGGGGTGAATTCCATTTAGGGCTCGGTGTCTGCTGTCACCAAACCAAGTCATAAGTCGGAGGCCCTCGTCGCGGACGGCACTAGGCGAGGCAGCGCCAGCCGCCAAGATAAGCACCCCCTCCCAGCACTCAGCATTGAGAATACCTGACAGCCTTTCGCCTTGATTCCTCCTCTGCTGGAAATAACAGGTCCCGCCGAACAATGCACAATGATTTTATTCTAGGGCTAAGCACAAAGAGCTAGGCGGAAAAAAAGACTTTCATCATTGGTCCAAATGCTACAGTCATTTTCGTGCTTGTCTATTTAAGTTGCTGCAACGATTTACAATTCACCTGCTTCCAGTGACATCTACCCCCTACCCCTTATGAATAAATGAAAGTAGGCTTTACTTTGCTGGCAGAGAATTTAAACACGTATCGGATTGTGCGTACCAATATTGTATTCTACCTGCCATGCTGTGCAGTTGACATAGCGACAGGAGCATTCCTCAGCTTCCCACTAGTTCATCATCAATCTCTCCGCTTGACATGCAAACTGGTTTTTTATTCGATGTGTACGGTTTCACCATAATTTAATCATGCATAATCACTCCTTATTAACTTGAATGTTATCCTTGAAAAAGGCAGAACACAGTGTGGCGTCAGTGTCATAGGGCTTTTGCATATATCCGATCACCATATCAAATAATATTATGTTTACTAAGTTATAGCTACCCACAGTCTAATGGCCATCACTGTGTCTGTATTGATGGGCCTTAATTGCAGCCTCCATGGCTATGAGATGGAGCTTTAGGGATTGGCTTTGCCATGGTTCCTGCCCCTCTGCCCTTTATACACGTAAAGTGCTGCACCCTGCAGCCATCCTGCACTGATGAATTTTCAGGCGGGCAGAGCAGCTCGCGGCTTCTGTGAATCGTCCCCAGCAGGTTCTGAGTGGCTCAGAGACTCAATGGCTCCCTCCCTCCCCTTCCCACCTTAACCCAACCCAACTCCAATACCCTATTGCTCTGCCCTACTGCACCGACTTGGTCCAGTCACATGGCTTATCAATGCTCAGCCCCAAACATACTTGTATTTTGGCTGGGGTTAGGCAAACTTGGCCCTGAGCCTCTCAGTCTGGTGAACTACTCCCCCTGGCTGCTAATGGTGGCAGTTCTCCATAAGCCATCCCTTGTATTGTATATCATGGACTAGGATATGTTTGCTGTTTTTCTTTTATAGCAACGCCCAGTATCTATTTTGGCATTTACAAGGTAGGAGTATCTTCATATTAAGCTTTCAACTGAGTGACCTATACGCACTTAGTATTACACTGGATGTTCCTACATGAAACTGTCAGTTCTCCCTCCCCATCCCATCCCATCCCCCTTTTTTCTCTCTCTCTCTCTCTCTCTCTCTCTCTCTCTCTCTCTCTCTCTCTCTCTCTCTCTCTCTCTCTCTCTCTCTCTCTCTCTCTCTGTGTTCTAGTCATTCCCTGGACACAACAACGATTGGATTAGCATGTTAAGCTTTTCCATAAACAAGACAACCTTCAACATGATAAAATATGCAAGTTCAGGAACAACGAAGTTACTCAACCTAATCTCACACATGAGCAGATTGCCAATGAGAGATTACCCCTACCTACTCACCCATATCATCATCTTCCAGACCATGGAGCAGCAATAGAAATGCATGTCACATACTGACCAGATCACATGTGAGGCAGTATGGGCTGCCTTGCATGTAGAGGGGAATGATAGTTGGGTGTCCCACATATTGAGTAGCTCACATACTGCTCCTACATTCAGCTCTGTCTTTTACGACATGCCCATGTAGAGCGTGCGGTAGTGGGTAGGTAGAAGGGCTGGGGGGCGTCTACATAATTTAGTGTTTGACTGTGAGTGTGAGGAAAGCAGCCGCGGACACCACCACAACCACTAGCATCTGCTGACACACCACCCCACCCCTGGAACTGCTCAACCCAACCCAAGAGCAGCTCAGCCGATAAGGCTGTTGTTTACAAATTTCAGCTCACAGAGAATCAGCCTTTGATCGTCTTTTCCTTTTTCTTCATTATTCAGAGTGTCAGTCTCATCCTATCTTATTCCACCCTACCCCCTGAATCCCATCCCCGCCCGCTGCCCCCTGCCGGGGATGAATTCTAAGACGAAGGACTCTTTTTCCTTGGTGTCGTATTACCAATTTGAACATGTCTTGGAATAGCTCTGCAATGCTAAGATATAACAAAAAGGAAGAAACAGCAAAGCTGGTTTTCTGCTCATGGTATGAATAATTCTGCAAGAATGTAGTATTCAACCCATGACTCCATCTCTCATGAGAGAGATATGTGCATGGCATATGAAATAAACACCATAGGTGATGAAGGTATACATATGTTTATATAATCACAGTCAATCAGTTCAAATGTGAACAGCTCTACATACATCTTTCATCGCAACACTATCGCCAATAAAGATGTATCCACCCTTGACAAAAAGTAGCCATATAAATGCAATTAGGTATGATACATAACACGTCTGTGCATAGTGGGAAAGAATCTCTTTCATATTGTAGGTTTACTCTGTTTAGATTTAACATACACATGGGCCTTCGAATGTTAGATTGTAAAGAATGTCTGTGAGTCTTTCTTAATTGGTAAGAATAATGATTCTGTTTATAACATATGAACCCGCGCTGCTTTATATGGATTATTGTATAATAAATCTCTTATTTTCCTCCATGTAGGTGAGTGACTTTCCTTGTGCTGCTCACTGCTATAATTCAAATCGGTAAGATAATAGATAATCCATTGAGTAGCTTTATGATCCAGCCACATGGTCTAACATAAGTGATTTGTCCTGGTATATATGTAATTTAATCTATAGTCACATGGATACGTAATATTGAAGCATTATTATATTGATAATGAGTATGGAATGTTGATCATATTCTGGGAGATCATCCCCTTAATACTTCCCAAGCTTAGCACAGATAGATGATATCATAATTTCAAATAACATCACTTAATGACAGATCTAATGGAGGTTAAAACATATTTAGAAGAGTTCTATTCTATCCTCAATAATGCATTTGCGGCTATGGACATGTGCCTCAGAACTGTGATTGTCTATCATTTTCACGTGTGTAAATCACTACCGTTAACCATTTCAATTTCCACTAGGACATGTCTCTTCAACTATTCATAATGCTCCATCACTTCCAGTCACTTCAGATATGGAGATATACATTCTGTGTTGTTCACACAGTGTGTGTGTGCAGATATTAAATAATTCCCTCTCATATTTGCTTAGACGCCATCGCAGTTGATCATCAAATGGGGTGTTTAGAGTGAGACATCTATTTGTCTCCATTTTCCTAATGGGGTCTAGGTAGAACTGTCCTTCTGAATGGGGCATAATCAATATGATTATCTATGAATATGTGTGTTCATTTAGGCTATAAGTGATGGAAGAGTACCTAAATATGCCAGAAATCCGACATAAGTTAGCCTGTGTATTTCAGTGGCGTCTGGCCAGCTTTCTGAAAGCGTCATGTGACGATCGAAAATGAAATCCCATATGCAGTGGAATTCACTGAAGAATTGTTGAAGGGATCGGTTAGGAAAGAATGATGGCGCCATCGTTCATTTCAAGGACCCTGGAGGTCTACTTTAGCTTAGCATGGGGATCCTACGATATGTATAAGTCTTTTATAGTTATGCTAGGGCCATAAGTTCAGCTATTATTATTTATTTACATGAGCTCGTCCCAATGGGATGGTTTTCTGCGCACTCGGGCGGTACAGTAAGCAGTGCTTGTTTTGTTCACATAGCCTGTTCAACCAAGGCACGAGTAGTTGGACAATGATATAATACCAAATAAAGCATGTTGATGCAATTACAAACATGATCAACAATATATAAGTTTGGTTTTACCATGTGACGATATCATAGCAGTTCACTAGTTGAGTTATTTATATAGCATGCATGTTAATTATTTATGTGATTGATGATATGTTCATGAATAGAATAGATCAATGTTGGTAATATCACTGCCAAGCCTTTGAGGTTTCAGTTGTAAATATATTTGACCATTGCAATAATTTATGGGCACTTATGGTACATGGTATTATGACATAATGTGAGTTTATACATATTACATGATTATAAATATTCAATTTGGCAATTGCATTCTTAAAGCGATGCTTAGTAGCCAACCTCTGTGTGTCCTTATCCAACAGGTCCCACAATTTCACGCCCCTGTAATATGGGGAACGGTGGTAGGCGCTGGTTTTGGCCCGCCTGATTGCAAATTTTAGTTTTAGATCTCCCCTGGTTCTGGCATTCAATCTTTCAATGACCTCTCCCCTAATAGCCTGTTTCCACATCATTAACAGTAATTGCTTGGATCGTCTCTGGTTTTCAGGAAATCGACATTGCAATCTTTGTGTAATTCAGCGACGCTTTTATTACGTACCCTAGTTTGGCAACAGATTCTTAACGCATGGTTCTGGAGTCGTTATAACTTTGTCAGATAGGCTGCCTGCCCACTGCCAGTATAAAATTAACAGTATTCAGCTACAGGGACTATAGTAACCTTATGAATGTTGATGCAGATTTCTTAAGTCATACATATCCTCAGTTTACTTAATTTATAAATTCTATCGCCAAGACTTTTCTTTAGTTTTGTGATGTGGTGCCTGATATTGAGGGAACTGTCCAACTCCACACCCAGATATGGGTATGTGACACAATTAGGTAGTTGTTCATAACCTAGCTTCATATCAGGACCATCAAAATGTCCCACCTTATTTTTAATACCCCGAAATACATACACATGGATTTGTTGGCATTGACTGTCATGAAATTATTATTACACCATAGGTGGATTCTATCCAAATCTTCCTGCAGTAATCGCTTTGAATCATTGACTGTATCGGCCGAGACATAGAGCACCAAATCGTCTGCATACATGGTGTATTTACAGTTTTTGATTTCCTGGCCTAAATCGTTGATAAAAAGTACAAAAAGCAACGGACCCAAGGTCGAACCTTGGGGCACTCTGAATTTGACATGTTTGACATTTGATTTTACATTATTTGCTATGGTTTCATGGGATCGGTGTGACAGGTAACTCATCAGCCATTTTTTTACCATGCCATGAATATTCAATCTACAGTTTTTACTGATTAGGGTGAAATGGTGGACACAGTCAAACACCTTACCGAAATTGATGAAGCATGCAGTGGTAATCAGTCCATCGTCCCTGGCTTCAAATAAGTCATTGACAATAATAAACACAGCATCAGCGGTTCCCCACTCTGGCCTGAACCCATACTGGGTTTTACTTAGTATGTTATTGTCTTCAAGGTGTTTCGACAGAAGCTTGTGTATGATTTTTTCCAGAAGTTTACCAGGCAATGGCAGTAAAGTGATTGGGCACCAATTCTTTATCGACTTAAGATTACCCTTTTTTGGGATAGGCACAAGCAGGCCCTTCGCCCAGGATACAGGGAAGATGCTGTGCTGCAGTGAGTTTCTGTATACTGTATAAAACAACTGATGAATATACCAGGGGTCCTTGTAAAACTGAGCAGTGGACCACCGTAATTGTAAAGCATTGAAACAGCGTAGAAGCCCCAGCTGGCAGTATGGTGGTACACGAATCTATGTGAAAATAACGACATTATTTCGACTACATTTTTTGTATTGTAGCTAGATAAGATAACTGAACTGGTAAGCCTCACTTCCGTAAGGACACTATGTTTAATCAGATGAACCTCTAGAACCTCTTGCTCGGACTATCCTATGTGGAGCTTTGGGCTAATACCTGATTCTAGATAGAGCTCACATCTATTTATATTCCTGCACAGTCTGTCCTATGATGCACAAGAAGATCACTCAGGAGTAGTCATCAATCACCTGACCGCCTACATGAGAGGCGGAAGTAGGGCGTTACCTATGGGTATGACAGGCATATCATGCAGGCAGTTTCCGATTGTCAGGGTGTGGTGGTGGCTGTAGAAATGATGTCCTAGGGTGCGATTTCCCAAGGACCGAGAAGAGGGAAGATTTATTACCAGACATGATCGTATTGATTTGGGGAGAGATACTGTTTGCTATAGTATCCTTGAATGGATTTCATATCGTTAGCAAATATACACTAAAACGCCATGTAATAGATAATATAGTGTTGATTGTGAGTGGATACTGAAGAGGCGGTCAGTCATGTAAGTAGTATAGGAATTAGGATGCCGGCAAATATAAGGAAGTCGTAGAAGTATCGGTTTTTGCAGTGTAATATAATGTATACAGTGAATCTAGAATTGCTTGAATAAGGTCCAGTGTACTTGGTGTGAAACAATTTGCAAACAGAAACATTGTAATTTTAAAATAAGCTTCAAGAGAGGTTTTGTAGAGTTTGAAGGGCAATAGAGGCAGGAAATGGAGATATTTGTAGGAGTGGTCTGGAGGAGTTTTGGAGATACCCAGTGGCTACACATGTAGTATTTGAACACTAGATGGGTGTGTAGATAGGTTCCCTGGTTTATGGCCCTTAAGACAAACAGCCCCCAGACGTTTAGCCCCACGTCACATAGCCAAAAGAAAAGTAGCCAAAACGACACTTGGCCGAAACGAGATATGGCCGAAAGGACACATGGCCGAAAAGACACATGGCGGAAATAGTGTTGTACCCTCCATACCACACCATACCACACAATACGACACCATACCAAACAATATGACACCATACCACACCATTCCACACAATACCACATCCACACCATACCACACAATACCACACCATACCACACAAAACAACACCATACCACACCATACCACACCATACCACACCATACCACACCATACCATACCACACAATACCACACCATACCACACAATACCACACCATACCACACAATACCACACAATACAACACCATACCACACAATACCACACCATACCACACAATACCACATCATACCACACAATACCACACCTTACCACACAATACGACACCATACCACACAATACCACACCATATCACACCTTACCACACAATACAACACCATACCACACAATACCACACCATACCACACATGCCACACAATACGACACCATACCACACCATACTACACAATACATAGGCAAATGTTCAAGTGGGGGGAGAATTTTTGAGGGTTATCTGCGATAATGGCAGCTGAACTGGTATGGGGGTCGTATGGTGTGGAATGGGGTCGTATGGTGTGGTATGGGGTCGTATGGTGTGGTATGGGGGTTGTATGGTGTGGTATGTGGTCGTATGGTGTGGTATGGGGTCATATGGTGTGGTATGGGGGTCGTATGGTGTGGTATGGGGTCGTATGGTGTGGTATGGGGGTCGTATGGTGTGGTATGGGGGTCGTATGGTGTGGTATGTTGTTGTATGGGGGTTGTATGGTGTGGTATGGGGGTCTTATGGTACAGCCACTTTTTTTTCGGCCATATGACGTGGGGCTATAAGACTTAAGGCCATTTGTCTTATAGGCCATGTGCCTGGAAGTCGTGTAGATAATGTGAGAGTCTGAGTTGACAGAGGAGGGGTAGGAGGCGGCTGAATGTTGTTGCTCGGCGGCGTGGTTGGGATTGATTTGCGTGAGTAGACTGTTCCGTGTGATTAACGATGGTCGATGAACCTACACAACCACCATAGGCACAGTCTAATAGGTGATTGACTTGGGGCGAATTCGTTATTTGATTGTCGTCGGTAGCTTAGGCCAAACTAAACATTGGCTCTGGGTCTATGTCACACATCCTTGATGCTCTGACAGTTTACCTTCCTTTTTTTGCTGGATTAAATCAGACAGATTACCGAACTGAAACTATGGAGCAGTTTCTTCATTAAATGAGAGGGCAAATTTACAATAAGAAATCTGGCCCTCTGAAATGCTACTGCTCTGTTATTTGAAGATGCCTCATTAATACCATTACCCAATTAACGAATTCTTGTTAATTTATAATGCATGACTGAATCAGAGAGGGCCTTTAGATTAGATTATGATAACCGTGTTTGTTTCATTATTTCATCATTTAAGAACATTTTGTAGAATGACTCCACCAATGTGCTTGTGAACATAGCCCAATGTGAAGAAGACAATGTGATTCCATTTTAGCATGCTTTTAGTTAGATTAGATGCGTCTAAGGGATCGCCTGAGCTATCTGGAGAAGTATCCCCCATAAATGCCTTGATTCATTGCATTCATGTCCTTTCAAAGCTCTATAATGTGTGTAGTTAATCCTTGGGATCAATCATACCGTGCACCACCTGTGTAGTTGTACCTGTGTTCGGCCAAGAGAATCAATTCAGGTGCTTTCATCTCAAAACATTAAGATATAGTACAAACCTATATCCTTGATACTCATGGGGGCATAAAACCCATAGGCCTGACTATAAAATGCCACTGGATATGTTGAACTTTGGTAGAAGTCACATCCTTAGACATTGACCAGCCTATTCTAGTAAAACACCTTTGGAGTTATTCCTATAAGGTAGGCCAATAAACTAGTAATGAAATAAAGGATACCCATGTCACTGAAGCTCTCATGATATTGAGGGTCTATGGCTCAGCTGAGCTTGCAAAGAGGGTTACATATGAACATTTGGTACCCCAGTGATTATTATGTCACATGTATGTAATCACTTTGTATGTGCAGCACATGGGGTCTACACTTGCATTCATTCCTGTATCTCAATAAAGGGATATTTACAGAGTTAGACAGCCAGTATTACATAGGCAAAAGGATGGTGTTACCTGCAAGAGATCCCTATTACCCTGGTAAGCATCATTCGTGAAATGTCAAAATAAATTTCATGTCTACATCTACTAAATAAATGGTAAAATGTCTGCAGAAGCTGTCACTGTACGCATCAGGTTTTGATTCAAATGCCATTCTATTTTTGGGCTAACATAAGAAGCCTCAAAAGTTATGTACTCTATAAAGGGGATGCTATTCTTATGTGCTCTATTGTTGTTGTTTTTTTGTTGTTGTTTTTTTCATTGGAAATGGTTATGTCACACAAAACCAGACGATTTCAAAAGTTGTATTAATAATAAGCATGTACATCAGATTTGACAATAACATTCATATGTTGGTCAGCACTGAATAGTTGTTGTTATGATCAACGTTTCGACATACTTCATATGTCTTCTTTTTTTCATGTTTACTTTTCGTAACCAATAAAGGTGTCAGTCAAATATACTTCCTAGATGGCAGAGGCTTTTTATATGTCCCTGAATCGATTCTGGAATATCAGAACTGACACATCTTCTGTGGCCCACTATCCTGGCTGGTGTATACATACGGAGCCAACAGGCTACAATAGATAACCAGTCTAAACGTGACAGTACAAAGCAGATCCTTCCTCCCACTCTATCCTCTCATCTGCAAATTACCACACTATTCCTGATAACGATGGGTCCTTTCGGTGCCGATGGGTGTTGCTAGGATACAGCTAGCACGACACCATTATTAACTAACCCTAATTGTACTGCTTTGGGTGCAGTGCAAATCTAATGGCCTCTGCTAATGTATTTGCACTTTGCCACTTCTTTCTCACCGTGAAGGACAGGCGCCATATAATGAGGCGCTTTTACAGTGCATACATCACTAGGTGTAAACCATTTATCTGTGGAACTATTTCTGTAGAGCTTTGAAAGAAGGACACCGCCCCATCCCCCTTTCCCACGTCGCCCACTCCAGTTTTAATCGAACCTCGACGATTGAGAGTCACATTGGTGGGCTACAAACGCCGCGTGGAAATGGTAGCCTTATTGGGACACCAAGAGCTTATTTCCATGGATTATGTGATCCCATATTGCACTACGATTTGAAAGACAATACTATATTAGACCACATGTTTGTAGAAGATCTCCTTCCCAGATACAATTATGTCTTATGGTCATCATATCCGCCTCTGTGCTATGCCCCCCTCCCCCCAATTCAACATCTTACCATGCCCACCTTCTCACATTGGTTAAAGTGTAAATCTTATTCATGAGATTAGTATCATGTAGTGATGTACAGTAGTTTAATCATATGAGGAGTTTCGGTGCAGATGAGCGTCTAGCAAATTATGTTGACCTGAATAACTGCATGCTAAGCCAAAACATAATTAATGTATTCGGTAGAGAAATAACCTCTCGACTAGCAGACTGTATTTATAATGGTTCTTGCTGAGATAGGTCACTGCCTCGTTATTCTAACTGCTTATGGATGATACATGTGTATATTAGTGGATTTCTC
The DNA here is from genome assembly GCA_949317995.1 of Acholoe squamosa. Classification (NCBI taxonomy): domain Eukaryota; kingdom Metazoa; phylum Annelida; class Polychaeta; order Phyllodocida; family Polynoidae; genus Acholoe; species Acholoe squamosa. The sequence goes on along the minus strand of OX439037.1, from coordinate 35,073,759 downwards.
AGTCATCAATATATAATTATGAGAGATACTGGCTCAGCACTATATATACATGGATCTTTTGATTTATCAGTTGCCGATAACACGAAGATAAGATGGAATGGCTAATTCAAATTTACTATTAGGTAGCCTTTAGCAAGCAATTAGGATTAGGGATTGTGTGTGTATCTTTTAGTGTTTATATGTCGTCAGAACATTCAGACATGTCCACAGACGGCGCTTCAGACGTGACATTTTATTGATTTAGCCACGTCAGTTACATACACTTAGTACATGCTGTTGAACTCACTCTTAAAATCTAAAGACGGAATAACAGATGGAGCAAAGAGGCTCCTGCCACAGGAATGGTATTGTACAATGCATCCTTTACATGTAGTAATTGCATTGATCCCTTGTTTCGAACAGAGACAAATAGAACATCAATGTTAATGTGGATCCGATATATTATGTTATACCAGTCACACCCATCGATTCCCTCAATTTGCCCAGGTTACCTGCCATGTTAGCATCCAAAGATGTAAACCACGTTTCTTTTTCAAACCTTATGCATGAGATTGGAGAACGTGACAGTAAAAGGTGGATGTATTAGACTAGCTATGTGTGCTAGGCGCGCCAACCTTCAGCACACAGCTACAAAGCATTGGGCTTACCTATACGAATACCTTCTAAGAAGAAAGTCTTATTACTGCAGTATTTGTAACTGAAGATCAATGGGACAACAAATGTAGGTGTTCCTTTAGATCAGGCCGTCATAAAACACCAAAAGACAGCCATGATTCTTAATATCCTCATATGTGAACATTTGTGGCCAGGTGAGGGAAAACATGCCTCCTAGGAGGAAATGGCTTTTTAAGGTTTAAGTCATGGGCTTTAAAATTAGATATGTTGAGCTAAAATATCCCCGGTAGTTTTCCTGTAATTGCTTGACAAACATAGGTTGGTGTGTACAACTGAAAATGGGAAGTAAGCTCTAAATGCAATATATCCTATCATAAACACTAATAATGCAAAAAAATACAGTTTTGTGGAAAAATAACCAAAATTATGTGATGTTTTTGTCATAGAATTGGTTCTAGAGGGAATTTTTGAGCTCTGTTTTTGGTTCTGAGTTCCTGAAGGAATTTCAAAAAAATTCCCAATTGGAATAGGGGAGTGGTTTCCATGGCAACCAGAAATTGCCTTATCTACCAATTTTCTATGTTTCCATGGCAACCAACGTTCCAAAAATGGAACATTTTCAGTGGGGATGGAATGATTTTAAGCAAACCACTGGATTTCTTATAAAGAAATTGGCCTAAAGCTTTTTTTAGCATATTTGTCAGTGTTTTACCCATATACCGCCCCCTGGTAGCCAAAACCAGTACTAAAAATCCCCCCTGGAGGTGCGTTCTCCCCTGTTGTTCTCTTCTTAAATTTGAACTATTTATTGACTTATGATTATAAGAAATTTCCATCACATTTAGATAAATCTAGTTGATTCAGTTGATGCATCAATGGAAGTTGTCGCCACTGTCACTTTGACCAGATTCTAGAGTA